>WAAD01036705.1:51687-157267 GCA_013389945.1 Fregata magnificens | reverse complement strand
TTCCCCCCCCCCCCCCCCCCCCTTTCTTTTTTCCCCCACTAGTCAGGTCTAAACTGTAATCTCTGAGCAGTGTGGTACATTTTTTTTGCCAAGTAGCTCTGGTCTCAAGATTTGAAAGCTCAGCAGCAGAACTCCCCCAGATATGGGTGTAGAGAATTTATTGCATCTTATTTGTGGAAATATTTAAGCAAAAGAAAAGAGGGAGAGATAAGTGGAAATCTTTCTTATGTGGTTTTTCTGTTTGCATGTGTGTGTTTTAGTTTCTGATTTATTTATCTATTTTTTTGTACTTTGAAACAGTGAATCTGCTCTGTTTTGCTTTTTTCCCAAAACAGCTTTTTGTTTTATTATTAAAAGTCATGTGCCTGCAGTTTGCTCAGCTTCATGTCTGAACAACTTGTAGAAATCATTTATTAAGCTTGGATGGTAAGCAGACTGTGGATCTGGGTCATTTGTAACAAGTAGGTGAGATTTTGTGTGACAGTTTTGCGGACTGCTCAAAACCCTGATGAGGTGTGCGTAGAGGGGTGTGGGTTTCTAGCTGGCTGGCTGTGTGTGGTCAGGGTTAAAGTACATATACTTTTATTTCAGAGAGCGTACGAAACATGAGGATATGTGAACATGCTCTGGTTTGGGATCTTCTGAAGGGCTGGCTGGGGAGAGACCAGGATCTCTCCCTCCTGGTTTGTCCCTGTGCTGTTTCAAGGAACTGTAGTCTTCCTTAGGTATACTTGGTTTAACGTTGGCTAAAAGCCTGTAATTAAATGTGTGTGGCTTGGGGAGCCTGGGAAGGGTAGTCCATCTTGGTTATGCATGTCTGTCGGCAGGACGGGCACAGCTCGGAGCTGCAAGCGATGGGCCATGGCACAGGCAGCTCTTCCACCGTGGCTGTCCAGCCAAGGGGGCTGGGGAGGAGTGGTGTGACTGCGCAGGGGCTCAAACCATGAGCGACCTTTTGTGCCAACAGCACAGGGAGACCTTATCTCCAGTATAACTGGAGGTGACAGGATGTATGTCGGGGAGCAGCTTCCTTTTCCCTGCACCCCCCTTCGCCCTTGCTTTTAGAGTAAAGAGAGGGTTTCTCCACTTAGAAAGCTGCGTTTCACGAAGACAGGAACCAAGAGAGTTCATTTCTATGGAGAGTTGCTATAAATAGCTTGCTCTGTTAATATAAATTCTTTCACTAAGTGAATCCTACAAACAGGGTTTTGTTCAAAGCCTACAAAATGCTTTGTATGCCCTTGTCACTTTGTACGTGCTTGTTCAGACTCCGGCACTACTCCCCTCGAAATGAGAGGTAAGCCTGACACTTGCAGGGTGACACTGCTCCGTTGATGGAGAGAGGTAGTCAGCCTTCATAAACAACCTGTTACGACTTTAATTTTTTACATCGATAGCAAAAGGACCGCTGGGCATTTTCAAGGCAAGTAGGGCAGGACTTGCTGAAGTCCACGCTCACCAGTGTTTAAAATTTCAACTAGGCTGCAATGTTTTCTACTGCCCTGCTCTCTACTAATACTTCCAGTCAGTCTGGGTCAGAAGCTGTAACTACTGCAAGCCTTGAAAGCTTCGCAGGGCTTTTAGGAAGCTTGTAATTGCTCCACTGTGAATCCTAGAGTGAGAAAGAGTTTGCCCAGGAGGAAAAAGTCTTCTGTTACTGCTAGAGCAGTGGAAACTCCACAGACATAAATGGTCCCAGCTGTATGATACATGTCTGTTGCTCTGCAGAACTGCAGCTTTTCATTTTCTTCCTCTTACATTGTTCTGGTACTGGAAGTCCTCTCCTCAGGAGAAGATTTTCTGCTTCTGGTTAAACCTATTTCTGCACTTGACTATCTGATGCTCAGTCCAAGTCGCTTCCTCCTCTTTGCATGAAATGGCAGCCAGTGAGCTGCTGAAATGTTAACAGAGCTGAAAGATGTGACCCAGAGGTGTCTGTCTGGAAAAGGGAAGTGATTTGGAGTTCAGGCAGTTGATAAAACACACGTGTTTATGAGGAAGGATGCTCTCTCCTACTTTCTGTCCTTTTTTAAAATGCATCTGTCTGCTTGTGGAGGCTGTACTGTTTTCACTCCCCACACGCATGTATGACAAGGTCAAATACAATTCCCTTTCTTGATACTCTTTTGCGTGTGAGGTGCTTCAAAGTACTTGCTATAGCTGTATGTCTGTGCAGGTAGGTTAAAAGTGGAGTAAGCAGTGGATGGGCACGAATGTAGCATGGGGAGAGGAAGCAGACCAAATAAACTGGTGGTTATCCATGGTGAATACTGCGGTGCACGGAGCAATGGGTGTGTTGACGTGGCAGGTAGTGTTTCTGCATAGGCTGTCCAACTGCAGTGCCAGTGGCTTTGTGGGACTGTCGTAGTCCCAAATTCCGTTGATGCTTTGCCACTATATGTAAAAGTATATGTGTGAGAAATGAACTTGACATTTTTGGCACGTATAGTTTGGTTTTAAAATGTGACTATTAATTTAATGGTTACCTTAGCTGTTGCTGATGATGCTTGCTGTTGAAATCTTCACAACTGGCCCTTGCAGAGGCTCCCAGATTGTGCAAATGGCTTTTGGAGGGGAAATTAATTGGCTTGTTTGCATACTCAAAAAGAAAAAAAAAATCTTGCTTCTTTGTGGCTCTCAGGCACGCATCCCTCTTTTTTTTTTCCATAGGATTGTTATCGATATGTACTTTCAGGGATTGTACCGTCAGCCTATACCATTCATACATTTTGCAGAGTTCATAATCGAATGTGTTCATGGCTGCAAGTGGCACACGTGCTGCTCTGAATGCTCCTTCTCAGATGTCTCCTGCTTCTGGTAACCCACATTCTGCAGCTGGAGGCTGCGCTCCGGGCGCCGCATGAATGGTGCGTCTTGTGTTTCAGCGAGGCGGAGTGAACTTGATTCTAGGTCAAAATCAAATGTGACATTTCCTAAACGTGCAAGTCCAAACTAGTTACAGCACTAAAAAACGGAGCCTGTGAGTGCTTTCTGTGTGTTATTTCTCAGCAGTTTACAGTCTATTTTACTGGGGGTTGGGGGGGAGGTTGAATGTGCTTTTATAATCCTGATTACACCTGCAAAACTGAGAGTAGGGAGAAAATAAACTAGTGCCACTTCATCACTTAGGGATGTAAAAGACTTACCCTTACAGTACCAAAAATCCACTTTTCTTGTTCCAGGGGGAGGGTATAAAGTTTATGGCCAGTGGCCTAGATAAGACCTGCCAGCACAGCTCCTCAAATCTGCAGCCTGCTCCTCCTTGCTCTGCTCTTCTTCCCCAAGGTCCTCGCAGGCACAGCGAGAGCAGGCAGTGACCCAGATGCGCTGCTCTGAAAGTGCCATTTGTTTCCAGCATTCAGCGTGCTGGCGGATTTGACACATGGCTACACACGCATCCGTCACTGGACCAAAAAACACATCCCCGGTATTGTAAGGGTTTTGTATCAGCTAAGTGACTGCTGACAGGGCCAGTAGCTGCTCGCACGTCCCGTGAGCTATGTGGCAGTGTCGGTGCGTGGGACGCCTGCCCTCCGAACGTGGAAGGATTTGTTGAGTTGCACGATGTGGCAGCTGCCTACAACAATAATTTTTAAAATTTTTTTTGACTGCTTAAACTTTCCAGAAGGTTAACAGGCAAGCATTTTGCTACTACGTGCTTTGTTGTTACCTGTCATGCTGTGAAAAAGAAATAAGGAGAAAGGCCTTTTTCTACTTCTGTTTCTGGCAGGGAGTGCAGGGCTATGTTCTTTCTCTTCTCCTATTTTTCTGACTACAGCTTTATTTCAGATTCCTTTGCCTACAGATAGAACTATTACATGTATATATGTAAATATGTATTTATACACAAATATATATATATAAACATCATCGTAGAGTCATAGATATGTAGATATACATATATATGATTCTTAGGACTGGAACATAAAACTAGTCCTCTCTCCCCTTGTCCAAGCTATAACCTCAATTAGTCTTTCTTCACTTCTTTGTGGATACCAAGCCATCAAGTCTCATTCAGCATGGCTAAACAGATACCCATTGATACATCCCTTCCTCCCTCCACCTGCAGCTCTCCCCATTATCTCCCGCCTCTGTTGCCACGGACAACACCAGTGTCCCTCAGTCAGGCCAAAATCTGTCCAGCTCCCAGTTCCTTCTGTCCTTACTCCGAGATCAGCAGATTCTTCCTGCATACTTGCTCTTAAGAAATGCCCTGTGCTATCCAGACCACACAGCTGAAATTCACACCTATGTGCTCATTTGATGTCTTGAATGAATGCAACAGCCTTTTCTCTGGCCTCTTCAAATTATAATTCTGTCTGTCCAGAAAGTCCTTGCAAAAGGAATTTTTTCAGCTTCCTCATTTTTTAACAGCGTAACCTGCCCTATGCGTTCCTTTACTGGCTCCCTCTTTATTCAGCACAAGGTGTCCATCTTCTTCACCAAAGCCTCTTGCTCCCTCTCTACTTCTGTCTGTCAGCCAGTTCCAAGAGGGCTCCCCCAGCCACCCATGATGCCAGTCTCTCCAGTGTGCATGAGCTGCTTTCTAACAAGCAGTTATGGGTTTTCTGCTGACCTAAACCACCCTGTTAATGTTGGCAGGACTACTTTCTTCTTGTCCTTTAGGACTCTCATTTAAAATACTTCCCCCCCGCCCCCGGGATGCAGGTGATGCAGAGTCCCTGCCTCAGGCAGTTTACCACCCATCTTTCGCTTTCGGAGTGCAGCACTTGTCTTGTACAAATAGTAAGCCCTCGTTGGAAGAATTTTAGACCTTATTAAGATTAAGGCCTTAACCAGCATCTCCTATTGTTGAAGGCTTTTAAAAATAGGCTTGACATGCATGGTAATAGCAGCGTTGTAACTATGGCAATGCAAGGAAGGCAGGGTTTGCTGGCAGGGATCTCTTATTAGACCAACTGGCGTGGCAGAGGGCTGGACCAGGGCGACGTAGGGGTGAGGTTTCAGGGTAAGGAAGGGACTTGGAGCCTCAAAGCATATCTGTTTTCCCCCAGCTGGGTCAGGTGGCCTAATAAAAAGAATAACATGAGTTAAATAACGTAAGTGCAGTTGATCCTGCCTCGAACGGGGAAGCAGCCTAGATGGTCCTTCAAGGTCCCTTTTAATCCTGTGGCTCAGTTTTAATAGGGAGAGCTGACGACTTCTCTGTGTGCTGTGCATTCAAGCATATGCTGATCTTCTGCTTATACCAACAGGTCTCTGAATATCAAGAAACCAGAATATCCTCATTAAGGATCTGCTCGGAGGATGTGAGAGTAATATATCGTTCTTTGAGCGGAGGCTGACTTTGTGCAGCAATAAAACATGAATATTAAACAGGAAGCCAATGACACTTCTGAAACATGCCTGAGACAGTAATCCAGATGCTGTTTGGGGATATAGTATAGCCCTTAAGCCTTACGTCTATGCTACTCTTTTTTTTTTTTTTTTATACTGCATCTGCGTAGTTGGGGGCGGAGGGGGGAAGCATAGCAAGAGAAAACCCAGATTTTTTAGCCTAGTTTCCTGAGGAAGTGGGGGTTAGGCTGTTAACTCCGTGCGTCTGCACACCAGTCCTTCTCTTTATAACTTTGCAGACTGTCTCCATCCAGGGAGGGGGCTTCAGGGGCAGCATTGGGCGTCCCGGTCCTTTCTCTGATGCATTAGCTGCTGCGAGGAGACAGGCTGGGTGTGGGGCAGCAGGGGCAGGGTGCCGTGGGCACCCCTGGAGTGGCTGGCCGGCAGCTGCAGCAAGGCTTGCCCAGCAAATGTGGCCAGGTACCTGGCACCCTGGGGTGTGGGGGAGCCAGGAGCACTGGGATGCAGCCCGAGAGGGACTCATGTTGTAAATTTAGCATCACAAGCCCAAATGAGCTGGATATCCAGTTTCATTAGTTCCATCGCTCAGGCATTTGCTTAATCTTGAAAAAGACAAAAAAGTAGGAGGGGGGTTATCCTGAATAGTAATGATATTTTAAATCCATAGAATATTTCAGCAAAATGAATGCATTTGTGTGGCTTTTGTATTGCAAAGAGGTTTATATTAATGTAGTGCAATCCTGGAATTGCATTAACCTTGTGTTTATTTTGGTTCACGCTGGGACACTCACTTTCTAAGGGGAGACCTGATGTATTTAAGGGCAGCATGAAAGAATAAAAACTTGGTCCTGTGCTTGAGGCCGAAGCATTATGTGACTGCAAAATCTTTTCGTTTATACTTCTAGTGTGTTGTCCTGAGAATTTAATTTCCTGTTTTTCGTTATGGGAGAGTCTTTTTTGGAAGCCACTAGAGAGCAGAGGTTTTTTTAAAGTAAACTGTCAAAATACAGTGACTTTTTTGGGTTGTTCCTTTTTTTCTTTCCTGGATATAGAACTCACCAACATGAAATCTCATCATTAAAATATGTAAATAAATCGTCAATGAAGTAGCATGAGAGACAGCCCTCTTCTTTTTCACTTTTCCCCACCCTCAGCCCATCGGTGATCTTTCCTAGGTTTTGCAATGATGCTTCTCAGATTTAAAGCTCTTATTCCCTTCTGCTTTGTGTTGTGTGACAACCAAGGACCTTATTTATTTGCTTTACTTGTCTCACTATAAAAAAAACCAAAAAAACCCAGAATGTCACGTTTTCTGTTCTTCCATTTCCAGTACTCTTGTTTATTTTGAAACTTCTAGAAAGAGATAAAAACAGCTTAGGAAAAATGCTCTCCAGTGCAATCCTTTAAAGAGCAACAAACAAACATTGCAGATTGGTCCTAAAGGCTGTGCTTCCTTTCTGGGGAGGGAGGTGGGTGGGGAGAGAGGATGTTTTCTTCTTAGCTTTGCTCTAATCATCCGATCTGGGATTTGATAAGCTCCACAAGTCTGAAACTGCTGCCTCCTCCTGTCTTCCCCCTTCCTGCCTCTCAGAAGATTAAAGTCAACATGGCAAAAAGGAAACAGTTTATTTTCAGCTCGTTGTAGTTAATAATTGGTTTACAGTGCAGCATTTTCATTGTTTGTGTTTTACTCGTGTTGCTATATTCTTTTCTTACGCTGTTTACTTTTCACCCCACGGCCTTTCTTTGATACAGAGATAGGCTTACGAATAGCTCACTCTTGCAAAATTTCAGCCTCTTTTCAACATTTTTGTATTTCACATCAGGAAATGTGACCACATGTAGGTGGCGTAGCTTCTGCAAAGACATGCTTTGCCTTCCCCCCCAGTCCCCCCAGCTCTTGGGGTGCGATTGCAGACTGTGCCATGCTTTCGTTTCACTCTCTGACAATTTTGGAATTACGGTAGTTAGGAAAACCATATGTACAGAATATGGAGTGATTAATCCATTAAAGTATTACATGTACAAGATATAAATATTATTTGACGTACTCAAAATTAGCTAAATCTATGAATTGACTTAACTACAAGAAGTTCTTAGTAATACACTGTTCCCTTTTCACCCTCAATTTGTCCTAAGAATATAGGGTATGTGCTGAATTCTTTAAAGGTTTAAAGCCTGGAAGTCAATTGGCCGTGACTTGAGACCATTTCTTCCCATGGGTGTATTTTTTATGATTTCTTGCACAATGGGAACGGCTGACATGATAGGTACTAGAGTACCGCAACAGTAGCATACATATTCTATATATACTGTATATGTATGTGTTCATTTTCATTGTACGTCATGGATATAACATCCTTAATTAAGGTCCTGAACACTGATTAAAGCACAAAAATGTTTACTGCATAAGTAAGATTCTCTCTTAAGGGGGAGGGGAAAAATTGTTTATAAAAACAAATTTGTGTATATAAAACCCTATATTTACATTACAATGTAATTGCACTTCTAAATGGCCTTTACTGCTTCTGCAGAGGGTTTATAAATATGCTGTTTAGCTAGTTTCTGCTACAGGTACTTTAGGGTCAATCCTGTATCTTCAGAAGAAAAACATTTTCTTCTTTGAGATGAACTGCAAAATCAATTGCTAAAACAAAAGCTTCTAAAATCTTACATTATGCTTGCCTTTTTTTTCTCCTTGCTATCTTTTTTTAACTTTCATAATGATGTGAGTGCTTATTTCTGGCCATAGGAGCGGTTCCTTGGTGCCACTGGGATATTAGACAGGTAAAGATGTGCAGGCTGAGGGTGCGGGAGAGGGACACAGCGCTGGCTGCAGCCACCGCGTCCCTGCCTTGGTGGCTGCCTGTGCCCTCCCTCAGCTCCAGGGGTGCCCAGCAGCGTTCCTAGGAGCCAGCTCAGAGGGTTGGAGAGTGCAAGCTATTTTTAGGACTATGGGCTCCATTCATTTATTTTTAAAAAAATTGTTCGGTGCATAGTACTTCTCATTTTTCTGCAAAGAGAAATGTGAACACTCTTCCCGCAATTAATGAAATCCTTTTTCTACTGTTTTGAGAAATAAAGAATGTTGCTGCAATCACATGCTCCTCATATATGAGTAACATTCTCAGTCGAAGTGCATGCTCAGTATTGAGCTTGCTAAAAGCTTCCCCTATTGATTACTCAGCCCTCGTGATTGCTGCCAGCCGCCTGACACAGGGGCAGGCAGTTCCAGCGGGGCGGCCAAGGTTTGCAGTACACAGACTGGCTTCTGGCTTATAGAGGGATACACGCTTGCTTCTCTCCCGGGCGGTGCGGATGGCAAAGGATGCCACAGATTGTGGGATCTTATCAGAGCGATTTCAAAAGGCAGGATTTAGGAATGAGCCATGAGTGCCGTCGCATTTGCCTTTCTGTCGCTGGTACCCTCGCAGTGTTGTGCTCCGCTTGCTCACCATAACTGCCAGCTGTCTCACCAAGTGTTTCGTAACACTTTGGCATCTTCTGATTTGTTGCATCCACCTCTGCCACCTCTCTGTACGTATCCACACGCTCTACCTGTACTGGCACTCTCCATGCTGGAGTGCTTGGTTAGATGGTGCCTTGATGTTTTGAGATCCCAGCTCCTTTTACGCTTTCAGCTCTCTGCTGTGTTACAAGGCAAGTTGAGGCCTGGAAAAGCAGCTGTGAATGTAAGGAAGATTTAGTTTAGTTTATCCTGCTTGAAAGTTGAGAGAGGAAAAAGGTACTAGTATCGCCGATATTGAGCTGGCAATATCGAGGGGCTTAAACTGCAAGTGGGAGTGAAGCATCTCAGAGGGAAGGAGAGCAAGCAGCGTGCTTCAGCAGGGCTGGAAGCCACAGGACACACAGGACATGGGGACCAGCTGACAGCAGAACGTCTGCTAAAGATAAGTCAATAGATCCGATGTGTGAGGACATTAAAGTGGCACAGAAAAGCAGCAGCTCAGCTTATGATCTTTAACACAGTTTGTGGTTTTGTTTCTCTTCATAGCTCCATTTATAACCGTAGAAAAAGTTCAAGCAAAGCCTCTGTATTTTCCTGATGTTTTTCTCCTGTGTTTCCTGTTTCTTAGGACTTGTTGCCTGCAACAGTGACTTTGCATCTGAGTTCCTCCTGCTCCAAATGGAAAGGGCAGCAGTTTGAAAGATGTGTTTTTAGACAGCCGCAAGCAATATTTTTGTTTTGAAACTACTAATCTCCTTTGGGATTCCTTTAAGAGAGGGACCTAGTTGGCCTTATTTACATCCTGCAACTGCATGAAGCTTTCAAGTAACTGTTTTAGAAATTCAGTGAGTTTCACATGAAAAAATGCAGGGTGCTTGTCCTGTAGCCACTGTCCTGTTTCCAAGTTTTGGCACTGTTGCATGGGAGGAGGAGCCACCAGAATGGTAGTGTTTAGTCTTAGTAGCGTCTTCTAATGGTGTTGCTGGATTTTTTTCCTCTGCTGGTGTCCAGGGTTGCATCTGTCCTCACTGCAAGAGTTGCTTCCTGTGGGAGCTCCCTCTTTCTGCTGCCCAGCTCTCACCCCACTGTTGAGGACCGGGCTTTTTCACATTGTGCGGTCTGGGATCCTCGCTTAGCAAGGGGTAGTTTCAGAATAACAGGGAGGCTTCTGTCTCTGTCTAAGAGCAAGCCTATAAGCTTCCCTTAAACTTTAAACATTTCATTGTTGGAAAGCTCTCAGATGTTCACAGGATAAAGGGTCTTTATACATAATCTGGCATTGCACAGTAAAAGATTGCTTTATGTAAGTTAAGATGTGCAGTTCCTTTATAAACTGGCCATATAAAGTCAGCATGCAGGAGATGATTGTTTTTCTTCTTGTGTTCAACGTTGCTTTTAGAAGGGTTTTTTTTAAATTTTGTTTTGTTTTGTTTTTAGTAGGATTAGAAATCTTAAGGTGGTGGGAATAGGCAGAAAATTCTGCACCCTAGGCAAAAAAGAACATGCACGCCTCCGTACATTTGTTCAAACACCAGTGTCAGCAGCCTCCCAGGTAACACAGTCCGCAACCTGTCTAAAAAGAGTGACTCAAGACTTACTGTAGGGCCATAGTAACCTCCTACTGAAAAACACTTTCTGGACTAATTCCTGGCCCCAAATCTATGTAATATGATATGTTGTATAATAAGCATGAATGACGTTAGAACGTATGAAAAAGGAAGGCTGTTGCTCAGCAGACTAACCAACACTTTCTCTACAACGTGGATCCAGCTCATTTACAGGTTACACATCCTGACCCAGATATGTTCATTTGTAAACTGCTCTCCAACCTGAAAAACTTCTTCTTCCCAATTTTTGCCAAGTAAAATAGCAGCCCAAGAACCAGGGATGCCTGCTTCTACTTGAGGTTTTAAAAAACAGCAGCAGAAGCATGTTACTAATAGAAAACTGACAGACGTTTATCATTATGTAGATTTTCTTCTGTGTTTGAGTATCATAAACTGAATTGCATCTACTAGCATTTGAAAAGTGTTTAAGACCACTTATGACTTCAGCCAGCCACTTCCTCTAGCTGGGTGAAGCTCACATGAACTGCAACAACTGCAACATGTACCAGACCAGAATCCTCTGTGTAATTGTTTTTATGACTTTAATCATGTTTTTATCTGTTTCAAATGGTGGGTAAATTGTCACCGAACAATTTTTGCTCTAACGAAAAATACGGGGGTTTTATGGGTTCTTGTCTAGGATTGTTCACAGTGGACTTGATCCAAAGATCCTTGAAGTTGGTGGATGTTAATGGATTTGGGAGCACAGGCTTGAAAAAATAGTAGTTACTATGTCTCCTGGCAATGATTTCTCTTTTGCCGGTGGTTATAAACTTAATTCTGATCCCAATATGAACTGACAAAAACTTATCTGGAAGCTGATGAGAATAAGCAGGGGTTGTCTCATGAAGCAGGCAATGTCGTGAAACCGAACACGCGAATGACGTGTAGTTATGCTACTCACCACGTTCTGTTTCACAAAATACTTTTATCTTTACAAAAAGAAGGTAATCTTTACACAAGGCTACATAAAAACACTGCTGGTGTATGTGCAACACTGGGGGGGGGTATGTTTTTTTGGTAAAAAAGTTCCAAGTTGTTGAAGCTGGTGCTGCTTACAGGAAAAGGCTGTTCCTGGCAGATAATAAGCCTGATGATTTCCCAAGAGTGTTTTGTTTTTCTTTAAAGTTTCAGATCAAATCTTTTTGAGCTTCAGAGCAACTTTTCATGTCTGTTGGTGTGCAAAGTATTTTACCATGTCTTACCATTTAGGAGGACATGCTTGGACAGCTTTCATTTGGACACCACTTCCATACTGGCAGTGATGTGTGTGTCACAGTTTGGGGTGTTGTAAATGTTTTGGCCTGGAATGGGTAGCAAGTTGCAGCTACTTACGGGAAGCTGATGTTGCTTAAACCTAATACTATTCAACTGATTGTACTCTAAAACATCCTCATTCTGTATTTGATTTTAGATGGCAAGCAGAAGGGGAGTTCAAGGTGAATTTTTTCAGAAAAGGTTTTCATTCTCAACACTTTTCCTTTACCTGCAACTTCTCCTCTGCCTTCCCCACTCTTCCCCTGGCTAGGGTAACAAATAAACTTAGACTTTTACTATATGCCATTCAGTTGGTGCCAGCAGCCTGTTGGATATTAGAGTATACCTTTGTACACTTATAGCCAACTCTTCATAACAGAAACAAATCCAAACCTTTTGTGGTAAATGCCTTCTGTTGAAAGAACTATTTGAGAAAATAGACTGATCCAAAAGAAGTGCACCTTTCACTGAATAGTCAGATGGCTTCCTCCAGGTTTTCATTTTTCCCAAGCACAGAAACTTGGGAAGGCAAGCTCTCTTCCATTAGTAATTCTGGTCAGACAAACCTTTTGTCACCTCTTCTGTTTATTATACTAATTGCAAAAGAAGCCAAAATTGATGTGCCTCGAAGCCTATATTAATTTATTTTGCATTTCCTATGCTATGTTCTCCAAAGTCAGCAAAGCTTTTCTGAAAAGTGCTGGTCAGAATTTGGAGATAAATAACATTATCCAAAGCCTTCAAGAAAAAGGAATATTCCTCCTACATGCTTAGGTAGAATGAAAATCGTTAAGGCTAAAACAGAGTTCTGTACAGACCCCAGACTGAATACAAAGAAAGAGTGAATAATCTTTGGTTTTCTCTGCGAGCCACATCCAGCTCTCGCCCCCAGTTATGCAGCAAAAAACTGTTTCCTTCCCTTCTCCCTCCCTGCCTCACTCTGCCCCCAAATACCTCATCTTCTTTGTAGCCAGAGAGACAGGGCACGTTTTGCATCATCTTCTAAAATCAAGGAAAAAGCATCCCCTGGAAAAGTTTCACACTTTCTACCTGCCACCCCCAAAGTTCAAAAGATCTTGCAAGGCTGGAGATGTGGTAAATTGTGTCTCTGCCTCAGATTTAACTAGACACCACTTTACGTAGCCCTCTTGCTAGTTTTTGTTGTACATGGTCTCAACGGAGGGCTTGGACTAGACTCCTTTAGCATGTATTAAGGCAGCTGCCTGCAATCCAGTACCGCAACAGTGGAGTTTTACTGTTGGTTGAAACTAGCACTGCAGCCAAATAAGCGGACCTGCCATTCCCCAAATGCTACATCTGCCTGCCCATCCTTTCCTCCCTTTTTCCCTAGTGCCAGCATAGGCTTCCCCCCCCCCCGCCCAGTTACTTTGTGAACTGGGCTAAAGAATTCACCCAGCTCATTTTAATCCCGGTTGCTCCCCCAGCCCCATTTGCTGCACAGGCATTTGTGCTGGGGTGAGGGAGGGAGGGAGCGCTGCTGGGGCCGCATCCAGAAGCTCCGGACCAGTGCTGGGGAGGCGGGGGGGGCTCGGCTCAGCCTCTTTTGGCAGCGGTGCCGGCCCCTGTCTTTCGAGTACTCGTGGGACCAGCAGCGTGGAGTAGAGAGTTTCTCTTAGTTGTCGGTTCTCTGGGGAGATTATTAAATCAGTCTCTTGGTGTAGAAGAAAATAACGAGCTAATCCAGTCGAGGTGCTATTGGATTGTTTCGGACCTGGCTCGTCTCTTAAGCTCCTAAATTTTCTGCATGCAGATGTTATCCAATTAGTTCGGAGGCAGAAGTAGAGTTTCTAGACTTGATTTTTTCTTTCCAGGCCAAATGCCTGGAAGCTAGGGAGGGAAATGGATGGCACTGGAATAATAACCACCTTCCCCAAGTTTGAGCAAAGTAGTTAAGACCCATGGTTTTTTCAGAGTTTTCACAAATTCTGCCAAGCTGTACAAAAGGTGTTGGGGGAGGAGGGGGTGTTGGGTTTTTTCTTTATTCCTTGATATGCCCAGGTTTTTTTCTCAACCACTAAACAAAGAAGCAAGTAGAGAAGACGACGCTTTGGTTTGTAGTTTTGTGATTAAAAATGTCTGTTCCTAAAATCTTTCACAACAGCTTCGTCTGATTTGTAATGATTCTTTTTTTTTCCTTCTCTCCCCACCCTGAACTCTCCACCCAAAATGAAGTCTTAGTCTTATGAGATCAGAGGTCTGCTTGCTAATCGGGATTTGGAGCAGTATAATCCAGTTGCCATATTTTAAGGAAGATTTATTTGGTTATTCCTTAATAGAAATTTTATTTTCTTAGCTACTTTTCATGTAACGATGACCAGTGAAAGAAATTTGACCTAAGAAGCCATTCCCTTTTCCTTTCCCGTGGATGCTTACAGCATCCTGCAGGAGAGGTGCCCGTGCAAAGATCTGCTGCTTCTGCAGCTGAGGCACGTTTTCGTGATCAATAATGCAGGGCTCCAAGTCATCTGTGTATAGCTGTAAAGTTACTCATCCAGCAGTAATTTCACAGATGCCTCTCTCGTGGAAAATTCAGCCATGTACTTGGGGGGCAACAGGAGTTTAAAGCAGTTCAAATTCAGCTGGCTTCACGGGTGTAGACACCTGGGCACTAAAATGTGTGTCCTTCTCCGTTTGCTGTACAGTTACCACTCCCAAACCTGAACACCAGCAGAATCATAGCTCCTCCATCTTCTAGGAGTTTTCAAACTAAACGTTTTAACATCATTGTTAGTCTGTGGTCCGTGAGCTGTTCTTTCAAAGATTTTGCCTCAAGGAAAAATAAGGAGTAGCCGTCATTTGAAATTTACTCAGGGTTGGCAAAATGATGGCATTTGTCACTTCTGCTCTCCATCTTCTTCAAACTGGCCCTAGTGTGTGTCAAACTGGATATTGCGTTGACTTACTTCTTCTCCCTCTTTGTTCTTCTAGAGAACGCGGAGTAATTAATGTAGTCTAAAAATGTAGTGTGGCACAACCTCTTTTTTCTTCTTTGTGTAGTTTTCAAACAGGGAGGCTGTCGAGAGCCTTATGTCCATCATATTTCAGTTTGTTAAAGCAAAATCACTAAGAGATAGTGGGTTGACCAATTTTTTTAGGGCTGGATCTAAAATAATTGGCAGACTTGCTGTATGCTGCTGCACATTTCATGTTGTTGACCTCATCTCCCTGAAGTCCGAATAGCTGTCGTGTCAGTGACAGTGATGTGTCTGAGGGAGTCCTGCAATTATTTTAATATTTTACATAATACTGGTGGAATTTAATAATTAGTTGTGAAGGTTCAAATCCAATTGCCTCCTTCCCTAAAACAGGAAAAAGGGTGGAAGTTTGGTGATAAATGCTAGCAGAGTGAGAAAGAAGTGTAACGTAATTTGTGGTGTTCCAGTCACTAATTTTTTCTTTCCCTTTCTCTCTTATTTTACAGGGCATGTTTTTGAGCCATTTTTGAGGACATGTGGTGAATGTAAACTTGCTCTGTTTGGGGGGGAAATTCTGGTAAGTGGTTCTGTCTTGATGAATTTTGGTTTGACAATTTCAGAAAGATTGTTTTAGCTTTTTTCAGTTTAAATTTTTTTAGCTGACAGGAAATACAGAGACATAGTTGATTATATGTGTTTTTCTTCCTCTGGTATGGAGACTCACAGTATGAGAAGCATTGACAGAAAACAGCATGCTGGGCCTTGAGGCGAGGAATGTAGTTTCATTTGCTCCAGTGGCACCTGCTTATTGTGTTTGTAGCTGTTATATTCTGCTGAAGAGTGGTTGAGCTAAAACCTATAGTAGAAGAAACAGAAAGGCCTAATTTAAAAACAAGGGGAACAAAAAAGCATGCTTAAAAAGCATGATTAAAAAAATCAGGAGCAAAAATAAGGTAGAGGGAGCACATACCTCTCAAAGAAGTGGGGGTGTCCAGTAACTCTGAAATCTTTCCATCCATTCCCAGAACGTCTGACTGGCACACTTGCCACATGGAGCTAGCATGATTTGCTTATGCCTGAGAGATAAGGAGGTAGTTAATGCTCCTGTGTGCTATAACAGTTTTCCTATTCCTCCTTTCCATCCCACATGACAAGCTTTGCTGCTTCTCTGGCTGTTCTGTATGCAACACTTCCAGAGGCACCAGCTTCTTACAGACTTCTGGTCCTACAGGCACTATGGGAATATGGCATGTCATGTGTGATGTGTTTGTGCTGCTGAGCTGCACTGCTGTGAGGAGAAGGAGGCAGAGAAGAACGGGAGGTAATTAGTGACATGCCCCAACTGGAGGGAAGTAATCCAACCTGCAAAAAAGCAGCAGATCTGGAGCAGTTTGTAGGATCATCTTGCTTTTCCCTCTAGGAGACTGTCAATATATACAGTTCTGGCTGGTGCCAATCGAAAAAAATGCCAGCAGAAGATTGTGTCCCTTCCTTCCCTTGGCCAAGCAGGGTATTGGACTGGTATTTTTTCTTCAGGCAGCATGTGGAGATTGCAGATGAAAACTGGCTTATTCTCCACTGGCAGAAGACTTCAGAGTTGGATAGCCTGCAGGGTAGAAAACTGAAAATCAAAGACTGACTCTGTGAGAACACTTGTTCTTTTCTGCCGTTTAAAAAAACAGATGTCGTTACATCATACAGAAAGATCTGGATTAGCTAGCAGATGTTTAAATGTAGATCATTTAGCCTTCTGCAGAATGTATAGTCTTAAATATAAGAAAAGATAAGATAAGCAAGATCAGAATTTTACAAAGAAGTTGGCCAAATGCAAAAAAAGTCCTGTACAACAGGTACCTGGGTAAACCCTACTGTAGCTCATTCTTTGAAGCAATTTTCTCTCTACAGTTTGGCTTTTCTGACAATTGGCCATGTTGTAAGTTTGCACCATATACTGGGAAATACGAACAGCAATTATTTAACGAGACTTCAGTTGTAGGGCCAAAGATGAGCCACAGACCAGCAGCATGAGCTCATTAGTCCACGAGATTTTGTGCTGACTTCTGTTACTGCAAAAGAGGATAGGATCTATGTCTAGTTTTCTTTTGGTGGTAGTAACGATACTTTGATCCTAAAAGTTGTCTGGTGTCCTTACAGATTGGCTGATCTTTGTGTGGGGTGTGACAAAGCTATGGTGCTCACAGGTCAAGGAGTAGAGTCATAATTCAGAAATAGCGATGCCATGTAACACCAAGGAAAAAAAGTTTATCAGCAGACCTCGTAGTCAGATTGTTGTGGTTTAATTTCCCTTCAAAGATGCATCACCTGAGACCAGCCTAGCCTCCATGGCTGGCCTTAATAAAAGAGCATAGTTCAAGAGCAGCAAGAGGAAAGAGACAGAAGAAACATGTTTCTTAGAATCATAGAATAATTTTGGTTGGAAGAAACTGCCAGATGCAGACTTTGCATCTTCTCTGCCTGTGAGAGAGGAATCTTGGAGAAGACCCCAAAATCAGGGAAGCTGCTTTTTGTGGCTGCAAGAAAATGTGGTGTCACACAGATGCAATAAACTTGTTAGTGGTGGGAAAAAAACCCACAATCTGGTTCACAGAGGTTCTATTTGGGTGATGTTTCTCAACCTATAGTTCATGTTCAGACTTGGAGAGCATGGCTGCTTGACTTGGTTGAATCTCAGAACTTGGGAGAAGGTTAGTCGACAAACTGATGCTCCTGAAAACTACCTGTTTTCCTGACTTGCTTAGAGGTATAAGCCAATGAAGAGAGACACTTCTCACTGCTGGATTGTAAACATCCTAGAATTTCTCAAAGCCAGTCTGGAGCTGGGTTTGTACTACGCCATGCTCCAGGATTTTGCCCTAGAATTTAATGTTGTTTTCCTGGAGCCATTATAATATGTAAACAGACTCTGCAAATTTTGCTTGTTTTCACAGCTGTTCCTTCCCCTCTTCCCACTTCAAACTGTTTGCAAAATCTTATTTTGAGGTAGACTAATCAGGAACCTTGAGTTTCTCATCTGTAAGGATCTCTGAAATATATCTGACCCCACTGCAGGTTTGCCTATGGCAGTCCAAATTCCCAGAGAGTTTAAAAATACAAAAAATATAAGACAAGGAAATGGTTTTGCCCAGTCTCAGCCCCTAACCCACTGAATCCAAGAAGGACTGGACATCAAGAGAATGTTTTGCATTTATCTTGACGTAGCAGCTGAGCTCAGAGGCTCAGCGGTTATTTATTCATCTTGTATCAAAGTCCTAGAAAAGGTCATGCATCCTCCAAATAAAAAAATTCATGGTGGTTTTAGGAGCTGATTAGTATACTTGAATGCTGGTAGGGAAATCTTGGCTGAATTTAAAATTCCCTCAGCTAAGCTGACGGTATCTTGCTGAGCAGTGTGAGAAGAGAACTCTTTTGATGAGATTTCTGTAAAGCAGCCTTGTGGATGTCAGAGCAGATATTTGCGTGGCACTACAGGTTTGACCTGTCTTGCGCTGAGCACAGTGTTCAGCAGGCGGTCATGGAATGGCCATCCCTCCACATCAAATACTTACACGACTGCAAGGAGTCCCAAGAAGCATGGCTGATGTAGGACAGAAAACCTTGGACTGATCTGTGGGGGGTTTTTTTCCCTCATCAGACTGCTCTTTGCCAGTCCAGACTCCCCTTGAAACATGTGCCTTTCATAAGGGTTTTTGACATTTCTAAGTGTGACTTATGCTGTATTAAGGTGTTCTGTCCCTGTCCATCTAGACCCTGTAGTTGGTTACAGCCATCAAGATCAGAGGAGGATCAAGCTGTGAAGTGAATAGAGGGACTGCTGTATTGTAAACCTGACCTGCACCTTCCTGCGCCAGGTGTGCCACTGTGTGTTCATCCTTTTCCTATAGATTTCCTCGTCCCAGGAAAGCTGTGAATGCTTCAAACACAGGCCTTGAAGCTGAATGTATACCTCAGGGCCTGGAAGTCCACTGCTCTTTTCACTCTGAATTTAGGCAGAGGTACGTCCCCAAGTTCAGAGCTTTTTGTTGTTTCAGCTGAAATCTGAGATGCTGTGCTCCTATCTGCACACTTCTCTGTAGATTAGAAGCAACTGCACACCTTAAACAATGGTTTCAGTTATTCCTGGTTGCTCAGCGGTATCGTGGAAAATTTGGATTTCAGCTGGTGTTTTGTTTTGGGTTTTTTTCCCATTAAGGACAGTCACATTTTTTGTCTCTGTTTTAAACAAATAAAAATTTAGCAGGCAGTGCATGCTTTGATTTTTTGAAATTATATACAAAGAAATTTTAGTATCTTTATGCATATTAAATTTGTTTGCCTTTAGAAAGATTGTGATACCCTGTGCATTCCTGGGTGTCAGATTTGTATGATACAATTATTTACATCCTTGGTGTCTACCAAAAATGCTACTGAATTTCTCTTGGTGACTCTTCTTCTTACATCAGGTTTCTGACATAAAGCATTACAGAGCAACTATGCACTATCTGCAAAGAACTTGGAATATGCGCTCTCACTGCAAAAATAACCCACTGTAACTTTTGCTTTATTACCTGTATTCTGCCATGCCCACAAGAGGCTTCGCCAGAATCATTAGCTGTTCTCTGTAATTAGGGCTGACCTGGTGCATTTTGGTCCTATTTCTAGTAGCTTTTCATTTTCCAGAGTCATTAATTTGGACAGCGATGTGCCTCATAATGTGCTTCTGTTGTGTATCTTCATTATCTCTTCCTATGGGCTGAAGATTATAATGTGTCCTTAGGAAGGAAAGTGTGTGGAAATGCTTGAGCATTTTAAAATATCTTGGGGTTTACCAAGATTTGCTATGTTATGCTTGTAATTCCTTCAATTTTAGTCTGTTTCTTTTCTTCTACTCTAGTCTGTGTGAAAGATGTGCATGTAGATGCCGCTGGGTGTGGTAATGTTAAATCTGGTCCATAAGATTTCTAAGGAATGGGGCTTGTCCCCTGCCCAGAACTGCATGTCTCCAGTCCCGACCAGGTTGGATTTAGTCTGCTCTCTTAAGAGATGTGAAGCATTGTTATACTTGCGTTCAATTTATGAAATCAGATAACCCTACACAGAGAGGTTATGTTCCAGTCTCCTGCAGAAGAGATCTCTGTGTCTCAGTCTCTGTCATTTTTCCAAGTGTTTTCCTACATCTCACTGGTAATCCCTTTAGTTTACCTTTTATTGTTTCTTTTTTTTTTTTTTCTTTTTTTTCCCTGAAGTTGAGGTGATCCAATTGTTGGAATTGCTCAGCAAAAGAGAGCTGGTCTGTGGGCCATCCATCTGGATGTCCCTCTTGCTGTAGCCACTGGAGAGAAATAGGGAAGGACAGTTAAGACAGCAGATGGAGCAGAGCACGACATGCTGCTGTACCTCCCAGCTTTCTTAGCTGGCTCAATGGCAGAGATGTTTGCAGTGGATCATGATGTTACAGCAGCTTGAAGATCCATGATAGGATTTTGCAAGTGGTAAATTGGTTGGTTTCTTTAAATCTAGATAACAAGCCCTCCAAGTGCTCTGTTGAAAGAAAAGCATTACATTTGAAAATTCACATGTTGCTTTAGGGAGTGTTACATCAACTTTGCTCTTTTCTGTATGTGCATCAGGGTATTTTTGTCACTATGCAGTTGATATAAAAACTCCTGTTCCATCGAACTGGCATGTTCTCATACCTTCTGTTCCCCTTCCTCCCCTCTAGAGGACTGAATAAAAACTTGTATGTGATACACTGCAGGAGCCACTACCATCCAACCTGTTATGAGTTCAGATTTAGATACGGAACAGCCTTGCACCTGGTTTCATGTCCAGCTCTGATTGTTTAATATTAAAGTTTAAGTGCAGCTTGGAGCAGGCAGGTCCCACCCAGCTGGTAGCGGGATCCTGGGGCATTGTAGGTGGGATCTCCAGAGAATTTAGTTGCTAGGAAGCATCACCTCCTTAGTGAGCTCATGCAAATGGAGATTTATTTTTTCAGAGGTTAGTAATTTAGTCATGTTTGGGAGTTTTCTACAGAGATCAAAATACAAAGGTTTTGCCTTGACACCTTGCAAGTTTATGGTCCAAATCACAAAACCTCTCGAGCTGTTCAAGGGGTGACCAGAAGCTTTTAACATGAACAAATCCCTCGTTTCCCATGCTTTGTTTCAGAATTAGCTTGAAAAATTTTGGCTGAAGTCATGCCAAAAATCCACACCAGCAACAAAGCAAGGGGAAAAAAAAAATCTCCCAGCAAACATCCAGCATGGAGAATATTGCCAAACGTGGGACTGTTTGTGCCAAGTTTATAATCAGACAGCAACAGGGTCTTAGTAGGTAATGCTCTCAACCTGCAGCTAATGAGCCCCGCAGCGCAGAGTGAGGAACGCTGCAGAGAGAGGCAGGGCTCTTACCTGGTGCGTGGTTTGCATTATGCGCTGTGTGTAAGACATAAATCATACTCAAGATTAAAAGAAATAGAGAGCATGATTTCTGGGCATCAGATAAGGCTGTTTCTGTGGGTAAGACTCTTACTAAATGAATACGTGTTGTAGTGATAAATACATATATAGGTAGAGTTTAAGGTGAGTGGATGGATGTAG
Organism: Fregata magnificens; assembly: GCA_013389945.1. Taxonomy (NCBI): domain Eukaryota; kingdom Metazoa; phylum Chordata; class Aves; order Suliformes; family Fregatidae; genus Fregata; species Fregata magnificens. The sequence goes on along the minus strand of WAAD01036705.1, from coordinate 136,080 downwards.
ATTTTCCTGACCTGAGCGTGCTGTATTTTGTAGTACAGCCACAGTGCTGCTTTACTTCTAGAGAGTTTCCTTTATGAAATACAGGGGAAGGGGGGCGGTTAATGTAATTCTCTCGACATTAATTCTGCCTCATCAATACTTCATGGATTTAATAGATTTTTAGAGCTACAGTCATTTGGGAGATGATTTTATCAGCCAAGCACAGTGGAGGTTGCTGAAACTAAATGGAGGACAGAATGCAAGTGTGTATGTGGTATAGGATGCTGCGGTATCAAGAAGATTTAATTATTATGGAATTTGTTTAGAAGATTTCTCTGTGCCTTTTGCGAAACTTTATGTTGGGCACTAAATACTTTGCATATAGACAAGTTACCTCTTCAATAAGAGTTTGGTATGGATCTCTAGGCACAAGTGTCTGTTTCTTTCCACCTCATAGCATAAGCATGCTGCTCTAGTTCTTCATCTCTCATTACGTCTCCCTCTCGCTTAAATGCTCATCTGGCGCGAACATACTGAAACTGCATATAAAGGAGCATGAAGAAGAGGAGAGATCTCATTGCAGATTACCAAAGCTGAATATTTTTGGACATTGAGTTATTTATATTAATCAGTTTGCTAAGCTCAAAGATAAAAGGAAGCCTGGGAAGCAATCCAGAAAATCCAAGAAGAGAAACTAAAGAAGATAGTGTGAAGATCATGCATTAGCACGTGTTTTGAGAATGCCTGCAGTGCTGTGTCACAATACCCATTTCAAAATAAAACTGAAGATGGGTGGATCTTGAAGGCCAGCGCTCAGTGGTAGGGGAGATTCCTGCTTGACGTGTCACTCTCTACCAGCTGAGGTGGAAAGCTCTGTCAGGGACCGCTCCGCGTCGTCCTGCAGTAGCCTTGCTAGCAACCGTGAGCGGCATTCGTGGGCTCCAAGGGATCCCACACAACCTCCACTGGTCTGGGAGAGTCAGCTCTTCCCAAAACATGTTATCAGGGAAATCACTGATGGTGATTTTTAGAAAATATCCAGTGAGCTTCAATTCATGAGAAGTTCGTGTTCGTGCTGTAGGTATCACCCTGAAAACCTCAGAGCTAACAGAGATTTATACAGCCTTCTAATAAATAGTGTTTTGTCCTTGTGACCTTTATAGCTGTTCTCTGCCCACCTATAGGAATATATCTAATATAGCGAGTCATATTGCTCCTATTGTTTTTAGGGAAGAGAAAATAATAAAAGATTCAACTGTGTAAATGTCATTCCTGCCCAGCCCATTTAGTATTACGAGACAGGGAGAAGTCTGCTTTGAAATTTTCCCTCTGGCGAAAACCTGAAAAGCCTTGAAGATTGTGTGCATCCTTGATCAAGTCATGCAACAGCAGTAGTGAGAAATATAAAATCTACTGGCTCAGTCTGCTAGGGTTTTGAATGCTGTGCTGAGTGCCAAGAATCCTGCCTTTCTAGTCTTACAAGGTGGTATCTAATCCTGTAACAACCTTTCAGACCATATTGATTTACTGACATAAGTTTTGGGGTTTTTTTTATGAAACTGCATTTCTTACCTTGTGTTTTATTTTGTGCAAAAATCATGATAACAGAAGAAAGTGGCTTTACAGGCAGAAGGATAAAAATAGAAATAGCATGAGACTTTTTAGATTATTTGTAAAATTCTTAGTTAAAAAATATGCATGGATCTTAGATGTGATCTGAAATGTTAACTGCTTTGGTCCCTGGTTAACAAACCTTCCCATTCATGCAGATAAGATGCTAGTTAGAAAGAAGACTCTGTGGAAAGAAGCTTCCACTGTACACTTTGGAAACAGGAGTTTAGGTCATTTCTTGTCCTCTTTTGCTGCTTATTAAAAGCTAAAAGTTTGTCTTTTTTTCAGTGGGAACTTACACCAAATTATAGTACAGTATGCTTAAAGCTAGTGGTTGCATCGGTGCACTAGCACCCATTGCTGTGATGGATTCTGAGTCTAGTTAGCTGTAATTGGACTGAATCATCAGTTTAGGAAAGTCCTCATTTTGCTTTTTGGATTTGTATTTGTATTTTGCATTTTGTATTTGTTGAGTGTGTATGACGCTTAAGAGTTGTGGTACATTTTCCCCGCCTCTGCTAATTCTGCAATATTAGGGCATTAGTTTCTCTCTGCATGCTGTTTACTGTCAAACATAATCCCCTTTTCCCCCCATTTCTTTCCATCTACATCCTTTGATGAGAAATATTTAGGCAACTGCGTGTCTTTATTCGTGTAAGACAGAGGCTGATGGAAGATCCATTACATGAAATTCTGCTCTATCTATAGAGCAGGATATCTCCAAATACATCTGTAGACATATAGAAAACATAGAGACTGACAGCTGATAGCTGCTGTAGACTTCTCATTGTTTTCTACCATGGTGATTATACCACATGTGTCAAAACACAGAGAAAAAAATTTGTATATGAGTGAAGTGGTGTATTTTTTGGCTGGGAAGACTATGCAACATCCACAGTCTTATTTTTACAATATCCTCTATGACCATTTTGGTATCTGCTCAATGCCTTTGCAGGAGCCCAAAGTCATTCCGTTTGCTTTTTTAAATGTTTTGCTCTTGAGTTTTGCCCTCTAACTGACTGTAATTACACAGGGAGGCTTAGTTTGAGTCTAACCACCAGCTTTCCTCTATGTCATTAGATGTTGTTGGAGGATTAGCATGCACAGTTGTAAATGACAGTATATATCTTCATTTTCTTTTTTGGATTAGACTGAAAGCCAAGTGTTTCCGATGAGAGAGAGCAAGCAAGAGCACTATTTGAAGGTGAAAAAGCAGAAGAAAAGCTTGTGTTGAATCAAGGGGCTGGTTGCAGCAGCCTTTTGCTCCCCCCAAGGAAGTAAGAGCATGCCGCAGATGCAAGATGCATTGCTAGTGTAAAGCAGAATTCTTGCATGTTGATACTAAAGTATTCATCATTTCTGTGTTAGGGCAGCATGTGCCTTCCACGTGTGTGTCATTCTCTGCATGTGGTGTAGATGTTATCCAGAAACAGTTATTTGGAGAAACTTGTCTGGTCATGTGTGTGGAATATGCCATTGACTATTATCAACAATAGCGAATCTTGCATGTAACTGTGGCTCCTGTCTTGCTCTGAGCAGTTTCACATGGCTCATGCTCAGTAAAAGATGTAGCACCCTTCACCTAATATCTCTTGCAGCAGCGTGCAAAAGGGCTATGTGTTGCATAGTACACAGAAAGCAGCCCACCTTGAAGACATTTCAGAAGCTGGATGTTGGGCAGAGCTCTGAGGAAGGAGCTCTGTTTCCAGGCAGAGAGACCAAGCACTCGAGCTGCTTGCTGTGCACAGCCGGGGGTCTTTGGGAAGAGCTTACACTCACATTGTTTTTGTTACTTCGCTTTTCCCATTCCAGTTTAGGTCCCCAAACTTGCATCTGCTTTTACCTGTGCTTTTATGTGTGTGTGATTTGGGTGAATGTATGTGAGACCTGAGTTTTAAATTTTGTGGGAAACACAGACCTGTTACTCTAGTGTTGCAAGACCCCTTTTACAGCACCTTTATGTTTCCAGAAATCAAAAGAAAGTTGTTTTTCCTTTAAGGCATATATTTGAGACACCATTGAAAGTCACATATATTGCAGGAGACTTCTAATTGCTGTATTAAATATTTCTGTTGCTTAACATCAAAAGTTTCTATTGCTGTATTAAATATTTCCCTAGTTGTACTTCTGATTAAAGAAAAAAAAAATTCCTAAGCCGTGACTTTTAACTACCTCTTCTTCTCTATGAAACTCTTCCTCAATACTGTGAGAGACCAGTACCATTCCAGGCCACTGTCCTGCTTCAGTAGGAGCTGTAAGAGTGCTGCTGTGTAGAGAATTTTTATGTCAAATTATTGTTGCTGCTTCACTTCCATTGTAACCAGCAATTCTCACAGTATTTTTTTCCCTTCTTTTTCTAAAAGAAGCTACCCATTAATATAGTCAATGTCTTGCTATCTTTTTCGTTTGGATCGCTTATGTCTGGGATGAATTCCGGGAGCTTTAAGGTGTAGCTCTAGGCTCTTCTGGGTTGGAGATGCTTCTACTTGTCACCCAGAGAAGAACTTTCCTTATTTAAAACAAGAAAATGGGGGTGGGGTGGGGGGGGATGGGGGGTGTGTGTGTTAAAATATATGTCTATAAATCTTTTCAATTCCATGGTGGAGGAGGAAGACACCCTAGGCACAGCTGGCAATTAGTTGTATAGTTTCTTCAGGTTGATAACCAGCTCTGGTAGAAATCTGTTCTTTGACAGACAATTCTCTAATGATATTGGACAGGGAGAGCAGCAAATTTAATATGCTGTGCAAGTCAGGGTTGGTTGAAGCACCAGAAAACTGTGAAGGTCTGAGAGAAATCCCCTTGGAGCTTGCTTTGCTCGCGACTTGCCCTTTCTTGTATTTAACCAGTTTGAATCCAGGTCATGTGTCCTAGGCTCATCTATGTCAGTGGAGTGTGAGGGAGTTTTTTCCCCCCCGCCCCCTTTCTTCCTTTTTTAAACCCAGATCACATAAGCAAAATAGCAGGTGGTACGCAAGTTGAAATTATGGCAGTCCATGCAACGTGTCGAAGTAGCTGTTAGTAACGGCGCCAGCAGAAATCTGTTCTTGGTCAGTTTGGCAAGACATAAACTAGCAAGTGACTCACCAAAGGTACTTCTGTGGTTATTCAGCAGGTAATGCTGTACATTCACAGTGTTAACAACCTTGACTGTAGCTTAACATGTCCAGCAGTTTCCAATTATACTTTCTGTAATTTACAGAAGTAATTCCTTCTGATGTTGTTTTACTGCAAGGGTCTGGAAACATCTAAGCCATCCCAATCCATTCATTAAATTTTATAGATGTTGCTCATCTTATGATTAAACAAAAGCTTGAAAAATAGGATTCTTCAATGGAGCCCAGTTAAATCTTTTGCAAAGGCTGTTAAAGTGTCAGATATGGCTTGCAAATAGCAGAGACTGATGCTGCAGATTACTTAAATCTGTATGACATCATCAGTGGATAATTTACAAACCCCACTTATTATGTAAATGTATTCGGTAACCAGTAGAAGGCTTATGTATGTGAGAAATCATACTTTTGTGCACTGTAAGTCATCTCACCTGCATTAAGTTTGTTCTGGGTGGAAAACAGTGTCTGACTGTGACTTGGAGCCTCTCCAGAGAGCTCATCCCCAAATCGCCGCTGCTGTGATTTACAGGAACAGCCTCATGAAGCTTCTTGAACCTTTTGGAGCTTCCTGCTTCTTTGCTGGTCTTTCCAGGTCTAACATAATTTTAGCTACTTCTTGGCAATTAGATTAGGCACAGACAATTTCCTTGTAAAATTGCCTGAGCAGGTCCTTTGGTAAACGGTAATAACCTTGTTGTGGCTCAGTGGGGTTTGGCAGGATAATTAAACTGGACTTCAGCGCTGCAAATAGGTATGCAGTTAAACTCCACAGATCTGCTCAGGTGCTTGGTTAAGTTTCTATATACATGGGCTCTGTCATGGCCATACGTGTCTTCTATTTATGGTTTCTGCTGCAGTCTACGCATCGTTCGCTCTGGGCAATCATGATTTTAAGTACACTGATTGATGAAGCACTTGTATCTCTTATCCCACAAATGCGCCAACATTAGATGGATTCGCTTGATTTGTGCCATGTCTGTCTTAGGTATTTATTTTAAAACTATTTTAATCCCCGAACATTCAGAGGTTTTAAGACAGAGGAAAGAGCACAGTTAAATATTTCACACAAATCAGGAATCACCTTTGTGAGGATCTTTACAAATGAGCCTGAGAATTGTACAAAACTGATGATTACTTTTCATGCAGGGTCCGTATTGATTTTGTGCTGCCTGACACATCCTGCTAGGTCTTTGTGCAGAACAAACCGCGCTAACCGCCTGCCCCTTCCCCTGACAGCCTCATCACTTTCCGACCGCCTGTGCCTGCTGCCCCTGCAGCTATCCCCATAAACACAAATGCACCTTTCAACATCATTTCTCTAGCTTTTTCCTCTTGATTTCAGAGAACACAGAGGAAGCAGAGTGTCCCTGTCCACACACAGACATACCCTTACATTTCCAACCAATGGTCTGATTGCTAAAAAATACCCAGGGGTAATTAGTACTGTGTATGTAGTTAATCGATTTAAAATTAAATGCCACTGGCGCTGGCAAAAGGTCGTACTAGGTTTTATTATGGCTTTGAGAAAACGCCTGTTTTAGTGAAGGCTGTCTCTGACAATGGATGTTGTTTCTTTGTGCGCTGCCCGCAACAAAAGAGGAGCCAGGGTGCAGTTTTCACAAAGGGTGCTGTAAATTTTATTATCATGTTTTCGTCTAGATCATCGGGTTTCTGTGTTGATTTTAAGAAAGCAGTCCTTCAATGTAAGGAGGTGGATGTATCTTAAGCACAGCAAAAGGAGCTGGTGTGCCAGCAGTCTTGTGGGTAAGATAGGAACCTCATCTCTGGCTTCCTAGTCCACCATCCTCATCATTAGATGCGTCTGCCTCCTAGGCAGACAGATTTCTTCGTATTTTCATTCATTAATGATTTATCAGACAGCTCCTCCCCTAAAGGCTCATCTCCTCTGTTACATTCACAGCCCACACGCAACCAGCAACATGTAGCTGCCAGCTGGCACTCTGGCGTTAAGAGTGCAAGCTGCTAGCCCTTTCCGCATCTCCTGCTGCCCCCTCCTCCCCTCCCTTCCCAGCTGCTCAGCTCACCTGCCCGCTTCTCAGTGTCTTCGATTGCACCAAAACTATCAAATCTCCATGTGTCCTGTTCTTCTATCCCATCTCTCTAATATGGTTGCTTAATGTGCTTTTACTAACTATATTTNCAGTTAAAAAAAAAAAAAAAAAAAAAAAAAAAAGAGCAAGATGAGCTGACCCCACTTGTAATGCAGCAGCACTTGTGTTTTTGCTATGGAAATAGTGATCTCTTTCAAAGCACAGCACCTTTTGGTGTGAGGGTATGCTCAGTGGTGACTTACATTTTATTTCCAGGTAGAATTAGTAGAGAAGAAGGAGTGCTGGGGAGAAAATGAGCAAGCCTTGTCTATGAGCAGGAAGGTGTGGGTTGGCTTCAATTTCAGGTTTTGCTATCAGGTGCTTGGCAAAACAGCTCTTTTGAAATCCTTCTCCAGATGTCTGTGCAAGAGAGTGATTTTTATCACATCACTAAAGATTAACTCTATTCTTGGTCTCTGTTCTGCTCCCAGAAATCAGGCATGCTCTGAGGTTTGGGAAAGGGAGTCCAAATGAAATCTCATGGTGAAAGGGAAAAAATCCAGAACTGTTTACCACTCTCCAACTTGTCCACTGCAGGCAGGTTGTGACCGAGTACAACAAGGGCTGTAGGGCAGGAGGAAAAAAGGATAAGCTAGGAGAAAAGGAATAAATGAAACTCCCTTGAGTTATTTATATGTGAATGTATAACTCAAGTGCTTAATCTACTCTTGGCAAGTGGTGACTGATAACTAATTTTCTCTCTTTCCTCTCCCACACCCTCCCAGCGTCTTCAGAAAGGGCATGTGACAGGAATAACAAATCTCACTATTTTAGCAGGCTGCAATGGAAATTATGGATTAAAAGTGCTATGGATGCCTCAGCAGAGAGAAACTGGCTGTTCTTAGGATGCCTAAAATAAATTTTCACTCACATTGTTTTCGAGAACTTGCTGAATTATTCAGGCCCCTCCAACTACCCCTTTGGCACAACACTTTTAAGTAAACCGGTGTTAAAGGCATCAGGCTCTGATCGAGCAGCCTTGTTGCTCCTGCCACATGAGGACAGCCAAAGCCTGACACTGAGCGAGCTCAGGCTTTGGGGGAAGTCTGGATCTAAATCCAGACTGGATTATCTTTACTCTAGGTCTCCGAGCTGGAGCTTTGGGCTGCTGTTTTAAGGAGAGGGCTAGAAGGAGAAGGAGAGTTCAGGCTGACACACATAATGGTGTCGCTCTTCTGTTGTATGCTGCAAGACTAATCAATTTGGATGCCTTTCGCCTTGGAGGGGAGAGAGGTGGGTGAGAACAGTAGGCACTTGTGTTCTTTGGACAGCCAGGTGTCTGGAAAACCAGTGTCAGCTCTGAGGGAGTAGAAACTCTTGCTCTCCTCCGTAGCCTCTGTGTTGCAGCCAGAGCAGGCTTTCAGGGCTCCCACGGGACTGAGTGGGAGGCTGTGACAGGCTGTGCTCACGCAGGCCGAGAAAAGAGGTCATTGTACAGTGACTCAGGTCAGAACAGGGGGAAAACCAAGAAGAAACAAGAAGTAACTTATTTCAAAGAGTAGTCTGCAAACAGAACGGGGACTTGGGTCATGGGTCTTGCAGGTCGCCAGACCAAGGACACAGCCTATCAGTTGCTGTAAGGCTGGTGCATCCCAGAACCATGGCTGAGGTGGAGACAGCACTTCCATGCATTAGTGGGTGTGTCAAAACTTCTTCCAGCTCTCTCAGTAAAACCTGTCAAGCTTGGTACAAGACCATCAGCAGAACTAAGGGCTTGTTTGCCCTGGAAGGTTACCATCAGTAAAGCCAAGTGTAAATTTACAGCACCCGACTACTTCATAACAGCTCACTGTATATGGAGTATGTTACTTCACGCATAGTGTGCATTAAATGTGCAAGAAGTTGCTGTAGCATAAAGAGTGTGCGCTGAATTTCCACCTAGCGCTAACTGCCTGTGGTGAACCATAGTTTACCAAGCAGTTGTTTGGTTTTTCTTGCATTCCATCTCTTAGCTTTACCACTTGGATTAGAGCACAGGTTCTAAAAAAGCAGGAATTTGAACCACGCCATTTCCCTGCAAAATGTGTACCACGCTTTTGTTACATTACTGAATTATTGCATTTGTCTCTAGTTTCTAAAGGGAGAGAAGGACATTAGTAAGTGCAGCAGGTCTACGTATGACCTGGCAGATCACAAATCACTAGGGTTAGAATGGGCCTCTGGAGATGATCTAGTCCAACCCCCTGCTCAAACCAGGGTCAACTTAAAGTTGGTATCTCAGAGCTATGTCCAGTTGGGTTTTGAGTGTCTCCAGCAATGGAGACTCTACAGCCTCTCTGGGCAACCTGTGCCAGTGTTCAACACCCTCACAGTAAAAAAGGGTTTTTTTCTTATGTTTAAATGACATTTCCTGTATTTTAATTTGTGCTCATTGCCTGTCACTGGGCACCGGTCAGAGGTCTTGCCTCGTCTTCTTTGCTGCCTCCCATGAGGTATTTATACACATTAATAAGATCCTCCTGAGCCTTCTCTCCTCTAGGCTGAACAGTCCCAGCTCTCTCAGCCTTTCCTCATAGGAGAGATGCTCCAAACCCTTAACCACCTTTGTGGCCCTTTGCTGGACCTGCTCGAATAAGTCCATGTCTCTTCTGTACTGGGGACCCCCAAATTTTCAGGGATCCCCAAACTGAATCCAGCATTCCAGACGTGTCTTACCACTGCTGAGTAAAGGGGAAAGATCACCTTCCTCAACCTGCTGGAAGTGCTGTTTCTAATGCAGGCCAGGGTCCTGATGGCCGCCTTTGCCATAAGGGAGCATTGCTGGCTTATGTTCAACTTAGTGTCCACTGGAACACCTAGATTTTTCTCCTGCAGAGCTGCTTTCTAGCTGGTCAGCCTTCAGCATGTATCCCCCAGTATGGGGTTATTCCTCCCCAAGCGCAGGACTTTGCATTTCCCTTTGGTGAACTTCATGAGGTTCATGTTAGCTCATTTCTCCAGCCTATCAAGGTACCTGTGAATAGCAGCAAAGCCATCTGGGTTTGGAGTATCAACCACTCCTCCCAAACCTTCTGAGGATGTACTTTTTGCCATCATATAGATCATTAATGAAGAGGTTAAAAAGTATTGGACCCAGTATCGACTTCTGGGGTACACCACTCATTCATGCCCCATTCAGCAGTAGGCCCACGTTTTCCCTAGTTGTCTTTCCGCTGCTGATGTATCTGTGGAAACCCTTCTTGCTGCTTTTGATAACCCTCACTGGATTCAACTCCAGGTGGACTGTGGCTTTCCTAACCCTATCTGACCCTGCTTCCGTCTCTTGTACTTCTCTTCCATTTCATGTTTGAGTTCAGTCAGGAGCTCCTTGTTCATCTATGCGGGCCTCCTGCTGCCTGTGCTTCACTCCCTGCATATTGAGATGGACCGTTCTGGAGCTCACAGGAGGTGATCCTTGAAAATCAACCAGCTTTCCTGGACCCCTTTTTTTTCCAGGGCCATATCGCACAAGATTCTTCTAAGCAGATCCCTGAAGAGGCCAAAATCTGCTCCTTGTGGGGGTTGTGATCCGGCTTTTTGGAAAAAAGGCCATCTACCATCTCATGGCCCATGTTACCCCTGACCTGCACATCTCCTGATCCTTGTTTTTAAGTATAAGGTCCAGCACAGCATTTCCCATTGTCGGCTCAGTCGCCTGTGTTAGGAAGTTACCATCAATGCACTTCAGGAACCTCCTGGATTGATTGAGCCCTGCTGATTCAGGTTGGCATATTCAGCCTTTTCTTGTGCTTAATATATCTGTGGCTGCTATTTCTTTGTGCAAACTATTCGGTCATTTTACATTATTAAACTTTCGAACCCCATTCTGAAATTATGTCCTGTGGAAAGCGGTTCGCAAAAGAAGGCTGAAGTGAGGCTTCTACCAAAATGAAACGTGTAACCCACCTAACATATTGGTTTTTATTTCCTCGTCTTTTCTCACACTTAAAAGTAAAATAAGCATTATGCTGTAGGAACCAGGCAAAGCCTAATTTGCCTCATTTGAATGTGAAAAGGAGCCCACATCCTTCCTGTGCCCTGCAAAGAATGCAAAAAGACTTTACAGAGAAAACAGATGTACTAATATGTATCACTTGTTGGGGGCAGGGGGAATCCAAGGTGCTGCCATTAAAGCAATGCTGAACTCGCAAGAAAACAAAAGCACCAGCATACAGAATATAGTGCTGGGAAGTTGCAAAGTTGGGACTGTTTTCTTTTGCTTACATTTATGCTCCTGGTATCTGAAAAACTGCTTTGAAAAAATATATATGAAAGAAAACATGTAGCCTCATTTTTCATGCTTAAGAAGATCTTCACTGAAGATGGTTAAGTGCCCAAATGCAAACAAAAAGCAGAAGCTCTAGCCCAGCCGTAGGGAAATCTTCTGCATTTCAGAGCCTTGCCAGAAGAGTACACTACTGACATCATAAACAAAACAAAAAATAACTTTTTGAAGTATCCCTTGATTTTATTTATATTTTTAACTCCCCTACCTCTCTAACACATAAATATGAAAGAGTTAATCCTGTCATCTCACCAAAAATGCATGATATAGTGGGGAGGGTTTTAATGGTTTAATGGTTTTTAGTGGTTCTCTATCTTCCATGCTAGGACAGCATGGAAGATAAAGAACAAATGAACCCTGGATGTTATTTCTACAGCTATGCAATCCAGTTCAGAGTACTATCCTTTCCTGACCCATCTGTTTATCCCTTCCCAAGAACTTCAGCAATGAGCAGTTGGCACTGACCGGTCAGCTTGTGAATCCGCTGGTGCTCAAAACTCCCCAAATTCAGCAACCTGCCTGATGCAGATTTGGCCTGTAGCAGTACAGAGTCACTTGCCAGCTTTTAGCTTGCAGACAGGAGGCAGTTGCATGTGGTGATTTATAATTTATTATATACATGTATTGTCAGTCACAGTAATAGGATAAGTATAAGAGAATGCTTGAAAGTTTCCTTTTAGAAAGCTACCTCAGACTTCCTAAATTAAAAACTGGTTTTGCAAAAGCAGAGAAGTGAAGCCTAACGGTCAGGTTTCTTTGTTCAGCAGAGGTAGCTGGGTAACATCCATGGATGGGTGCAGCGCTTCATGAAGGCGTTGTGCTGTTTCCCTAAATGCAGCACAATGGCTATTTTCTTACAGTCTGCAATACTGACGTTCAGGACCACAACAAAGACCCTTCAAAGTTGACGCTTCCTGCTTCATGTACTGTTTGATCTTTGGGAACTGTTCTTAATTCACAGGAGTTTTAAAACTACGGTATTGACACAAAAATTACCAGCCATGGATGAGACAGGCTGGATAACCTTGAAAAGAGAAATTTTAAGCCCACTTACCTAAATCACTTAGATGAATGTGAATGCAGTACAACAGCTTGAGGTGTTTGAATTGCAGTTTAGCTGCAGGGTTGTTTTGTAGGATCAGGGTAAATAAAATCTTGGCCTTGAACTAATATCTGTGTTTTGGAACAAACATCTCAATGCAGCATGCTGCAGAAGGAAGGAAGCAGAACAGAAATTAGATCACTTTCCTTTCCTGCATTATTTCTTGTAAGTGTAGTCTTCTTACGTATGGAATACACATTTCCTGTTGTAAAAATATTGTAACAGCCTGCAGTAGCCAAACAACTGATAACCTACTGTTGCTGAAAACTGCAGTCATATTAGATGAGCATGTTTAGAGGGAAGTGTTCAAAGCCTGCAGATGATCGGATCTCTCATGCTCTGAAAAGATAGTGAGTGTGAACTACATAATAACTGCTGTGATTGTCATAACAACTAGAGCTTTGCAGTATGGAAGAAATAATAAACTTTGACTCTTCATACAAATGGCAGTGTAAAGATATGGGTGCATTTGATTCTTGCTTTTTGTTTTGTATCATCTATGCATTTAGACAAAATCATGTGGGTGTCTTATCCTCTCTTTTTCATGTGCCTTAATCCTAGAGTGCAGGTGCTTTATTTATCTCTGTCTACAGTAATACAGGTTCGTAACCCTATTCTACTGGTTGTCTTACAGCACCATTACATCCCAGCTGTGCTAACTGCACTGTCACTGTACTGTGATAGCAGCTGCGGAGGTGGGAATCCAATTTAATAACAGAATCATCAATCATAGAATGGTTTGGATTGGAAGGACCTTTAAAGATCATCTAGTCCAATACCCCTGCCCTGGAAAGGGACATCTTCCACTAGACCAGGTTACTCAAAGCCCTGTCCAACGTGACATTAAATATTTGCAATGATGGGGCATCTGCAACTTCTCTGGGCAGCTTGTTCTCATAATAAAAAAATTCTTCGTATGTCCAATCCAAATCCACCCTCTTTCAGTTTAAAACTGTTGCCCCTTGTCCTGTCACTACAGGCCCTGGTAAAAAGTCTCTCTCCCATCTTTCTTATAAGTCTCCTTCAAGTATTGAAAGGCCACAATAAGGTCTTCCTGGACCCTTCTCTTCTCTAGGCTAAACAACCCCAACTCTCTCAGCCTGCCCTCATAGGAGAGGTGTTCCAGCCCTCTGACCATTTCATGGCCCTCCTCTGCACCCACTCTAGTAGGTCCAAGGTCTTGTACTGGGGACTCCAGAACTGGATGCAGTATGCCAGGTGGGATTTCACGAGAACAGAGTAGAGGAGGAAAATCACCTCCCTTGAACTGCTGACCATGCTTCTTTTGATGCAGCCCAGGATACAATTGGCTTTCTGGGCTGCAAGCACACATTGCTGGCTCATGTCCAATTTTTCATCCACCATTGTCCCAAAGTCCTTCTCTGCAGGGCTGCTCTCAATCCCTTTATCCCTCCAGTCTGTACAGATACTAGTGATTGCCCCGACCCAAGTGCAGGACCTTGCACTTGGCCTTGTTGAACTTCATGAGGTTCACAGACGCCCACTTCTCAAGCCTGTCAAAGTCCCTCTGGATGGCATCCCTTCCCTCAAGTGTATCAGCTGCACCACTCAGCTTGGTGTCATCCGCAAACTTGCCAAGGGTGCTCTCAATCCCACTGCCTATGCCATTAATAAAGATATTGAACAGTACCGGTCCCAATATGAACCTCTGAGGGACACCACTTGTTACTGATCTCCATTTGGACATTGAGCCATTGACTGCAACTCTTTGGATATGGTCATCCAGCCAATTCCTTATCCATTGAATAGTCCATCCATCAAATCCATATATCTCCAATTTAGAGACAAGGATGTGGTATGGGACCGTGTAAAAGACCTTACAGGAGTCAAGGTAGATAGTAAACTTTTATTTTGGTTAAAGCTTTCTTCTCATTCCTAGTATTAGAAAAATGTTTCAGCCATTGACAAATGCTTTAAAAAATAAAACATGACAGCATGAGAAATTCAAGGAATTTCTTAGGATATTCAGTTTTGATCAGCCTTTGTTCTCTGACTCTCTAGAGCAGCAATTCCAAAGTTTTCTTTCTGGATGGTTACACAAGGAGCAGGACACCACACGCTCCAGGGACTGAAGTGTTTGATAATTCCTGATGATTGGTGGTCTTAAAACCCTATTCCCTGAACATTACAACATTTATGCAGGTCCCAACATAGCTGAAAAGTTTCTGCAGCCTCTGATGATCAGCCAAACTCTGGACCACACTTTGTGGCACGTTTTGGGAGCAGGTCACATAAAGGGTGGTAGATGAAGAAGGACAAAAATCTGTTTTTTCTTTGCGTACGGGTGGTTTGATGTTCTAGATCAAGTAGTTTCAGTGGCTGTAACACATGATCACTCTTCTCTCAGAGATCATGCTTTTTATGGACATTCAAAATGGTAATTTTTATCTGTCTCTCCATCATGGTCAGATAACATATGCAGACTTTTATTGTGGTAGAGTAACCCACACAAGTAGCTGCAGAAAAGGGAGGTGAGAACCCATTTCTTCACAAAACTTTCTCTTCTTGGAAGCACTCTAGGTGCACAGAAAGGGGAAGCCTTGAGGATCTCATCTGGTTTTTGCGTGATACCATTACAGACAATCTGTCTGCATGGACTGATGGGGAGCTGGAGGAATGGGAGAAGAGGAAAATTGTGAGTAGCAGAGGTGGAAGCCTTTCTTAGGAAAGGAGGTAAAAGAGGGAGGAGGGAATGAGCTTGGGATCTGTGTCTTTGTTCTGTTTTCATTGTATAAAGCTGAGGGACAAACCGTGTTCAACCCTGGTATTTTCCCTTATGAGTTCTGAAAAACTGTGCCATTGATGTGTGGTTTTTTTCTCTTTTCCTTTTTTACAGAAGCTATTTCAGGAGCAACAGTGACCAGGTAGAGAAGAAAATCTTTAGGTTAACCTTTTATTCTCAAGATAGTCGTCATAGCTTCCTTGATCTGGTTTCCTACCATAATTCATCTTTCCTATGAAAAAAATATCCCCAGCTTCTATTCTTGCTGTCCCTGTGCAGAAAAATCGGTGTTGCCTCAATGTTCTCTGACATCAAACTATGCAGCCTGGAAGCTGCTAGAGCTTGGGCATTTAAGTGAGTGGCAAGGCAGGAAGGTTTCATCCTGACAATCATATTGAAAGCAGGTCCGTGCAGTCCCCTAAATTTTAGAAGAATGGGAGAAAGGGAAGAAGAGTAGTTTGCTTTAAGGTGAAGGAAACTATGTTAGGAACTCTTTTGAATGTACTATGGCCATAAAGGACTGAATTATGCTGTTCCTGGGGTTTTAGATTAATATCCTCTATAGAACAGATGTTCCATTCATGTTATGTGCAAACAGCCAATTATATATACGAGACATATAAATTTAAGCTATAAATTAAATGCTGTGTATACATCCAAATGATACTTTAGAAACATTTGTCTTGGTTCTCCCTTTCTTAGACAGCATGTATTAGTTTTGCTACTGAGAGCTGGGCATGTGTTTGGCTAGGTTTTGGGTTGTGCTTTGTTTTTTCTTATTGTTTTCTTCAGTGAGGAAAGGAGATTGGATAAAACTCTTTTCTGGTCTCTGTTGACATCAGCACATTTGATCTGCCTGTGTTCAAAAGAATTATGTCAAAGCAATTGCCTGCATTTGTTCCTTAGCGTGTTCTCCAGCAGCACTGTCACTTGAGGGTCAAACTGGAATACATTAGACTGGAATTGGGGCAGAAACTGCAGCCAGCCTCAGGTCAATGATGCCTCTTGAGATTTGTGAAAGTGACACTTCTGGGGTTCATTGCATTAACTTCCATAGCATTTCTGCATCTGGTCTGGGTGGCTTACAAAGGCACATGGGATGCTTAGTCTCACATTCTGCCATTTAATTCTTTCTCTGTGTGTCTGGTGTAGAAGGACAAGCCTTGCATCTGACTTATTTCTTAATATTTCAAAAAGATTTTTTAAATCCATGTATTAAAGCTGTTTGCTTCTATGTAGTTTCTATCATTTACATTTAGGAAGGTTACCACGGTTACTTCATCTGTAAAAATAAATTTGTGGAGTCTAGCCTATGTGATCTTTGTAATGGTACATCTTTTGACATAAGCAAGCCTTTACAAGACTTAAAAACACAGTTGCACATGTGCTTAACAGAACATCCTAATGCTGTAGGATGTATCTGGGGTTGTGCCAGAGGAAGAGGGAGAAAAATGCATCCAGGAGGGCAGAAAGTATTAAGATTCAAAAATGCACAATTCAAACTGTACTTTAGCAGGCTCTGATTCATCTTTTATTAGTAGCTCTGAAACCTCACTCTTGATGAGGTTTCCCAAAACTTTTGCTCTTTTAGTGACTAAAGAGTTGCCAATCATAGTTTTGAGTCTTGAGATCTATCGGTAGGAATACCAGGTATAGCAGAGACCGGGTGGTGGGGTGTGTGTGAATGCGTGTGCACGTGTATATATATACACCATACTTGGACGGGCCTTTTTCCTCCCTAAAATTTTCACAAGCTTTCTTGCTTTAGTTCACTCTGCAGAAGTTTTGTACTACAATGGTTTACTTAAGATGGGATGTTTCTTTTATGCTTGTAGCATAGCACTGAGATTTTACTATGCTATGTATGCTGCGTTTTAGTGGGCATCACTTACTGAAAGTGACTGAAAGTTTGAAAAACATGGGGTTTTCCCACCTGTTGAAAAGAAAAATATCTGTAGAATCATAATTAAATGTAATTAAATGTTTGTATGAAATAATGCCTTCTAAATCTCTGGAGTGGCGTATGTGAACCAATGCTGAGCTCAAGTAATTGAGATTATTTTATCTGTTTTATTTGCAGAATTTACATTGCAGCATTCAGTCATAAGTGGGTTCATTCCAGAAGCTTAAAATGAGCTGATGCCAGCAACTGGCACAAATCAAACATTCGCCATCCTTCCCCAGTCCTGCACATAGACAGAATTAATACTTTCTGGCCAAAGGCCCAGGTTAAGACAGACAGCACGGACAAAAGCTTGCACTGTGTCCCCTTAAAAACCACCAAACTTAAATATTGGCAGGCTGTGGGATGAAGCAAATGCAGTAGCCAGGGCCCCCCGCTGAGCACGTGGTCCTTAGGAGCCCACCTGCTAGACCCCATCCTTGGGAGGCAGAGCCAAAAGCTTTCTTGGCAGCACCCAGGTCCCTCGGCAGGGTGAAGGGGAGGGAGAAGACATGTGGATATCCCGAGTGAACTGGGAGGTGCCTGCGGGAGCAGTGCTCACATCCACTCACCCCGGTTAAAGGCACTAACTTGTTTTCCTGAAGAAGGCAGCTAGTCCAACAGTTCATCCAGAAAGGGTGAAGTTGGGAGAGGAAATACCTGTGAGGTATGGAGGACTCCTTCCGTCAGCCTAATTCTCTGAGGTCACCTTCTGTGGCTGGGGGATCCTGGGATGGGATCCCAGGCAGATCCCTGGGACAAGATCCCAGTAGCAGGCAGCAGATGAAGTGAATTGCTGAAGCAAGGAGGTGCAGGTACTCTCTCAGTGGCAGAGCTGTAATAACCCCCATTGGTTTCCTAAAAGTTGTTTCCTTGGCATCTCAGTGTGAGGAGCTTTGCACAGTGAGGTTTTGTGTGGAGCCAGATGCTGCGAATTCAGAGACGGCTGCCTGCAGATCCTGCAGAAGATGGATAGTTGGGTGTCATCCATACTTAGGTGGCACCTCAGCCCCAGAAGGTTGGGGTTTCCTCTGGAGATATTTTGTAGGCCATGAGCAGGAAGGCTGCCAGGATTACTGCCCTGAGAAGGGCGGGAGTGTTTCTTAATGGAAACACAAAGGACTGTCTGATGCAGTGACCACTCACCTGACCTCTAGCTTTATGCAGGCAGTAGATCTCACCTACAGGAACTCCTGCTTCATGCCTAATAACCCAAGCTGCATGGGTGTGCATCCTTTTTAAACCAAGCGCAGTTATTTTCACAACTTTGCAGAGATAGACAGTACATCACAGCCTGTGGTGTCAAGGGTTAATTACTGGTTAATTGCCCATAACAGACCATTGCTGAAAAGGCAAAACAAAATTGCCTGTTCACAGTCTGGATTGGATTATTTTCCAGTTCCAACGCGTTTTCCACCTTTGCTAGATTAGAGCTCGCTGTTGTCAAATTTATTCCCCATAGGAATACTCCTATACTGTGAAAAACATAACAAAATTCCCTTTAAGCTTTTTGTTTATAACAAAGCCTTCTGCTACCCAGTGTTTTCAGTTCTTTAATCTCTCTCCCCTGAACACTTTTCCAATTTTTCCAGCACTTTATTTGAAAAATGGGGCAGCAGAACCTGATACATTATTCACGGAGCAGAGGAACGAGAGCCAAATACAGCATCACTGTAACCTACGTACTCATCTTTTGATTTTCATTTGTTTGTACAGCTGAGGCTCGCATTAGCCCTTTTGGCCACAGCCTTGTGTGGGGAATTCATGTCAAGCTGATTGCCTCCCAGGACCCCCGGTCTCATATTCAGTCTCTGCTTCGGAGGATAGAGTCCTCTCTCTCCCTCTCATCCTGTAAGTACGGCCTGTATTCTTTATTCTAATAAGGTGATTCTGCACTTGGCCATATTAACACCTAAACTGGTTTCTCCCATCTTTCTACAGACCCCAGTTGCTCTGTGTCAGGCTTGTCCTTTCGCTGTTTGGTTCTTGCTGTCTCCAGTCTCATATCTAACCATAATGATTTAACTTTAATCCAGGTCACTGATAAGGCTATTAAATAGTAAAGGAATGATCACCAATACCTGTGGGAACCCAGCAGGAACCCATCTGTTTGCTAATAAATAGTTTCCCATTTGCAGTTACACTTTGGCTTCCTTCATTTATCAACTTTTTAATACATTTCATGTGATTGTGGACTCAGAAGTGACTTCAGTATAAAATACGTTTGAGATTTTTGCCTGACCTCAGACAGTGCTCTCCACCTATGGAGTCCTGCTCTCCATGTGCAGATGGAGACACTCCATACAAGCTTCAAAGCATTCAGTTTCGTCATGAAGATGTTCTACAGAACAGGTCAAATGACTTAGACTTGTAATACTATCAACAATGCTGCCTTCATCAAGTGAACTTGTAATTTTTGCAAGAAATGACATCAGATTACTTTGACAGGATCTGTTCTCCTTAAAGCCAAGTTGATTGACTTTAATTATAGAGCTTTTTTTTTTTTAAGGTTTTATTAATTGAGTCCAATGTTGGTTGTTCTATCCTATGCAAAATACTGGAAACTCAGCCAACTGGCCTGTAATTACTTTTTACCCTTCTTAAACAGTGGCCCAACATGAGCCTTCCTCCTGCCCCTGGTCATTCCCCAGGGGCCTAGAACTGCTTTAGATGCAGCAGTAGCAGCTCCAAGGCTAGCTCTCTAAAACCTCCTGGGACCGGCTTATTTCTAGCAACTAATCTGAAACACCTAGAATCGTGTATCAGCTGCTTTACGTCCCCTCTCCAGGGGCTGCTGTGGTGGGAAGTTATTTCATCATCATCATAAACAGATCATCTGACCTTTTACCTATGTGCTAATCAGAAATAAATATTTATTGAATACCTTCTGCTGCTGTCATATTGTTGTGAATGATTCTACCACTTTTATTGTTCAGCATTCATCTTTCATAATCTGCTTAGAAAAATAAAAAATTATGTATCTGATTCTATCTGCCTTAATTTTTCCTCATATCTTCTTGCTTCCTCTATATAATCTTTATTTTAGCTTTTTTACTCATTATTATCTTTTCCCCTTTCCCCCCTTCATGTGTTGGTTTTGTATGTAACATTTTGTAAGTTTTTTCACTTCCCTGGTAAACCCAGCTGTTGGGGGTTTTTGTTGTGTGTTATTTTTATCTAGCCCAGTCTTCTTTTCATGCTTGTAACATTGTAGGCATTTGGGAAATGTCTTAAACCGTTTGCAGATGTCAGCAGCTTTCTGTACGTTCTGTCTTCAGCCTGATTTGACTCCCATTCACTATAGTTTTGTGAAATTGCCTCTCAGAAAGCATGCACTGTGTTATGTTATGTATATATGAAGAGCGTACATTCATGTATTGCATACAGTTTTACTAGTCTGAATTTGATCGTAGACAACATTAGTTATTTGCACAGAAAGTGTCGGTCCTTTTCAGTCTGAACAACCAGTAACCTTCTGGTTTGTGATCATTTCCTCCTTACTGAGACAAAGTCTAGAGCAGGGATTGTCTGACTGCTCTGCTAAACCACATATGACTCACAGGCAGTTCAGGTGTAGCTACACCATACAACCAGCAGTAAGTTGTGCTTGTGCTGGCACTGCAGCTCCTGCCTGCTGCTGTCCTTGGCTGGGTAGGGAGCAAGTCAACAGGTCCTGCTGCACCTGGCATGGTAGGGTGACCACTGTGGGGTTTAGCTGTGTGCAGTGGAGTTTAGCTTCGTCCCATAAGTTCTTCACATTGTGGTCATCATGCTGTGAATTGCTCCTGAATTCTCCATTCCCTTTGATGCTGCAGGGCCTATACTGTATATGACTCATTTAGCTAATTGGCAAGAGTTTAGTTCCCAGGGTTAGGCAGGCTGAACTTTCCTTTAAATTAGGAGTTAGTAACTTGTCATTCGTAGCATTTTGGAAAGTACAGTCAGTTTTAGTGCTAGTGACATAAGGTCTTCAGCATAAATTGTTCGGATTGAATGGCCCTGAGACAGCACAAGGGCTTTTTTATACGTGTTGTATATAGGTGTTGAAGAAGCTCAGCATCCTGTGCTCTACAGTGATTCCAATGTTGTGTAACAGATACCAACTAATAGCCCACCTTGGGTGTATCTTGATTCATAAATATCCAAGATTACTTACTTCCAAGTTGTCAGTCACTTGGACAGACATCATTTGTGACATATAGGGCCTGTAAATTTCCGTCCTCCATTTGGACTTCTTAAATTGGTTACAACTATTTCTTTTAATATTCTAATAATCTAAATCTAGCTATTAGTTTTCAGGAGTATTATTTTGCATTGCTACTCTGCAGGCAGAGGGTTTATCCAGTTTTTCAGATGCTTGTAATTAGCATACAGGCAACTGATAAAGGTCATCAAAACCTCTGCTTTGGTTAATGTTGTGGATATCACGTCTTTGTGCTGAATGTGCTTTCGGTTGCTTATGTAATTAGACTCGCCTAGCCAGCCCTGCCTTGACGAGTGTGCATTTGTTCGCTATTGACAGGTCACTTTCTCTTTACAGCGCGATCCACGCATCTGACATCTGTTGCTGTTCACCTAGTTGTTAATTTCAGCAGTCTTCAGTTTTTTGTCTTTCTGTGCTAGGAAACAGGGAGGAAGTCCAGACAGGATCTCCAGATCTCCCAAATTGTCAACGGTTGCATACTCGATGAGGTGTATTACAAAACGGTCACCTTCAGTGAAACCCTGCCTTTCTTCTCCAGATTATCATCCAGTCCTGCACTTCCCTTTTGTGTCTTAAATGCAAAGAAACAGAGAAACTTCTATTGTCTGCCTCTTCTTCACACACTGCTCTTTTCATCCTGCTGATGAGGATGGTTGGAACCATCCTCAGGGGCACTCTGGGTTAGTGTTTTTCAACTGCTTATGCTCAGAGAACGACTCAAACCAGGGAGGGTGTGCAGGCAGTGTGAGGGAAAGCTCAAGCACCACCAGCAAAATGCTGGCAGTGTCCGGTGCATGTGTATTTGCTTGGTCGTGCACATGCCATGAGCTTGTGGACAACCTGGTGATTTATGGATCCCAGTGCTCCCTGGATCTCAGGTCAAGGAACACCATTGTAGATGATCCTGCATGCTAGGTTGAGCAGACGTCCACTTCGGCAAACATCCACACTCTGTTCCATGTGACTAACAGGATCTTCAGGTGTGTTTCTAGAGCTCTGCAAATGTACCTTCATTCACAGGCCAGATTTAAAGTACAGCTTCTTCTCCTAAGCATATAAACCTTGAGAAAGAATGAAAGAAGGAGTGAGAGAAATAAAGAAATCACACTTCCTCTGGCTTGAGGGGAGGGGCTATTAAAAAGCGTTTGCATCTGCTGTTTTTGTCACTCAATGAGTAATAGAAAATTGAACTGAAAGAGACTCACCCATCTTTCTGACCAGAGGCAGTGCCATGCCTGACAGATACCTGTCTAGCCTTCACATTGCCTTAGGCCATCTGTTCCACGTTGTTTTGCTGTCCTTGCCAATAGAAAGGATTTTCTTCCCTGACACCTAACTTAAATGTCCACAGCTTCCATTTAGTCCATTATTTCAACGTGACTTTCTGCTTAACCCATGGAGGATTAAAGTAGGACCTCCTATAGCTGCACTAAGGAGATTGCAGTAGCTTTAAGCTAAAGGACCAGGTTCTGGACCTGTAGCTTACAGTCACCACACATGAGCAGAGCATGACCCTTGCAGATCATTCCCTGAGCAGTATCTGTAATGACCTCAGGTTCATGACGAAATCAAACTCTCTCTTCTACTTGTCCTCAGACATGGACATAAAGCTTAAAAATAGGTGTACCATATGCTTAGTGATACTTAGGTATTTTGATCAATGTGGAAGGACCCTCTAGCTGTTTGCTGGCTTCCTTTGGAAGATGCTCACTAACCCATCAGAATCTATTTCTCATGGCCCTTAGCTGGCATCTGATCCCTTTTTAAGCTCCATCCTCTCTGGCTAATAGAAGGGACCTTCCCTCATGATTTTCCTCACCATCACCCCTTTTTTAAATTCCAGCTCCCGTGTTTTGAAGTACATGTGATGTTCTCCCTTATTTCTTGTTGGCTCATCCTCCTCTGGGCTGTGATGTTCAGCTTCAGGCAGTGCAACCACCTAAGAGACAGGGCACGCTGTGGGATTAATCACCAAAAATGAAAACTCGTCAGTCCTACAACCATATACATGGATGCAAAGACAAAGAGGACAATACATCGAGGAGAGAAGGCATCTGTCCAGCATTGTTGTTTTGTGTTCCTCTGTTGCTGCTGCTGGTACCTTGAATGCTGGTATCGTTTCAAGAGACGGAGGGAGAGGGAGACAGAAGAAAGACAGAGAGAGACAGAGAGGAGCAGGCCTTTTGGGGTATAGGTCCATGTGTATCAGTTTTGGTACTAGCTCCTAGAGTTCCCTGAGTTAGCAGTGGGGTGTAGGCAACCTCACTGGGCTTTGTGATACTGCAGGGTCCACTCTGAGCTGAGCAGTATTGATCCACCTTTGGAGGCAGAGGGACTTTGCTGTGGGTCACTGGTCCTCAGCAGAAGCCAGGGAAGGGGACAGTAGCTTCTCTTTTTACTTCCATTCTTGTGGATTCTGCCTCGATTCCCCTCCTGTTACTCATCTCCTATTCTGCTGACTGCCCCATCCAGGTTTGTGTGGGTTATGTCTGTTTCTAGGGGCATTTCTGAGCTTTTTGGCGCTAAGGACTTGCAGTGGGTTGACCCTGGCTGGATGCCAGGTGCCCACCAAAGCCCCTCTATCACTCCTCCTCCTCAACTGGACAGGGGAGAGAAAATATAACAAAAGGCTCGTGGGTCGAGATAAGGACAGGGAGGGATCCCTCACCAATTACCATCACGGGCAAAACAGACTCAACTTGGGGAAATTAGCTTAATTTATTAACAATCAAATCAGAGTAGGGTAATGAGAAATAAAACCAAGTCTTAAAACACCTTCCCCCCAACCCTCCCTTCTTCCCGGGCTTAACTTCACTCCTGATTCTCTCTACCTCCTCCCCTCAAGCAGCGCAGGGGGACAGGGAATGGGGGTTGCGGTCAGTTCATCACACGTTTCTGCCGCTCCTTCCTCCTCAGGGGGAGGGCTTCTCACACTCTTCCCCTGCTCCAGCGTGGGCTCCTCTCTCCATGGGTCCACAAGGTCCTGCCAGGTCCCCACTCCAGCGCGGGCTTCCCACAGGGTCACAGCCTCCTTTGGGTACATCTACCTGCTCCAGCGTGGGCTCCTCTCTCCATGGGTCCACAAGGTCCTGCCAGGTCCCCACTCCAGCGCGGGCTTCCCACAGGGTCACAGCCTCCTTTGGGTACATCTACCTGCTCCAGCGTGGGCTCCTCTCTCCATGGGTCCACAAGGTCCTGCCAGGTCCCCACTCCAGCGCGGGCTTCCCACAGGGTCACAGCCTCCTTTGGGTACATCTACCTGCTCCAGCGTGGGGTCCTGCACCGGCTGCAGGTGGATATCTGCTCCATCATGGACCTCCATGGGCTGCAGGGGGTCAGCCTGCCTCACCATGGTCTTCACCACGGGCTGCAGGGGAATCTCTGCTCTGGCACCTCGAGCACCTCCTTCCCCTCCTTCTTCACTGACCTTGGTGTCTGCAGGTTTATTTTTTTGTTCCTCCTTCTTAAATATGTTATCACAGAGGCGCTACCACCATCGCTGATTGGCTCGGCCTTGGCCAGTGGCAGATCCGTCTTGGAGCCAGCTGGCATTGGCTCTGTCGGGCATGGGGGAAGCTTCTAGCAGCTTCTCACAGAAGCCACCCCTGTAGCCCCCCTGCTACCAAAACCTTGCCACGCAAACCCAATACAGGACTGTGTGTGGTTAAAAGGAAGAAGAGATGGACCATAGACTTCCTAGAAGACAACCCTGGTGGCACAGATGCAGCCCGCAGCAGCACAGGATTGTAGAATATGGGGAGCTGCAGTTTGTTGGGTACTTGGCAAAACAGAGATGAGAATTGCTGGTCTTAGTGGCCTTGTGGTTGGACAGCAGAGGACTGCATGTATCAATGCTGCCACTTTTCTGTAAGACAGAATGCAAATTAAGACCTGTCTCCTTCCACGTCCCATTGTCCAGGGTGTTTTTCCCTACCATCTTAGCCTCTCACTCTCTTGTTTTCCAGGTTTCAAAATCTCTGCTAAAAACAGACTAGATGGTAATGTGTCTTCTTTGTAATCCTGACAAATTCGTCTCCAGGCAGTGTCTCAGTTCTTGCCTGTCTGGTTAACATGGCTTAACCTGTGTGCCTCTGAAGTTATTTTCTGGACCAAGAACATCACTTATATATTACACACTGTGGTGGGTTGACCCCGGCCCACAACTAAGCCCCCACCCAGTCGCTCGCTCACTGCCCCCCAGCAGGATGGAGGAGAGAATCGGAAGGGCAAAAGCAAGAGAACTCATGGGTTGAGATAAAAACAGTTTAATAAGCGAAGGACATAAAAAGAAAACAAGTGATTCAAAGGTACTCACTCACCACCACCCACCAGCAGACTGATGTTCAGCCAGTCTCCGAGCAATGGCTACTTTCAAAAAACTCAGCTTTTATTGCTGAGCACAACATCATGTGGTGTGGAATATCCCCTTTGGTCAGTTGGGGTCAGCTGTCCCGGCTGTGTTCCCTTCCAGCCTCTTGCCCACCCCCAGCCTACTCATTGCGGAGGCAGAGTGAGAAACAAAGGTGGTCTTGATGCTGTGCAAGCACTGCTCAGCAATAGCTAAAACGTGTGTGTCATCAACACTGCTTTGGTCACAAATCTAAAGCACAGCAGGGTTCGGGCTGCTGTGAAGAAACTTAATCCCATCCAGACCCAGTACGCTTACCTAAGCTGTCATACAGAAGTAAGCTTTCATACGCTGAAACCACAGTGGCAACAGCTGGGTTTGAGAAAACAGGTCTCACTAGTAGCACTATGTAAGTGTAGGCAGGGTTTTTGTGTCTACCCGTTACTGATGTAGTCAGTACCTTCAGCACTCTGGTTGCTCACTGGCCTTTGTCACCATGTGGTTGACACCTTGTATGGGGTCTCTACCTGTTAGCATCTTTGCTGTTGTAGCTGAATCCAGCTGCAGTGATGGTGAGAAGACTGGGGATTTCTTTGTGAGCTGGCCACAGGCAAATTTTTGCTCCTGTTCAGGAAGGAGAGTATTTTTTCCCCCAATGTAACTGGACAAATAAGGAATTTAAATAACACTTCCAAAATATTAGCAGTAGCAACCTAGGTGAAACGAGAGGCCCTTTGGGAGGGGACAGCGTCTGGAATGGTCTCAAAGTAAATCATCTCCTGGTTTGAGACTCAGCTTGCTCCCATTTCCTTGCTGTCACACTGTCCAAGTTCTTCAGTCACAAAACAGAAATCAGACAAGGCGGAGAAGAGGTTAGTTTCATTTGTGCGTAGGCAAAGGGGGGTGGGGAGTGAGCAACAGGGTTTTTTGAGAGAAAATCTTTCTCTATGCCTCTTGCATATTCCAAAGAAGCAAAGAGGCAGAACTTCTATACCGCTCCCTTTCCCCCCTTCCTTCCCTGCCCATCCCAATTCACATTTTGCATTCTGCTCCCATACTGCGGATCAGATGAGTAGCCATTAATCCTAGGTAGATTCTGAAAATAAGAATTGAAAGAAAAAAATGAGAACACTGTGAATCAACCTGCATTCATCTTTCTGTTCTCTTAACGGGGGAAAAGAAAGAGGAAATCAGTGGAGACACTGTTTCACTTCTCTTTCCAAGATAAAATGATTCTGGCATTTGCAGCAGTTGTTCTCTTGATACAGGTTTTCTAATTTATATACTTAAAAGGCACCTTAAAATTTAGGTGTGTTAGCTCAAAATGCTTATGCAGACCATCCACCCACTTCTCTCTGCTAGTGAATAGAGCTACCACAAGCAGCCTGATGAAGGAGGAACGTAGCTTGAAATCATGCTATTGAATTTACATGCTGTTCTCATGTGTTACTCAGAACCAAGGATAGACCTGTCGTTTGGGAGGTTTAACTGTAGAGTAAGCAGTGTGTTTACTGTGTGTAGCTGCTGGCTTTAGCTGTTAATTTCAAAGCTTCCTTTAACTCATTTTAAGCACACACACAAAAAAAAATCCTAAGTGCAGTTTTGAGTCTGACTTGCTCTTCGGTTTATGAACATAAAACCTGCAGGCCTTCCTTCTCCAGTTAGCTATATGTAAGCTTCTTTCTTTTAGATTACAAGTAAAGTTTGGGTGTTGGTGGGAAAAGAAAAAACACAGAAGAACCTCTCCTCAGAATTGATCTTCCTGTGCTGCGTTCTTTTACGGCATCTTTTTTTAAAATAATAAAAGCCCTGAGACAGTACAAGGCGTAACTCAGTTACTGTTACTTTAAGAGATTGCAGGGTGAGGCTTTGCTTTCATGGCTTCTTATGTTTTATTCTGGTTTGGTTTTGCTGAAAGGGATGTATCACAGAGAGTGGAAAAGAATTCACTGTTTTTTGAAAAAGGTGAGGCTGTGACATTCACAGACTCAGCTGGCAAAGAAGCTGCAGAAAACCGAAAGGGTGGCGACGTGTCCTTTTGTGAGCAGTTTTGAAGGTTTGTCTCCTCTTCTTGCATCAGTTGCATTGGGGAGCTTTTGATTACGGCTGCTTGAACAGCCGCATTGTGCTAATGCATCTTCTTGCGGCCTTGCCAGGTGACCTCCACACCAGCAAGCTACCGGCCAGTCCCACCACCACAACTGTCCCTCAAACAAGCACCACGTGTGGACAAGGTTATTATCCCTCCTGCTGGGCTGGAACACTGATTTCCTTTTTCCTCTCTAGTTTGTAATAACTAGATTGTATAGGTGTATAGATAATAAATAGATTGTCTAGATTGTAATAAATCTCTTGCCGGAGAGGGATCATACCCCACCAGCAGGACAATGGATCTGTTTGCCAAGACATTCATCACTCTTTCTTCCTGGCATTCAGTGGCCACCCGCCCTGCCCCATGGACAGCTGCGCTCACAACCTCTGGCAGAAACCAAGGGTCTGGTTGTAGTTCAGTGAAATCCTTCAAGACGCACCTTCCCTTCGCCAGTCCTGGTCTCCGAGGCTGGCTGAAATTAAACGGGCAAGAAGATGCCCAATTCTTCATCTTTCATAACTGACTCTTAGTTCAGGTCCCAGAGAGGAAAAAGAGGGAAGGCAAGCACAGTCTATACTTTGCAGACATGTGTTACGACTTAAACATTGCCTGTCAGGAAGCTGTCATTTCCAGGGCCATGTCCTCAGTCACTCAGTAAATGGGAAGGAACAGCAGGGCAGAATATGGCAGTTCAAAGCTCCTTGCAGGCTCTGCTCTTCTCATGGCAGCAGGAGCTGCTCATTTTCCTGAATCCCTTCTGACGCCATTGTAGAAGACTTCCAAAGCAACTTTATGGCGACAAAAAACAATAGTAAGAGCACTCCAGCGCTTTCAAAGGCATTTGCTTTGAGCCAAAGCAGTATGGCAGCAGCAGTTCATGTAAGACTGCTCTTCCTACTCCTCCGGCCATGGATGTCCATTGGCACCGGGCATTAGCCTGACTTCTGACTGCTGCAGACAAACAAGCAATTAAACTGCTGAGATATTTCTGCTCAGCCCACTAAAGCAGAGTCCAGGGGTGAAGCATTGAAGGACTCTCTTCAAAAATCAAATGAATGCAGCCCAGGCATTTTTCAGTGCTGTTTTTCTCATGAAAACACTGTTTCAATGCAGTCATTGATCCTGATACATCCTGATCACTAACTTGGAGTTTTGCCCTGGTGTTTCTAGCCTTTTGTTCAGGAATACCACATTGCGTATGTGAGATTTTTTGCATATCTTTAATAGTCACAGGACATCCAGCAGTGGTACTGCGTTTTGTCTGATTTACATTTTTTAATGCAATATGACAGGTGTGGTGCACATGTAGGTTTGCAGGCATTCTACACAAATCCCCAGTCTCCAGCCTCTTTTAAGCATGAACCAGATCTATCACATTGCAGTAAAAGTCTATTCTTTCTAGATTGGGCCATTAGTAGAAAAATTATATGTATATATGTAGTAAACCGCAACCCACGAGCCTGAGAAATAAAGAATAACACCCAACACTTCTAATTATTTTAAAGCGTTTTTTGTATATTTCTGATCTGCTTTATGATTCCTAAAAATTGTGGAATCTCTGGTCCAGCTGGAATGAAGGCAGTCCTCTAAAAGGTCCCAGAGTTAATAGATACAAACAAAAATAGTGCAACAAGTGTTGCTATTTTATTCCATCTGTTTAATTTGGTTGGCTTGAAACTGACACAGAATGAATTCTGGAAATCCAAAATGCTCCCATCAGCATAGGTGTAAGTCAAAGAGAGGTCAGCAATCAGACAGCACAAGAATTACTGACCTACATAGGACTAGTTTTAAGTGCCTGTTTGTTGCCCAGCTTGGAATGCCTTCCTAACGACTTGTAACAGTCAAAGTGGGTGAGCAAGGCTTTTCTGAAAATTGGGGGGTTTAATGTGTCTCAGGCTTGTGTTTCAAAATATGTACTCCCATCAGTTTCTCTGTAGGGAGCTAGTAACGGTGGCATGGAAAGTAAGATGTTTCAAATTCAGGGTAAATTCTGTGTTGATTAGTCCCCCTATCCAGCTTGCAGGAGGCATTCCACAGAAAACTGAAGTCTTTTAAAAAATTTTGTAGTTCTTATTCTTGGAAAGCCTTTTCTGTCCTTCTTGCATCTTCACGGTAACTCAGAATGTGGCATTTTTAATATTAAATCCTACTGTAGCTCATGAAATTTGGCTTATTTGATGTCACAGACTGATACTTCTGTGGTGATTTCAGCAAAACATAAAACATGAAGAAGATGTCCCTTAGAGAATATATTTTTCACAGCCACACTGGATGCAACCCTTGGTTTGATTAACAAGCATGTTCACCACAGAGACTGAATAACAGCCAAGGATTTTGTTGTTCTGATTCCCTTTTAACATAACTGTTTCTTAACTCAGCTTTCCTGCTGGTGCTTTCCAGACAGGACTTGTAGATTTCGTCAGAAAAAGACACTTGACAGTTACCAGTCATCCAGCCTTTCCCTTTCATGTCTTTCACTGAAGGAAGTTCTCCTAAAAATATACCGTCAAATTTCATTCCAAAGAAAACCATGGAGAGGAAGGAGAATGCAGCCTGCTGGGTCTGAACCCGCTCCCTGTCTCTTCGGCAGGTTGGAGCCCTCTCCCGTGGTGGTCTCCTTTACCAGGCAAGAGGTTGGAGGATAGAGGCCATGGCAGGGATAGGAGGGTGCAGAGTAGATTGGTGTCTCCCTGCATCTCCCTGTACCCCTCCCTCAAACTTTTTAAGGATCCACTTTCTTCTACAACAATGAAAAAACCAGGTTCTGAAGAGATACTGTAATTCAGAGTTTCTGCCACAAGTTGCAAAATCATACAGAAAAACTTCTGGTGCTCTGAAGGAGTGAATTTACACCAGACTTCCTCCCATCCATCTTTTCCTGATGGTTTACAACTGCAGAAGCTAGACTAAGCAAAGGCTTATCAATACTTTTCGCTTTTCAAATATCACATGTTGGAGCTTTTCCCTTTAAAATAGAAGTACGAAAAATGGACTTTTCCTGGTACTCCTGGAGTTTTCGTAGGTTTTGATTAGCTAACAAAGAACTGCTTTTGTTTCTGTTAATGCAGTGGATGTCTGGCTTTGGTGGGTATTTCAGTCTTGGCTTCCATTTTGTATCAAGAACCAACAGCCCGCTAGAAAAGCTGAAGGAGGGTGATTTATAATAATAATAACAGTGTTAATAACATCTCCTTAGCCTTCATTTGTTTCCTAATTGAAAGTAATTAAGGTGCTATGATTATATAAATAATTAATAATGATATAATTAATTTTGTACCTTTGTCGAATAATGTTTCCACCATGTGGGAGGAAACTACTATTCTGGTTAGGCTGATGTTGGATTGCTTGCAGTGTAAATGCTGGAGTCCAAGAAATATAACAAGGACAAGAAAGGAGACAAATAACATAATGGTTATTTTCATTTGTCTCTACGGAAGTCCCAAAAACCATGTAAAAGTTTTATGTTTTCATGAAAACACATGTTTTATATTGCCCATAAAAACACAACCTTAAAATAAACAAATTCAACTTGCTTGCATTAGAAAAGTTCATTTTAATTGGGCTAGTTACATACATTTTAACAATACCAGTGTCAAATTATGATAATGCTGCATGACCCATAACTCACACATCTGAGAAATGCTGCCTTTCCTAACGGAAATGGAATAAAATCTCATTCCTTTACCGTAAGTTGCGCAGCATGTTGCATGAACAACGGTGCGTGCTCGTCTCTAGAGAATTTGGTGTAAAACAACTCCAGATTTTATGTGGTGATCTCAGAGCTGGCTGAATAACTCCAGCCTTCCAGAGCTCCAAATGCTGACGTGCAGGGAGATGAGACTTTCGGATATTAAAAGCCTGTTCTGTGACACTGAAGGAGATTAGTTTTTGGAATCCATTCATTGACACAAAGGCTGATGCTGAATAGAGGTTATATTTATTGTCTACGAAACCCCTGAGTTAGCTGAAATCACTGTAAACATGTACATGCATACATGTATTCTCTCACATTTTGCCAACTCCCCGTGATGTTGGTTTCTTTGAGCCGGGAACAGACAACTTTCAGGGACTTGGTTTGAAAAGATGCGTGCATGTAACACCCTCTGTCACATTTTACAAGAGGCTACAATCAAGCAGTCTTTATACTCAGATTGTCTAGACACTGTGACAAAGTGGGAAAGGGCAAGTGAAAGAAAAAGCCCTTTTTGTCAGTCTTTCACTTTGCATCAAATTCTCCTTTCCTGTGCTCTGCCACTGCCAGCAAAAAGATAAAGGGAACAAAACCCAAACAAAAATCAAGACACTGATAATTCAGTGGTTTTCTATTCAGGTCATTCCTAGTAAAAAGAAAACCCCAAACCATTATTTTGCTCAAACTACCAGGACATATGTATACCATCTCCTGGTTTATTCAGTTTTTCGGAATTAATATTTTGAACAATTTTATTTTTGCAGCTGATTTGTATTTTTAACTTTTTCCTCATCAATGTGTAAATGAAGTGTGTAGGGCTGTCTTGTCAGCACTTGTAAATTGGTATGTGAAATCTTCCAAGATTTCAGTGGAGATTTTTTTCCCTGCTCAGCGGAACGTTTGTGAACGAGCAACAAGAAAACCCCTTTCCCGTCACCACTCTCCCAGGTTTCATGTTTTCCATCTCCTTTTTTCTTTCATTCTTTCATTTTCTTTCCTACTTTTTCCCGTGAAAAAACATGGGAAAAAATAAGAGGAGAAACAGAGCTGGGAGGGGAAAGGGAGGAGGAAATAGAGTTTCACAGGGAGGTAAGGTTACAAGCCAACAAAAAGGCTGTTGAGATTCTTCTTTAAATAGTAAAGCCTGCATATCACTTAACTGTTTTGAAGTGAATAAGTGTATGTTCCACAATGAGTCCCAGACTCATCCTCCCACCCGAAGCCTCCCTGGGCTCTGCCCGTGCTGATAGCAGTGAGATGAGCCGTCGCTCCACGGGGCCCTCACCCTCCCTGTGGTCCTTCTTCACTCCCTGGCATTGCTCGTGGGGCTCCTTGGCTCTGAGAGGAGCCAGGAAAACCTCACCTCTGAGTGACATCTCCAAACAGAGGGTCTCTAGAGCCTGACCGTCCTGCTGTTGCAATGGGTAAAAGCAGCAGAGATATCTATGCAAGCCGTTTTTCACAGCTGATATGAAGCTGGCTGGGGCACCTCTGCACCTGTCACGGTCCCTGTGGGCTCACCTGGAGTCACTGCCGGTCCCAGGGATGGACACCTTGAGCCCCAGCACGGTACCCCGCACCTCCAGCACTGACCCAGCTACCAGGGTGAGCAGAGGCTGGAGGCCAGCACGGCTGCCGCAGCAGTAGCAGCACCAGTGTGTTTTGCAGCCTCCAGACTGCAAACCCCTTTCCCTCGACCTGTTGTCGCTTTAGTTTCTTGAGGGATCCCAGCTCATGCCACCTGTTACAGCAAGTGCAGAGTCGAGGGTCCTTGTTTCTGTCCGTGTGAACAGACTTAGCATTTTGGTGAGGGAACTCTGCTGAGTGAATGTGGCATCTTGAAGGAAAAAGAGAAATGCAAAAGGGTGCCTTTAAGTTAAGCTAAGAGCAAGAGACAATAGACCTGTGCTAACTGCAGGCAATACAGCTCAGGGAAATACATTAAAATGGTGCTTGTTTTTCTGAACAGGCTTGTAGAATAATTGGAAGTATCTTCAAATTGTAGAAAATACCCTTCAACAGAAGGTTTTTTAATTAGGCAGGTTAGGTTTAGGAAGCAGGTATCCAGATTGTGGACTGTCACAGACAAGCAGGGAGCTACTGCATAATTTTTCAAGCATTAGCAGCAGAAGAATATGCTTTTTCTGAATCCCGTGAGTTTGTCAAAACCAATTTCCTGTGTTGATGTTGGGGTAAGGCATACAAAATAGCTAGCCTGGCAGCTATGGAAAAATGAGGATATTTGGAAAAGGACAGGCTTTTTATTTACCCTAAGTGACGGATGTTGGCTGAAATGTGAAAAGAAATATGAAAAAAAAAAAAATTCTTTGCTATACTTTTTTTTTTTTTGATGTTCTATGCATTTTCTCCCCCTCTATTTGTATATTCTGGACAAAGTATGTCCAGTAATTCTAATTTTTTCAAAGATTTTTCTGTTGTCACTGCTTTTCTTGCAGCCCCAGTGTTTAGAGTATGTTGTTCGTGTGCCAGGTTACATGTAAGAGTCGCCATACCTGTTCAGATCAAGGGTACATCCAGATGAGTATCTGATTCCCTAGATTCATCACACCCAGCTTCAGAAACTTGGGGTTTGTATCTAGATTCAGCTCGAGTCAATAGGAAAGAGTTTGGTAACACCAGCACATGGATTATAAAATGTTAGAGCTGACAGATGAAAAGCAATACCAGGTAACAGGACTAACCTCGGAGGGCTGCTTCTAAGATGTGGCCAATCACCCTCTGTCTCCTTCCACCTAGAGAGAAGTAGGCACCTAAAATTAAGAGAGTTCAACCCAGGCCCTGGTAGTGCCCCATGAGGGTGCTAAACAAGAGGTTACAAGAATTAAAAAACTTAGCACAACCTTTTCCAAGCCGTACCCTCTCGGTGTCCTCCTGTCTGGGATCCGGACTTGGAGACGCTCTGCGTTTGATGTGTTAATTCCTCCATGACTTTCTCTAGTTTCTTATCTCATGTATACCTTTGGCTGCCCCAGCATCCACTACCAGCAGGTTTTACACTTCTGTTTGGTATTGCATAAAAGGGCCCTTCCTTTTGTTTTCCTTGTGCCGTCTGATGAGCTCCCTCCTACTTCCCTGTGCTGTGCTAACTCTCAGCACATTGTGTCTGCTTTTCTACCTGTCACGCAGAGCTCCGGCAACAGAAAAAGGTTGTATTGCCTTTAGGTGAAGTCAGCTCTTGTGTAGTTGGCAAGGTCAAACGTGGACTGAGAGCTAAGTGCCTCGCTCTGTTTTGGGGGCAGACTTCAACACCTCCAGCTGCACTTTTTGGCTGAGTCCTTTGCCTGCCAGTCGTGCTTTCCTGGCGAAGGGTGAGCGAGAGGGGTTTCATCCTCTCGCTACCTCCATGCAAGCCATTGCCTGGCAGGGCTGGGCAGAGAGCTGCCACTACCCTAAGAGCAGGCAGGACCTCCTTCCCCAGGCCTCGCTGGGAAACCACTGCAAGGAAGATTTTGTGTGAGCTTTTCCCAACGTGGTGGTGTTTATATTCATACCACTGTGGGTTGTTTTCAAAGTACTTTACTTTTGAGCAGTGAACTTAAGTCATATGTGGGTTCAGGGGAGGTCTGGTAAGCATTAACGTATGAACACCTGTCCTTTCCTTCCTCTCCTAGGATTTTAGATAATGGGCTGTGTGCAATGTAAGGATAAAGAAGCAACAAAACTGACTGACGAGAGGGATGGCAGTTTAACTCAAAGCTCAGGCTACCGCTATGGGACAGATCCCACTCCACAGCACTATCCTAGCTTTGGTGTGACTTCAATCCCAAACTACAACAACTTCCATGCCACAGGAGGCCAAGGACTGACTGTGTTTGGTGGAGTCAATTCCTCCTCTCATACAGGGACGCTGCGTACAAGAGGAGGAACGGGTGAGTTTCAAAGTCTTCTTTCAGTGCTCTTAGTGAGTATCAATCACATAATTACAGCAGAGGCACAACTGTCTCAGCATGCTGCTTTTGGGAAGAGTTATTTCACGAAATAGTGCAAAGAATCGAAGTAGGGATGGAGCTGGGCCTTCAGCCCTACCTTTGCTAACTTGCAGGTGCTAGTTCACTTGGGGGGTGAGAAATTATGTATACATGCCCAATTTGGCTGACTGCCTGCCTCATCCCTTTACCAGGGAACAGAAAGTGTGGTCTGAGCCACCTCAAGGAGTTAACAGGGAATACTTGGCATGGCTATGTCTAAACTCTCTCTTCAAACCCGCTTTGCCCGCTTGGGATCCTACACTGTGTGTGGGTACCAAACCAAGAGTACTGATGACTGTACAGAGTGAAGGAGGTGGCGTGCCCGCTGGCTGCATAAAAGCAGAGGGATTGGAATGGTTGTCCAAAAAGTAGGACGCTTCAGTTTATTTTGCTCCTCAGCAACCAGAGTAGCTTACATTTGGGTTAGCCACCTCATCTCTGGAGGCTCCTTTCCCTCCTGTTTTCTGTGATGAAGTGTAACTCACCTATCTTCTTCTTTAGGTGTAACTCTTTTTGTGGCGCTTTATGACTATGAAGCAAGAACAGAAGATGACTTGAGTTTTCACAAAGGAGAAAAATTTCAAATACTTAACAGCTCGTAAGTTTTAGGCTTGGGAATATGCTTTTTAATATTTTTAAACTCATAATGTTGACAGTTATATTTGTCTGCTTATGTTATTAGTAAAATCTAATGTTGGATATTCAAGATATGTAGGGGTTTTACTCTATGCTTGCTTACTTGTCTTTGCATTTAGTGCACTTTTGCAAAGTGCTTTATTATTGAAAAGAAAACCTTCAACCACATGCAGCTTTAGTTCAAAAATAAGCGTTAAATTGTGTGATTCACTGCTTACATTTCACAGTAGACTTACATTCAGAACTGAGAGTACCAGCTCTGTACCTTACCAATAGTCACAGAAGTTCTGCAAGGCATGTACAAACACTTTTTGCAGCCTGCTGCAAGTATCTCTACACAGAAACGAGCTAAAAACTGATTCACAAAAGAGACATTACCCAGACTTGCCTGCCAAGTTTAAAAGCATTTTTTTTTCCTTTTAAAGGTGGGTGATAGAGTCAGAACATGCTAGGAAGTTCTGTTAAGTGAGAATACACCATTGTACAGTTGCATTTGGCATGAAAACCACACTTCCATCCTGGAAATCATCAACTTAAAATTAATTTTATTAACTGCTCATAGAAAAAAATCCCTTAGCAATTTAAAAATAACATCTAAAACTTACTGTGCTACTGACCTATATCTGAACATCTTGTAATTCTTGCCTAAGAACATAAAGTTGAAGGCTCTGTGTTATGTTCAGTATTGCTATCATGTGGAGGTAAAAACGGGTTAACAACCAAGTATGTCACTTTCTAGAGGCTTAGTGATACTGCTCTCATCTTTTTTTCTTACACTATGTGACAGTGAGGCAAATTCATCCCTGGTGCAACTCCTGTTAATTTTAATAGAACAACTCCAGGGTTGGAGTTGGCTCAATGTGCATTAAAGTTTTAAAAAAAAAAATAAGGTAATTCTGTGGAATATTTCATGAAGCCATGAAGCTGAAGAGCTTTGATGTAGATGAAAGCACAGGAACTTCAATTACAACTTGTAGAGGGAGCAGCAGTTTAAAAAACTCTCTGCTTCTAAATTAGCACTTGGAAAAAAACCCTTTTTTAATCTATCATCCATTTTTGTTCATGTTGCCTGCTGCTTTCCTAACCTTGCACAAACTATGCCATAACTTGAAACAAGAAGAAATTCCACGCATTATAAATTCCTTACACATGCCAGTTGATGAAATCAGGGGGTGCTCACCAGGACTTGCAGAACAATCATACTTGGAGTCGGTGGGACAGAGAGATTCCCCCACATGTGGGCGGTTGCAGTACATGCATTTTGATGCAGGTAATTACTGCCTGGAGGAAGGTTTTCTAAGAGAAAAAAACCCAAGCATCCACTGATTTTCTTGTAGGATTATAGAAGCTCAGTTCCCATCATAGTCAGCTCTGTCTGCTTATAAACACAGACCTAACCACACTCCTGGAGTACTGACAGCCAGGCTGGGAATCTCCAGAAAGCGGTTTTTCTGTGAGAACTCTTCCTCTCTTCACTTATGTCAGAAATTATATAAAAGAAGCCCATTTTTTTAAGAGTCTGTCAATGCTGCTTGCAGCCAGAAAGCATATATGTGCACAAAACTAGTTTGTCTGGAATTTTTGGAGGGGTTTGGATTTTTTTTTTCAGCTCTTAACAAATGAAATTTGATTTGTGCTTTGGATTAAAAGTTCAGGACAGCAATACCTGAAATGGCGTACAGAGGGTATCCCTGTGATTTGAAGTCAGAAATGATACCAAGGGCAGTCTGGGGGAAAGAGGTACCTGCAGGGGTAGTTCAGAGCAGAGCCTGACTTCGGAGCTCAGAAACACTTGGCCATCCCCTGCATCCCCACCGCCACTCCCGCACACCCTGGCTAGCCCCATTGCCAAGCCTCCTCCTACCTCAGTTGGGTGTCTAAAATTAAGAGCTGTGAAAAAAGTCTGGATTCCTCCTCCTTTCTGGCAGTGCTTTCAGAGATTTAAGCTTCTCTGTCAAAGCAGAGGGGGTTGTTCCTGATGTTGTGATCATCTATAGGACTGCTTTTTTCCTGCCTAGATATGATAAAATACCTCCATCTAGTGGACTGTCTGTACAGTAAGGAGAAGAAATGTAATGGTACAATCTATCAACCATGGTATGGCATAATGTCTCAGAAATATTCTACAGCAACATATGGGGGAAGGGTTAGCACTTCAGCTGATAAAATTAGGGATGTAAACAGATAGGGCCATTTGCCTGACACACTAATGCACACAAAGTGTACTAAAATAGTGTCAGCCACCAGCCCCTAGAAAAGCTACTACTTCTTTGCTTTTTTGAACTGTAGAATTGGAAACATCTCCTTTTTGACTAATCACAGCTGTTTTAGTTGTTTTCCATAGAGTTTATACTCCTTCAAACTGTTAAAGAAAGTGGAGTTGAAAATTTAAAGTAAGAGCTCACCTTGAGACAACCTTTCTTGTCAGTAATAGCTTAGGTAATATGTTTTCTCTAACTGCTTGCTTACAGAAGAAGCTAATTGTCTGGCCACATTTGATAATAGTGTTTTACTTAGTGAACAAATCTCTGTTTTACAGAGAGCGGAACTGAGAAAGAGTTTCTAAGCAGTCCAGAAATGGAAGAGAACACTTATTAGTAGCGGTAGGAGTTAAACATCGGTGAATCTGGTGCTGAGAGTGAAATACAAATTGCTAAATCCCAAATCATTGCAAAAAGCTGTAAGATGAGCTGTAAAAAGCTGAGAAATAAACTTCTCTTAAAGCTGCACATTCTACAGTAACGTGCATTGTCTGAAGGGCAGTACCATGCACATGCACGGGTACGACAAAAATCGATGCTAATCCTGTGGAACACTGCCATAAGATGGTCCTGCATGGACCTCTTCATATTTAAATGTTGTAGAAGAATGTCTTCTTGTAAATATTTGAAAATGCAGCGAAGTCCTTTGCTACTTCAGATACCTCCTGTAGGTGACCAAGAGAGGGAATCTAGACAATGAAGTGTGATCCTTAAGGGCTATCTAAAATTCCATGTTGATAGATGGCTTTTTGATGCCTTTGGGTTTCAGATTAATTATCCCCATAGAAGTTTAAAATTAGCAGTCAACGTGACAGTGTTCAGTTTGGCAGTTTTTCTATAAGCTCTCTCAAGGGTCTGTATTAGAATAATTGCTATGGAGACGGTTTTCAATATTCTAGTCCAAATCCAGCCTTCACCAAACCTGATTTCACTGGGTTGTTATGCCTGTTTATGCCATTATGCTACGTTTGGAGGGCTACATTACTAATCACCACTGAAATAATAATAGGTGTAAAGAAATATGTATATTATTTTGGTTTAGATGCAAACAGCTCTCTCAGAAGCACGCCAGATGAGTTGCTGTTGATTCTTATGCCATGCAGCTGCAGGTGCTGTTAGCAAAGTCAGATCATTGTCTTTACAGCTGTGTCTTGCTCTCACTTCTCCTCCTCACCTCTGTTTCTGCAGGGAAGGAGACTGGTGGGAGGCCCGGTCCTTGACAACAGGCGAAACTGGTTACATTCCCAGTAATTATGTGGCTCCAGTCGATTCCATCCAAGCAGAGGAGTATGTTTTCTTTTCATTGTAAAGACCCATTAGTGCTGTATTTGGAGGAGGTTCGAGGAGTTGGTTTTGATTGATTGCAGCAATTTTTCAAATGACTTACATTATTTTTATTTCAGTTCTTAACTGTACTGATAAATAATTAGGTAATTAGTAACAAAAGAAGCACAAGCTCAGTGCTTTTTCAATGTCAAAACAAAGGAAGAAAACCTAAAGGAACATAGGTCTGCTTCCTTTATTCGAGTGTTGACTAATTTCAAGCTTTAAGCGAAGGGTGCCCTTGCTTTTTCTGAACCAACTTGTAAAAATATTTGGAGTCAATTAGTGTGCAAACTGTCTGTTAAAGAGGGCACGTTTCATCAACAAACACCTACCAATAGGTAGGATGCCTACACACATACAACAGGCAGCATAATGAGGACATATCTATGCAAAAAATGGAGTGCTGTGTGTATCCATATTATTTCCAGTATAAAAGATACACTGGAGGAGCTTATATAGCTGAGCAGGTACTACTGTAGTCTGTACTTCAGGTTGTACTTGGTTGATCGTGAAAACAAAAAAAAAAAAAAAGAAAAAAAAATGCTGCAGGAAGGAAAAAGGTACCAAAATTCTGAAAGCCTTATACAACCACAGTAAAGTGGTTGCATCTGGTCCTTCTACTGAGGTTTTATAGCTGTGCTACAACAAAAATGTTGAATACTAATACATCACTATGTAAGTCAAATCTGTAGTTCAGAGTAACATCTGTAAAAATACTGCTCTTCCGTAGCAGTGCATTTTTCTGCCCTTTTTCTTGTCTATTCCTTCCTCCTGCCAAGTCTTGCTCTCTGTCAAAGTCTGGCCTTTGTCGTAAGACACCAAACAAGCATTCTCAGCATCTACTGATTATAGGCTTAATGCAAAGTGCCACTGCACAACATATACAACATCTACTACACAGTTTGTCACATTAGCTTCCCACCACAATAAAAGAGACACAGTATGACAAAAATGGTTGAATATACTTGAGTAGCCATAGTTTCCACAAATAATCCTCCATGTCTGAGCTCTGTGACACTACCTAGTAATCCTATGTAGCATTTGTCTTTCTTACTATTTCTGATGTTTCCCTAAGGTGGTACTTTGGCAAACTTGGCCGAAAAGATGCTGAGAGGCAGCTGTTGTCATTTGGAAACCCCAGAGGTACCTTCCTGATCCGGGAAAGCGAAACTACCAAAGGTAGGCTGGCCAGAGCTATTCTGACTACGAATGAGATGATAGATGGGAAAAATTGTGCTGAGTTTGTGAAATACTGTTTTCAGTGGTATGAAGGTAGAGATAAATGTCATCTTGCATATATGTGTGCGAGGGAATTAGATGTCTGGACATCCCAGGTCTTAGAGTGAGTGTTCGAAGCAGAGAACGACCCAAGTGCAACCCATGCCATGCTTAACCCATGGTGTCTGCAGTGCAAGTCCTGCACAGACAGGGTGCTCTGCTCTGCTGTCACACTCTGAACATCGCACTGCCTCTCTCAACGCGTGTGTTGAGGATACTACTATTGCAATGGAGTTGGGTGGAGAGTGGCCCCTCAGAACAGCAGCTATAGGGCTACAGGAGGCAGACCTCCTGGTGTCCATATTCAGGTCCAGGCACAGCCAGCTAGCTTAGTGTGAACAGACGCTGGGAATCTCCAGTCTAGTTTGGTGGAAATTACTGCTTACTACAGAAGCAGCAGAATATTTTGAACCTTCTTGCCTGGAAGATGTAAGATAAGATTTGGTGGGGGAGGGAGATACTGGTTATTATTTTGGGAAGATCAGGGGATTTTTTGGCCTTTCCCCTTTGAAATGCTGGATCCCTGAGGGGAAAAAAAAGATGTAGCAGTTTTAAATTCATAGATTAACAGTGAAAAGACTTGAAAATATTTCTAATTAATATATTCATAAAACATT
Source organism: Fregata magnificens (assembly GCA_013389945.1). NCBI lineage: Eukaryota > Metazoa > Chordata > Aves > Suliformes > Fregatidae > Fregata > Fregata magnificens. The sequence continues at coordinate 94,770 of WAAD01036705.1, read as the reverse complement.
CAACTGTATCCATTTTGTTGAAGTCAAGTGGAAGGATGTATTCTCCTCCTTCCCTTTAAAAAGATTGGATGAGTTCCAGTTTTCTTGGTGGGTGCTATCTTTGCTTTTACATTTTGTTCATGAGGCCTGTCAACATCTTCTTCAAAGCTTCACATGTATGAAAAGATCTCTCTAACTCATTCAACTATTGAGGAGAAAACCTGCAACTAAGTGAAAACAAACCTGGCCATTTCTCAATTAACCATCAATCCAAAACAATAGCTGTGGGAAGCATAAGTCACTAAAATTAATTCCATGTAAGTTCTGAAGTCTAATGATGGTTCATGTAATTAAAGCACTGACTTGTCAGTGCTTTGATCAGAGCACACTCTGTCAGCTAGAGTTAGCATGCAAAGTGGTTGGAGTCATGGCTGGTAAAGGATCTTAAAGAAGAGAAGCACTACTTCCCACTCCTCTCTACCTGACCTATCTTCAGATGCTGCGTTCTGTCATCTAAAATTGTGAGGTTTACATTTTTGACTCCTGCAGTCACTGGATTCTTCCTTCACTGCCCGTAACTCTGAAGACTGTTTCTGATGCAAAATCTGAATAGACATGTTGTTGTTTCAGACAGCTAATTTCCCATCTTGTCACCCCACAGCTTCACCATACCTTCTGTAGCAGTGAGGCATTCTCACCAGGAGCAAGACAGGCTCTAACTTGCTCTTTTTCTGCAAATAGCCTCCACCTGTTCATTTTCACCAACAGTTGTTGTGATGTGTGTGAGGAGCAGGACTTCATTCCACTCTGTGCCAAGTTTAAAAACTCACTCATATAGGCATCCATGGATCCTAAAAACAAACAGAACACTGTTGCTCTAAACTGCATTATCAGTTTAGTCTGGTTTGACCATTTTTAATACAGTGATAGGGGATATGTTTTGCAGGGCTATTTAGTTAGCTAAGTCAGGGCTTTTTTCTAGAGCTTCTTGTGAGACACAAAAGCATTGGGGAAATAGAATAATCCATCATGGATGGACTTACAGCAGCAAGCTTAATTTCTCTGCATTTGAACTTAAGGCTTTCTACATCTTCAGGCTAAGTTTGCATCAAAGCCACTGGAAAAAACCAAACATGCATGGGTTTTGTCAAAAATGCCTATTTCCCTTCTCATCCTTGTGGTGTTTCAGTATGTTGTTAGAAGAAAACAGAGGGAGCTTGTTGTTCATGAGAGAGAAAAAAGTCATGTGGGAGGGCCTGAACGGTACATTCTCCCATAAGTCTTCTCAAAATGCCTTACTCCAGCTAGTCATCTTGGGCTTGAGGCAGGAATTGTTTTGTGACCTAGAATCGTCCCTTCTGCTTTAAATAATAACAATAAAAAAATTAATCAGGATCATGTTAAAAGTATCATCATGGATGACTTCAGCATGAATTTAAGCTCCCTTGATCATGGTTGCCTTCTCTTCTTAATTCCAAAATAAATCATATGGAGCTGGCTTTTCATCTTTTCAATGCCTGACTACCCAGGTACTTCATCAGCTCTTGTCTGTATAATCCTTCACCTGGTTTCAATCTCCACCCTCCAAGGCTGTCTGGTTTTAGGTTTGTTTTTTTAAAAAATTCATTAGTATGATATACTGTAATGTCGTATTTCTATCCAAATTTTTATTATGTATATCTCTTATATTTGAATTTATCATCAGATAATAATGAATAGTATAAATAACCAACAGCCTAAATAAATGAATAATGAAATCCATCTTGGTTCTTGTTTTTGTCCAGATTTGAACTAAAGCTCCAGTTCTGCAACTTGATCTGAGGTCAGCGGGGGTCCATAGAGGGCCACCCACACAGCTCTGATTGCAGACCTGGAGCCACAGATTGTTTACATTTTCCTAAAGAATCTAAAATAGTGACCAGATAGGCAGGGAGCGTGACTAAAGAAAATACAGCTGCTGCCAGAGGATCAAAACTCACAAATGTGGAGGTGGAGAACACTGCCTGGAAAATTTTGAAAGTAGGCCGACAGTGTACAACCCAGAGTGGTGGTACAAAGCATGCACAAGATGTGCTTGCAAATCCCCAGAAAGCTTTGAACTCCTAGCTGAGATGTACTTACTCAGGGGGAGAACATCCTCAGAAAAATATCCTAAACAAACAGTATTTTTCTACACTTAGAAATAAAAACCCTGTCACTCCTCTCAGGGTGTCTCCCATTCACATAAACCAGAATCATCTGTGTAAGTGCTGGCTCTTTTCCTCCTATTTAGAGGACAAACAACAGGGAATTTGAGAAGTCCTTGGAGTCGGGGTGGAGGCATTTTGTTCACTGCAGCTCCCTCTGCAGTAAGCCACCCGCCAGTGTGACCTGTTGCAAGTTAACGTGGTCAGGGAAACTTCTTCCTGGGGAGACATCCAGGAAAGACATCTTACACCAGGAATCTCAGCCACCTAACTGTGGGGAGTTATTTATACCATTTCACTTAGCTGGAGGTGGTTCTGGAGGATGTGAACCTGCCAGGTGTGTTGAAAAGTACCCTGACTTGGGATAAGCAGCAGTCAGTGCTGTTTGCTATCAGACCTGTAGGAAATCACTCCACCTTTCACATTGTCCAAAAATGTCTGCTGGTGGTTTTACTTTCCTGTCCTTAGCTGACACAGTTACCAGTGAAAGCAGCCCAGGCTCCAGAAGGAGGACCTTCCTGAGATCTCTGCAGCTGCCAGTTACCTCCAGTTTTTTTTTTCCTTTTAATGTCTGCATTACCTTTGAGTAAACACAACATTCATCTGAGTCGTGAGTGAAGACTTGTCTTCTCCACCGCCTTTAAAATGGCCATGCTTTTGCTCAGAAACTGCATTTTGCTGTAAAATATGGCTTTGCTTTTGACACTGTAGTGAACCAACATGTGGGTGTCACTGCATGTAGAATAGGACTGTGCTTCAGATTAAGACACCTGAATGTGCAGGTCTCCATGTAGGTGGCCAAGCTTCCTTTACAGTCAGCGGGAAGCTGGGGTTCAGTTCAACTGCCCACAACTGCAGACACCTAGTGCTCAAACCTGCATTACGCCATCGACATCTACAGTGCCATGACTTTCATGGAAACTAGGCTGGGATTCAGCTGCCCGAATAGCACCAGAAGCTTATGTGTGGGCATCTAAATCAAGCCCATAGCCCACCTGCAGACAGTCACCGCTACACCAAAAACTAAATCCAGCTCCTCAACTGAGATTCCTTTACCTGGCCGTGAGCATCCAGAGCCATTTGAAATGCCTGCAGGGCATCCATAAGCATCGGACAAATGTGACAGCCTGTGGGAAAACTGCCAAGCTGGATGTCCTGGAGCATCTCACATGGCACTTAACCCCTGTGTTTGGGCATCTGAATCCCACCCTCTAAAGCTCCAGCATGGATTTGGAAAGTGAAACATGCAGTTCTTGCATATCTCCTGCTGCACAGTCTTGGTGTAGTCTTCCAAAGACTGTGACGTACAAAGTATGCTCATTTGGCTGTTTAATGTTTATAAAGAAGTTTGGGATCCATCTGGGCAACAAAACTACCCATATATAAAGTCATTATCTCCAGCGCTTCCTATGAAAATCTTGATATTTACCGCCCACTGGCATTTACCTAAAGTATAGTATTTGCGGTGTGAACTGACACTTAGAATAGGCAAAGTCAATTTAGCAACCTGAAGCAGTAAATGTTAAAATGTGAGTTTTCATTTACACAGAAGTCCCGATTTCTTTCTAGAAAAGTGTGAAAGGGACATGGTGTGAACATTGTAAGATTTCTGTGATACTTACTTCATTGTGTTAGATTCACTTGTTCTTTTTCAAGGTACAGTAAGCATTTTTTGGAAGCAATTTCTCTTTCACTTTATAACAACTGACCAGCAAACCAAAATCTTTGTGTCTAAAAGCTGCTTACAATTTTTTATTTCTCCTTTGCTTGGAACAGGTGCCTATTCCCTGTCTATTCGAGACTGGGATGATATGAAAGGAGATCATGTCAAACATTATAAGATTCGTAAACTTGACAATGGTGGATATTATATCACAACTCGGGCACAATTTGAAACTCTTCAGCAGCTGGTTCAGCATTATTCAGGTAATTTTTCAGATAATACACGGCACTCTGAAGTATTTTAAAACAAAAGTGTTTGCTGCTGAGCTGATGTATGTGTAAGACGCCCTAAAGAGTCATTTGAGCTATGTCTCTTGCTTGTTGTAATGCATCTTCCATTATCCCTTTCCCATTATGGTTATAAATGGCTTTGAGTGCTGTTCACAGTGTACAGCACCAGAGCTTTTAAAAGCTAGCACTCTACTGAGGTAGAGGTTTTGTCTGCTCTCCCTCTTCTAAGCAAACAGAATTACTGAATCTGATTTGCACATCTCAAAGCATGAATTCCCTGTGCATAAGTGAGTGCTAATATGTACCGTTTTGCAGCACACTATTTCTAATAAAGCAAATAGGGAATTGCATTGTGGAATTCAGTCACCTAAAGCAATGACCAAAAGGTTTGCATATATTACCTGACTCAAATTTTCCCACCGGGTTTGTGTTCAGTGTGCAAAGTATTAACATTTAAATTATAATCAGTCTAATTCTAAAAATAAATATGGCAAGGTGGGTGTTTCTTTATGCACACTGTTTGTGTCCACCCACCAAGCTCTTTTTTTTTTTTTTTAAATTCCTGTGATTAAAATGTGGCATGCATTATTCAACCCAAAAGTGCATCCTGCTGTCACTGGCAATTGGTATACAACAGATACAACTTAAAAGCCCCCCAAACCTCTGCACAGGACAACCAGTTCTTACGTAGAAGACAGCCATGCTTCTCAACATGGTAATTTTTTAAGCAGAAATTTGTATTTTGAATTCTTTTGCTTTTTTTTTCCTTACTGTAGCTTTTCACAATATTAACAGATGACCCCAAATGCTCACTGCTCAAAAACTTCTCATAATTTATACTTGGGAAATCAACTTCTCTGTGGGGTGTTTTTTCTGTATTCTTTGTATTCTGTCTGCTGTATTCTTACGCTATTCATACTAGACATCTGGCTGTCTTCTCCGCCCAATTTCTGACGGGTGTATGCTGCCTGGGAGAATTTCTAGTTGTTTCTGGTGACTCTACATTAAACTAAGCTAAATAATGTATAAAACCTCACATCTAAGGAAGATAATTTTCAACCCCACTATACCTGCTGGTATATGTCAACTTTTATTGTTCTGTGGTCAAGTAATTTGGGTGATGTATTTTCCACGCACAGATGCAGAAAAAAGTAGATCTGGAAACAGCCATTTCTGTGCAACACAGAGGCATAATCAGTAGGACCCAGGTAGGGTAGCTCAGGAGGGCATGGTACACACCCAAACTCCAGAGGTTTTACCTGTGGTCTCCCAGACCCAGGTGAACACAGGAGCCCTCATTCCATGCCAGCCCCAGCTGACTCGAAACGTAAAGGCTGCTTCTAACTGCCTGCTCTGCACTCTGGATTGTGGGAGGAAGATTAGCACAACGCCTTGTGAATGCCTAGATTTACTTCTAGGGAGAGCTCAAAGATGCCCAAATGACTCCATAAAGATCAGCATGGTTCCTGAAGAACCACTGCTGAGGCCATAGGTCAGTGCCTTCACAGCAGGACAGGTACGCTCTGCAGCCCACCCTTCAGCCTTCATCCCATAGCTGTCCAGGCTGGAGGACCCCTCCTGTCCAGGCAGCTGGAAACCAGGCTACGCAGGTAGACAGCGTGCAGTTTGGTCTCATGTAAGCTGTCCTGGGTCGGGAGTTGGAAGTACAAAGTGTACTTTTTGTGCAGACACAGCACAGGTATCCCTGCACTGTGCTCCCACTGCATGGCCGAGTACCCTTATTACCCAGACTTCCCTCTTATCCCAGCCCCTTCTTACCTGGATAATAAAGTTAACTGCAGTGTCTGGACTTTCACAGATGAGATTTATAAATGGAAAATATTGACATCCCCAGGGGGTCCTGACGTCAGACTAAAGTCCATTAACGGCACGCCTGAAGTTGAAGCACCATTCACCCAATCCCTAACAGCCAGCCTGTCAAGCATAAGCTCTTGTGCGTGCAGTCTAGGCTTAACTGGAGCACCAGCATGCCGAGCTTTTTTTTCAGCTAAAGAAAACAAGGAGGTCTTAAAAATCTCCAGTTTCTTTCTGCAGCTGTCCAAACTCATAAGGAAGCTTTCCAGATAATATCCATATTTTGAGTAGTCCCTATCCTAATGTTCCCATTGGAATTATCTTGGAATAAGACATGCCAACTGGTCAGCTAATCTTCCCTGTTTTGTGGTCTTTGTTGTCTTGGTACAGGAGAGACAACGAGGTCCATGTCAGGGTGTCTGTAGGGACTTCCCCACCATCCCACAACATTTGTGCTGAGGAGGTAGAGTTTGGTGTTGCAAGGAGCTTCAGTGCTTGCCCACCTTGTGATGCTGAAACAGAACATTCGCCTGCCCAGAAAGAAATCTGGCACAGGACAATAACGATTATGTTTGAGTCTGAAATACAATTGCTGTTCCCCACCTTGTTCTGCTCTGCTGCACCTGTTTTAAGATACAAGTCACTGTGCAAGCTTTATATTGTAGCCCACTTTGTGCAGCATAGTATACTACACAACAATATGTGTGTGTATAAATATATTTTTATATATATATCATTGTTTTTACTCCCGCTAAAATATCGTGTGACTTTTGTCAGAGTTCAGTCTTCTGTGAAGCTTTGCAAGAGATAAGTATAATGAATCTGCCCCAAATGATGTAGGACTAGCTGCATACACTAATAAAGGTTTGCTCTAGAAAGAATGGAAGAAAAAGACTTTTACAGGACACCTACAAAAACACCTTTTCATAAAGTAGAATATAGAAAATACCTTTTCCCAGGATACCTAGGAAAAAATGAGCAAAAAAATCTGCCAAATTTTCATTGCTGTGATTTTCAGAAAAAGTGAATCTTCTCTGTGTTTCTTTTACTCAGTACAGAAACAATCCAGTTTGTGACTTACAGATGATTTTAAAAAAGTTATACTGTATTATAGTATACCAGTTACGTGTCAGGTTATCTTAATGCAGCATTGTGGGACAAGGGAAATCCTGAGTCCACAAGAGAAACCATCGGCGGTCACCTTCCATTTCAGGCTGTGGAAGCAGAGACTAAAATATTTCCTGTTCTGTCTCAGACGAATATGTTTCAGTGTTCAATTTCTAATCTTCCAGGATGCTTTGTGGTATGCAACTAACAGCTGTTGTGAGTAGCATTGTTTTTATGCTTACTGTTTTTGTTTCATGTCACACTTTTTTTTCTTTCCTCTCCTTTGCTGTTGGCTTCACTTCTGGCTCCATCAGAGAGAGCTGCAGGTCTTTGCTGCCGCTTAGTAGTCCCCTGTCATAAAGGAATGCCAAGGCTTACTGATCTGTCTGTCAAAACCAAAGATGTCTGGGAAATTCCACGAGAATCCCTACAGTTGATCAAGAGACTGGGAAATGGGCAGTTTGGGGAAGTATGGATGGGTATGGAGCAAAATAATTATTCTAAAATAGCTCTCTGTGTGGGGATTACAAGATGGAAGGTGAAAATGTAGGACACTGACCCACAAGAAAAAAAAGAGTAAAGCTCAAACTGTTAGGAAAAATGTCTTTGGAATCATGTCTTTGACTTTGAAATTCTTTAGTCTTCAACTTTCACTGTAATTGATGGCAAAAGAAAACTGAAATTCCACGTTTCCTTGGAAGGTTTCGATTTTGACAAATTACCACTGTCTTAATAATAAATCAAGGCTCGCATAGTAATCTATTAGTTATACCAAGGAGCCTTTTTCTGCAAGCTAACAAAAAAGTCCTTACCTTCAGTATCCAAAAATCAGTGTTTGCAAATGAACTTTAATGCAGCACTGAGAGACAAGTCACCTTCCATCTTTGTCAATGCATGCATAATTTTGGATTATAAGTGTGTTTTTTTTATTAATTTCCTCTCCTATAGAGAAAGCTGATGGTTTGTGTTTTAACTTAACTGTGATTGCTACGAATAATACCCCACAAACTGTTGGATTGGCTAAAGATGCATGGGAAGTTGCACGTGATTCATTATTTCTGGAACAGAAGCTTGGTCAGGGGTGTTTCGCTGAAGTGTGGCGTGGTAAGGCAGAGAATATATTTTGCTTTGGATGGATCTTTTAAGGCCCTCTTGGCAGAAATAAACATTTCAAGTAGAGATCTTAAAGCTAAAAGATCAGAATAGTATGTAATGTTAGTCTATATTGCCTAAAACAGTCAGATCTAAATACAGTAATCCACAGGGAAACTTCCTTTCACTTGCATACACTGGTATGAGACGTTAGGGCATTAAACTTCATTAATTGCATTGGGTTTATTTGGGTGACTACACAATTGCTAGGTCTTAAAACAGGAATGATGCTAAACTTGTACGGCAGAATGGCTAACCAGAAATTAATCTGGTAAGTAGACATTTTTCTTTCCTCATGTGTTTTAGCACCAATGGGGTCAGACCCTGGAAATGCTTCCATCTGCTCTCCCAGTTTAAAAATAATGGCGAGTATCAGCAAGCTAATATTGTCAAGCTAGCTTTCCCATGCATCCACTTCTTTAAGTCTGTTTTGAAATTTGTATTTGCAGCAGAACCCCGTAACTCAATATAGAGACCAGGGACAATAGAGGCAAGACTTGCCCAGCCCAGCTGAACTCCCACTTTGGAGTCCAGAAATACTGACATTTTCCAAATCCACTGACATCGTTTTCTGCACACTTGCCAACTTTAGTTACTGCTCCCCTCTCTATGGGCCTCATTCTTTTAATGACTATAAAACAATAGCAATTTAAAATATACATAAATCTTAGTATGGCCATAGCATTGGAATACAATATAGTTGTCATTTAATGAGAGGTAGGCTCAATTTTTGTACCAAATTGCATTCTGTGTAGCCTCTTTAAAATGACCGATTAAAATAAGGAATCGCTATATGTTGTTTCTTCAGAAAAATTTGGTGGAGCAGTTTGGCCGCTCTTTTTGTTGCAGTGATACAAAAGTAGGCACAACCGAAATAACCAGCGGGCTCTCCTGGGTTCTTGCATCTGTTTTCCCTTGCAAGGCTACAGCAAGGAGCACGGCGGCAAGTCTGTGAAATTTATAGAATGTATAGACTAGAAATATAGAAATTTATAGAATTTCACAGAATTACAGTTGACCTGTTGCAAAGAAAGCTACCCATGTTTTCTGTTGTCATCCCCAGATAACTGTAGTTTCACCTTCTTGTTCTCCATCTTGAATGCATGCGAGAGTTTCAAGTTGATGTTAATACTTAGTGGTCAGCTTTGTGTGCCGTAGATCTTAAACTGATAGAGTAAGCTAAAGGAGCAAATGCAATTAAAAAAGAAAAAAATCATCTATGAGAAATAAAGTGCCAAGTACCTGTACCAAATATCTGTCAGAAATTCAAAAATTTTTATTACAATTATGACATTAAGTTTCTTAAAGTAATGTCTAGTAAAAATATGCTAACAGCCCTGACGCATTACCAAATTGGAATAGATTAACACAGTAAAAATTAATAAAAAATGCATTAAGTAGTAACTAACTACATATGGGAGGAATTCAGAGGGAAGTCTATGCTAATTTTCTATTAGAGAAAGACATACCAAACCACAACAAGAAAATTTAACAATTTAAACTGAAGTCTGAGCTGAGAGGATAAGTTAACCTTCTTGTTTTGTTTTCTTCTTTTAACTGGAGAAATTCATAGAAGTATTTAAAAATAGAACTGCTGAAAACACTTCATGGTAACAGAAAAAGGCCTGGAATTTTTGTTAAGGCAATGCAAACAGATAATACACACTTAATCCTGTTAACACACCAGGTAAAATCCTAGTTTATTAATGCCAGTGACAGAAACCCTGGTGCCCATGAAACTAGGGTTTCATTCCTGGTTCATGTAATTTGCAGTACCTCTGCAAAGTGGCTGTGACTGACGGCACTCCGCGGTCCAGAGCCTCAGCGGCTCCAGGTAAAACACGCTCCCTTTCACCCATCAGAAAAGATTTTGGCCGCCCTGCTTGAAATTAGGAGGCAAAACCACCACATCCTTCCCAGCTTACACAGGAGTGCCACTAAAGCAAAGTCCTGCTTCAGCTCTGATTTGAAGGAGTGAGTGAAACTAAGACCTCAGGAGACCCCCTCAAGCGCACTGGTGTAGCGGTGGTGGTAACTCAAGACATTACTCCACCACCGGTAGAGGTGACAGCACCTGGCACTGAGCTGGCAGAAGAAAACAAGGCATATTGAAAACCGAACTTGCGCTGCACAGTTTTGGCTAATATGTGCCTCAAGCCCTCCTCAGCCAGCCTCATGTGTCGCTGCGGGGATTGCCCTGTAAGCGAGGGACGACACAGGCAGTGGCTGCCCCGCCGCTCCTCCCCTGTCCTCGGCTAGGCGAGGTGGCAGCTGGGACCTGACCGCTTACACAAAAAACAATCCAGCTCATTTTATGCTCTGGCAGGTTGCAAAAGCTCATGGTGAAGTTATTTTGACTTAACCAGTTCCCATGCAGCAGCTGAGCCCTGGTAACAGTTAACGTCCTTTTAACAAAGAGAAACGAGGCTTATTTTACATGTTACCTTTTTTGATGACATTTTAATTTATAGAAACTAGATCTGAGTCTGAGTCTTCGTGTACTTCGTAGGCCTTCTGCTATCCTTATGCTTAAGTGCAGAGGAGTAATTTTTACCCAATGTGATTAATTCCTGAAGGCATTTAGTATTGCTCTGCCTTATCACACAGCAGCTCTTTATCAACAGATCGCAGGTCCCATTCAAAGCCATTTCAGCCCTGGCTCTGGAGCAGGGTTCTGGCAAGTCTGGGCAAGGGACAACCAGAAGGCACTAGGAAAGTGATATTTCTGCCCATTTTAATTTTCCTTCCTTTCCCTTCCCCAGTCCCCCATCCCCCCCAAAACACTGTTAACATAGGTAGGTGTTTGGGTTTTTTTTTTCTTTCCAGTCCTCCTTCTCCCCCTTGCAAATACCCAAGTGAAGCCCCACCTCTTGCGGGACGTCCTGAGTCAGCCTTCCCCAGCTCTCTCCAGGGGCCTTGTGCAGGCTTTCAGGTGTTACAGAAGACTTGGTAGATGATGGCTGAAAAGTGATGCAACTTGTCCGTTTCAGTGCTGACCGCAAGTAAAGAACAAAGTGAAGTAGACAGGAACCACCTCATTTTCAATCAGCAGCTGCTGGGCTTCTGGGGATGAGGAGGGAAACGAAAAAGACGCATTTCGGTTTGGAAACACGCCCGTGTTTCTAAACCGAAATCGATTCAGAATTTGTTTCTTGGGAATTTTTCTTAGTATATGTTTTTTCCTCTGACTCAGAACACAAACAAGATGTTAAAATGCCTTGCAAATGGAAAGTTCTGGGTTTAACCAGTTTTGTTATCCAAATCTGTGACTGGAGCTGTGTTCTTGTCTGTAGCAATTACTTGTTAGCAAGGGAATACATGAAGATGGGTTTCAGCAGTCCCGCGTTTCTTACTCAGAGAAGGTTTCTGTGGACATCAGTGGAAGCATTGTCTGAGTAGGACAATGGTGGTTGTGCCCCAGTGCCAATGGGAGTATTCTTTTTCAGTATAATAGAAAAAGACTAAAATATGAGGGAGACATGGGAGGAATATAATGATAAGGCGACATGGGAAACCACACTTTAAAAAAATTATTATATTGTATCCTTGCTAGTGTATTCCTTGGTTATGTTAGGCATCAGGCAGAAAAAGGAGCAGAAGATGTTTAATCTAACTAAGTATCTGTGCTTGTAGGTACGTGGAACGGAAATACTAAAGTGGCTATCAAGACCCTGAAGCCTGGCACTATGTCTCCAGAATCCTTCTTAGAGGAAGCCCAAATCATGAAGAAGCTAAAACATGATAAATTAGTCCAACTTTATGCTGTGGTATCTGAAGAACCTATCTATATTGTCACGGAGTACATGAGCAAAGGTGAAGCCAGAGCTGCTGCCCTTGATAACAATATTTTTGCTTTGTTGATGCTTCTTGGGGACACAGAGGGAGGTGCAGTGTGATGCGTGAACAGTATGTGAGGAAGGAGAGAGGGAACGGGAAGCTAAGTTCACCTCTGGCTTCAGAAGAATTGTGAATTCAACTCTGAACTGGGCCCAAAACCTGAAATTCACTAGACGTACAAAGAAAATTTGCACTAGGTGGGGGAGGGAGAAGTTCGTGCAGCCTAAGTGCTTCCAACTGCGTCAGCATCTAAATTTCCCTGACAAGTGGAGATTTGCATTTTCTAGGTTTGAATGATATTACATGCTGCTTCCCAAGATCCTAGCTTTTCCTGGCGCCAGAGAGTTCATATGGCGTCTTCTTTCAGTGTTTACTTGTCAGCCTAAGATTCTGTTTCTTCTTTTAGCAGTCCTGAGTTCTGTCACGTGCACGTCGCTCTCAGATCACAGCTTAATTTTCAGTCCACCCCATTTATCATTTAATATGTGATTTGTACATATGATTCCTTCCCTCCTCTTTCCCCTTCTCCCTTCTCATTTTCTTTAAGCTACTTAACTGGTAACAGTGTAGTAAAATGCGAAAAGGAAAACTTTTCACTCCGTCAAATCTCCAGCAGGGGTGCTGAGAGCAGAGCAAAAAATCTGCTTGTTTTGGAAAAGCAAATGAACCAAATAGGAAACATAAGTTCTCACAGGGAAGTTTCATCGCACATTGGAGGATACACTCTGAAATTTTAAGTGCATTTTTTCAGTCTATTTGGAGTTGATTTTTATTTTCCTGGCAGGTGCCTGCCCACCTCCCTCCTCAGAGGCATCCAAGCCCTGACTAACTCACATTTTAATCATATGTCTCAGTGACAAGCATGTGCTTTTTCCCCTTTAAAAATAAGACTTCTCAAAATCCTTCTGAAGTACATGGTTTAGTTTGGCTTACTTTTCTAGTTTTTACTGTAACATTTTACATCTTTGGATCTGAGCTGGAGGCTGACAATTTATCAAGGGAGAAACGCCTAATCATCTGTCTTTTCCCCTTATTTATTAAACCAATTCACTGACCTTATTTAAAGGAGCCTGCCACACTTCTCTGTTTGCATACAAGATTGGGAAGGGAGCTGTAGCATCCTAGGCTTTTTTTAAAAGCTACAGAGAACCTCCTTGCTTTCCCTTGCACAGGGGAGCTATGACCTTATTGCTTTTGCTAAAATTGCTTTCATTTAATCTCTGCTTTGTCTTCTCTAGTTTTGCATAGTGGTCTTCTAAAATTAATGGTTCATGCTACATTTAGTTATGGGTTACCTAGAGAAGGAGCACTACTAATTTCTAAGGAAAATTAGCCTTTGTTAATGCTAGCCCCTTTGGGCTTACCAGGCTCCAGGCTGACCTTTCTTTTGGAGCAGGTTGAGCGGGGATCTGACTTTTTCCATAGCTTGTGTGGCTTGGAACCCAGCTGATGCTCTGCAGCTAGCTGAGGCCTTTAGAGAGCAGCAGGTATGTAGTTTCAAAGAGCACTGGAAAAGTTAAGAAAGATCAGCTTTCTCAGTAATGGTCAGGAAAATTAAAAACAATGTTGTTTCTTTTCCCTGCAACTCTCTTTGGACTAGTGACATATTCTTCTGCAAGCCAACCTTAAAGAAGAGTGAGACAAGTATAACAGGAGAATTCTAAGATATTGTGGGTTTTTTTGACTGTCCACAAGAACTCAAAACATTGCTGTCTTTAATATTGCACATAGTGCTGCTCCTCCATCCTGATGAATAGCCATTGTTTCCCTAACATCTCTCTGTTGTGTCAACTTTGCATTTGCAGGGAGTTTGCTAGATTTCTTAAAAGATGGAGAAGGAAGAGCTTTGAAGTTACCGAATTTGGTGGACATGGCAGCCCAGGTCTGTCTTCAGAGTACTGAGCACTTAGGTGTATATGTTTTATAGCCCATGTATGTCTGAGTTCATTCTAAAATGCACCGATTGTGTTTCATGCTTCTCGCAGGTGGCTGCAGGAATGGCGTACATCGAGCGAATGAATTACATACACAGAGACCTGCGGTCTGCAAACATTCTGGTGGGGAATGGCCTAATATGCAAGATTGCCGACTTTGGATTGGCAAGACTGATTGAAGACAATGAATATACAGCCAGGCAAGGTAGATACAGCGGCAGGCGTAGCACTGAGTGCCATTCTTGTGATGGGGGAAGAGTGGGACATGGCTTTAAAAAGCTCTCCCTCATACGCTTTGGGGTTGCTTTCAGTAAATCGTGGACTCATATTAACTCCTAGCCCAGAATGTCGCTGCTGAATGCATGTCCTAAAGAGAACGTCTTATTTAGTTGTCTTCCCTTTAAAAACTGACCAAAATGAAACAAAGATGATGAGTGAGAGCACACGTGGGTGAAGTGACAGTAAAGACAAGATCCTCGTGGTGCCGTAACAAAGGGGATACTTTACTTACCAGCCTTGAAAGCCCGAATGGGGTAATCCAGAAAAGCCTATGTAAGCTATTTCTTTCGTAGTGTGCCTTCCAGTATTTACTAACTGCTATCAACATTGCTGTGCTATTCTTATTTTCTTTATTTCAAACAGATCAAATAATTGTGTCTCTATGCAATGGAGCTGTCTCTCTGAGCACTACGTTTTCTTTGGAAACTTAAAAAGTTACTTTAATAGGAAAGCTGTTTTCCAGTGCCACACAGAGTGCTGGGCACAGCCGACCACTGATACACTATAAAAATGTATCAAAGAGTATTGTAGCTTTTTTTAAAAAGCATGTGTGTGTTCAGACTGAGCCATGACACAGGCTCTTTGTAGTTAGTCATTCTTTACAAGTCATGCTTAGTTGTCAGATGTTGGTCCAAGTTTGCAGAGCTACAGTTTTGTTCTCTTTCTGTTGGCAGTGCACTGGTAGTGCTTGCTCAATATGTGTCGGTAAATACCACTCTGTCCGTTTCAGTGCCAAAGCCAAGGACTGTCCTGTTAAACCCTGTTGTATGTCATCAGAAAGCACAGGTCGGTTAAGTACTTCATAACCTGCATTTACCCCTTCCTGTTGTGAGTTTTTTCTCTTGACCAGAAGTCCCTGTTTCAGCATGGATTTTGCCATTAATTCTTAGGAAAGAGCTAACCTCTTTCTGTAACTTTCAAGTGTTGACAGAAGGAGCCAGAGAGTTTCCAGCATGCCTTCTCGTGGCCTGGGAGCAGCAGCTCTCATGCCGTTCACACGCCTCTGCTGCTGTCTGCAGTCAGCAGTACCTAGTTGCAGGGATGTGGACCTGTGGTGGACAGGCTGTGTCCACCCTAAAAGTTGCCTGCTTCACATTCAGATGGCAAGGCCTCATTATTTTGGGGGGGCCCTTGAAGAACCTGTGGTAGGTACTAATGCAGACAGTTAACCACTATTGATTTCAGCCTGAGGGTGGGAATTGCTTCTTGCTAGAAAAAATAGCCTCGTGTTTTTTCTCCAGAGTAACAAGAGTGTCTGCAGGCTCTGGTAGACAGAAAGCTGCCTGCTTGCCCTTCCCCTGTGTAAAACAAGAAGAGTTTTCCTTGAACAAGGCAGCCAGATCCAGTCTGCAAAATGGCTTTGAAACGGTGTCCTATATTATCTCCATTTCTGTCTGTTTTACTGCCATGTCTTTTGTTCCCTTTGGAAACCACCCAACGTATAGTTTGACGTGACTAATTATTTGTTTTAATAGACAAGGATGTGACCTACTTCTGGCCAGATCTCTTCAGGCTCCTGATCCCTAGGAAATCCTCTGATGACCTGTTGGCTTCCTGGTTTAAATCTCTCAGAATAGTTTTGCCCTCTTCATATGTTAGAAAGCCATGAAAACCTGCCTGACTGATGCTGAGGAGAAGCTTAGATTTTTTAAGACAACAAAAATGATTGCATTTTGGGTCAGAAAACTTTGAGCTGAGAAAAGTGTAACACTGGGACTGGCATGGAGAGGAAGTATAGTTGTGAGTATCTCCTTGCCCTTCCTCCATGGCAGAAATCACTTGTATTGTGGAAAAAGTGGCTGGGAAGGGAGAAGTAGTTTGGCTTTTAACCTGCATCGCTGATGATCAGGAGATCTCAGTCGTGTTTGTCTGGCTTCATCTCATGGTGCAAGTATGGAGAAGTCACCCATCCTTTCCATACTTGAGGGCAATGGACAATACTTCCTTCTCCTGACCTCAGGGTCAGGCTTAAGTCCTTCAGAGCTACAGAATTCCTTAAAAGAGAGACCCAAAGAGCTGTAATCACAGGCATCCTGTAGAAAGGTTTTCCTACTTTCTCTAATGTTTTTTTGACCCTTTCTTAAGTGGTAGCTTGTTCTAGGGAGGGGTGCATTTTTGACCAAGCAGCACACTCTCAATTTACATTTCATTGTAATTAACCTGGCTTCCAAGCCAGTTGGGCAGCCAGGGTGAGCCTAGGACCTTTAATTTATTGAGGAAAAAATATGGTTTCTAACGGGCCACTGGAATTTTTCTTCAAGTGGGATTCAGTCCTGTTTGTTTAGTTAAACATTTGAGCATTGCTTGGTGGAGACCACAGTATCAGAAGGAAATGGTTGCCTCTGCTTGTTTCCCATGACCTATTACTTCAGCCTCCAAGGGGATGCATCTGGGGACTGCTCTGTTTATCTAGCTGACTACTGCTTCGGTGGGAATTTTGACACAGGAGGAGAGCCTGGCCAGCGGAGGGGAGGGGACGGGGAGCACTCCAGACTGGCAGCTCCTGTGGGAGAAAGGAAATGTTTTGCCTTATGAAATCGGAAGATTAAAGCCTTTGGTCACTCTCCCCTCAGCAGTCATCCTTCTCTTGGCTTAAGTGTGTTAGTACAGAGCTTGTTGTCGGCGTGGGGCAGAGGTGGTTTTCTCCAGCCTTGCTTGAGCTCCTGCTCCCTTCCCCCACTGTCACTTTTGTCTCCTATTAAATATTTTGAAAGGAAACAGATGGGGATGCTTTGAGCCTCAGCAGGCTAGAGTGCAGGATTCCTGAACCTGTATGGGTATTACTCAGCCTAGTGGTAACGTTTTACTGACCGGTTTATTTTCTTTTTGATTTGAACAAAGGAGGCCTGACTGCTCCTGATTTATGAGAGGTAAATAAAAAGCGGTTCGTTGTCTGCACTGCCATTTCTCAGCAATCGTCAGGAAGGAAAGAGATGGTCACGCCACTAATGATTTAAAGTGTGTGACTAGCAGCTATACACTGCCATTAAAAAATACAAAAAAGAGTTCTTGGCTTGTAATGAGCATTTGGCTCCTCTTGCTTTCAGAGGAAGTGAGTAATCAAAGGGGAAAAACATGCCTGTTAAAGTGACGCCCATTTTAAAGGCTACACTGGTGGACTCTATTGCAGCCTGCACCATCAGGACTTGCTTCTTTTGGCTGTTGCTGTTGCAACATCTTCCCCCACACACAGTGTCAGGCATTCAGTCTTGTTTCCTTCCATTGGTGATGATGCTTGTGTCAGTCCTGTAAGGCAAGCCTTAAAACCTCTGGTATCCTACAAGACAGAGAGAAACTTCCCATCACTTCCAGCACAGGATTTCCCATGCAGTTCTGCTACCCTTACACTGATCTGGTTCACAGCTACATGGAGTTTTGGCCAAGCACATGGCATTTTTGTGGAGAGTGCCGAGTGCTCCACAGAGTTGCTGGGGAAGAGTTGTTACTATTCTAAGCAGTAGCAGCTGATACAAATTTAAAATTGCCTTAATAAAAAAAGAGCACAGTTATTTTCCAGGCCTTGTTTCTACTGCATACACTGGGAGCACTTGCAGCAATGCCGCTCCAAGCACACATGAAACAATAAGGATCTTTCTGATGCCTTCCAGACAAGTCAGAGCTATTTTGGGAGCTCTAGTATGTGTTTGTAAATGCTCAGATCATTTTTGCCTCCTTAACACTTAGAAATATCTCCTTCCTGCCTTGCTTAAAAGCAAGTGATGCTTCTTATTTTGATTTCCTAGAAATGAGTGGGGATTTTTTTCCCCTTCCAGGCTCTCCCCAGTCCTTTTGTAGAGACTTGGCTCCCAGCTCACCAGCTAATCAGATCTCTCTTGTTTGCGACTGACTGTACTGCGAGCTGTAATGTCCAGGGCTTTGTTCTTGCTCTTTCCCTGCCGTTCCCCAGGCAAGCCATGGAGCGGATAGGAGGAAGGACTCTTGCTTCTCAACAGCCAGCCCCCGGGGTCCTGGGTGGGGGGGGATCACTCATAACCCTCCTACAGAGATGCCATCTGCTTGGCGAGCAGGAGCATGGCCAGGTCAAGAGGAAGGGCGAGGGGAAGGGGGATGTGCAGGCAGAGAGCGAGAGGAGTGTTTAGACCTGCAGTTCCACCCCTTGTCCCCTGCTTCCTGGGGAGGGGTCAGCCTGCGGAGCCTGCTTCTGATCGCTGATGTTTTGCCAGGCTTGTAATTTCATGTTCGTTCTCACAGCACAAAAAATGTAATTGCGCAGTCCCTCCCACACAGCACTCATCATTGCCTACCAGGGCTGACTTGTTTCCTGTTACATGCTTGCTTCAGCACTTCGTTTTTACCTTTTGTGGCTTTCCGTTTCCAGCCCCAGGAGCAATTCGCTGCTGCACTACGTTCTCTGGTCGCTAACCCAAGAATTCCTGTGGTTTTTTGGGTCTTAGAGCTTGGGGTGCTGCGTTCAGTTTGGTTTTAAGGTATGAGAGGTAGCAGCTTTGTAGCATTTCCGGAAACAGGATCATTATCAAGCTGGCAGTGGCTCTGGGGCATGAATTTCAGAGGTTTCTGCTTTGTCGAGATTTAGATCTGAAAAAACAAAGCTCTGAGGGATTTTTGCTCGCCTCAGAAGAAACCATGCTGAGAGTTGTACGTCAAGGTCGCTCAATTATCCCAGCCCCCTCTGCTCCTTCTCATCACACAACCCGCTTATAGCTGACAAAGAATTAAAGCAGGGCCACTGATTGATTTTTCCCAAGGAAATCCTTCTGGGAGATAACCTGTGTGAATGCCTGGGCAGAGCCAAGCAGAGGTCCCAAGAACAGGGCTGAGCCTTACAAAAATCCTCAGAGGTAGGAGGCAGGGCCAGCTGCCCTAACAGTAGATTGTATGAGCAGCTTTGGCTTGATGTGGTTGCGAGCACTGCAGAAACCCAAAAAAGGTTTTCCCCAGGCTGAAATGTTTCAAAAAAGGGGCAGAGATAAAAGCTGCAGATTAGTACCTCACTTTGGGGCAAAGACAGGCTATCCTGACCTAATGAATGCAGTGCGCGGTTGGTTTGTACGCGTGGAGTTATTGACCTGCTAGTTTGTAATAAAACGGGTTCCAGCAAAAAAAAGAGAAATCCCCCCCACTGATGTAAAATCTGCCTTCAAAGTAGGAGATAGGCTGCCTTGTCAGCTGGGGTAATTTGCCTTATCAGATTTATTAACATGCCTGTCAGTAATACGCGTTTTATCTGATGATCTGATGCTGTAATTTGTTTGCAGCACAAAGTCAGCTTGTTTAATAAGCTGCTGAGGCCTGGGCAGAGGGAGGGGGTGGGTTTTTTAATCGGTGTGTTGGGAAGAGAGTAAGCGCGGAGACTGTGTGTCGGTCAGGAGCCATGCACAGCATCTGGCCTGTGCGAACGCTTTGTATAGCAGTAGCAATCGGGAGGCTTCGAAGCAGTGCTCAACACATTTGGGGATTTTTGTGTTTTCACAGAAGTGCACTGCCTGTGTCTCCAGTGCCAGACGTTAGATGGGAGGCAGCACCTTGGGAGGATCCCTGTTAGACACACACACACACACACACACCCCCATTCACACAAGCTGTGTGTGATTTCTTTGTGTTATGGCAGTGCATGTGTTGTACCTGCAGCTGTGCAGGTGGCCAGCCCAGTATGTCCCCACTGGTCTCTGCTCTCCCCTTACTGATGGCTCTGCCATACTGGGTTGCAGGCTCTCTTGGACCATCTACCCTCCAGCATGCATTGCAGGGCCAGCAAACCATTAGGCAGGGCTCTGCCAGCGACCTCTCTGCCAACGTTTCCTTTCCATCCTCCCATCTATCACTTCAAACCAAAGTTCAGGAAATACTGCACAAGATGCAGAATATGTCATTTTTGTATTAGTTGTTTTAGCCAGAGAATCACCCACAGCAGGAGCAACATAGAAACGTAATGACTAGCTATCCTGCATCAGAAAATCCACAGCACAGACTATTTGTCTTCTCCAGCAGTGCTCATCACAGTCCAATGGGGTTTGTACTGCACTAGCTCTCAGGAAAAGGGATGTGTTGGAATTGTCCCCCCTTCTCACCTACTTACCTTGCTTCTCATCTTCCCATGGTCCCTCAACACACTATGTACTCACTTCCCAGTGCCACACCAGCAGTAGATGAGGAAGGCAAAAATACCAAGGTAGTTGGCCACAAAGGAGTCTGAAGAGATTTCTTTCCTCCAAAGATGAGTTGTAGGTGGTTGCTACCTTTGGATCTGAGTATGAAGCACGAGGGAATTAGACCAGGTTTGGCTCAGCTTCTCAGAAAAACACAGCTGATTAAAGAAAAAAAAAATTGTTGAATAAAACGTGTGCAACACACAAACGAACAAACCCTCATGCTTGGCTGTCTCACACACCACCAGCCAACGTCCAAGCCTTCAGGCTGCTGGCCAGCCTGGAGCTATTTGTACAGCTGGCATGGTGTGTGTGTACTATCTCAGCTGCACGTATGAGAGAGCAGAGGGACATTAGCCCTCATGTTCATGGCATGCCTGCATAAGCCCATCTAAAGCCATGCACTGTAGGCCTAGGGAACCTGACCACCAGATATACGCAGCTTGCAGTTTTTCCAGGGATCGGCAAGGGGTGTATAGCCCCAGGATCTGCCGGTGGCTGGGGGAGCCAGTTGCCAACCCCACATGGCTGCTGGTGCTGCTGAAGCAGGGCCAGCTTCCAGGACGGAGGCTCAAGTGATGGCAGGCTGCTGCTGCAGAGATCTCGGACATCATGGCCAAGGCGGTTTTTAAGAGAAGATGAAGTTCTGTAAATTTTGAGTCTTGTAAACTAAGATTGGTCCCATGAAGAAGTATGAGTTAGGAAGATTGAGACCAAAGCCAAGTACCCAAATTTTAGTTCCTGCCTGCATATCAACTAATGAAAATACAGAAGAGGCAGACTTTTTTGAAAGTGAATAGACATCCAAAAATCCTCCGGCACCTTTGCAAATCTAACCACTGAGGTACTGATGCTTAACTAGACTTAAGTTCCTGACTTCAGGCATTAGGGATTTGAAATGTTGTCTTGCGTCTTTTAACTTAGCAGGACTTACTTGAGCAACTGCAATTTTCCCTAGAAAAACGTATTTGTTTCTGAGTAATATTCTCTCGTAGGATCACTTACATGTAGAGCAGGGAAAATTTTAGCACACCTGATGTCTTACCAAGTAAGGAGATGAGAATTACCATGTTTACTTTGTACTCTGAGTCAAGTCAGATTGCAGCATACAGCAGAAGATACGGGGCATCGAGCACTGGATGTGATGGCAGAACACTGCCGGCAGGGAACTGTAAACAGTGCCATAACTTCACTCCCTGAGAGCGATTTGTCCATGTTGTTACACTTTCCACACTCCTCCTGAAAGCTAAGGGAACTTTTATGAGAGGGTGGTGAGAAGTCAAAGTCAGTCTGTTTCCAAATTCAAGAGAGTTTGTCACTAGGGATCAGCAATAAGCAATGCAACTCTTTTGCCTGTATGTTAATACAAGGCACCAGAGAAATGTCTGCATATTTTTTCGTACATGCTACGAGTTAATTATTACCACAAGACTTTTCTTTAAAGTCATACTGAAAATATTTTCCCTAAGAAAACAGTAAATGATTGGAAAAGCAAATAAATCAGTGTTTAAAGGCTTGTTATCTTACCATCCTTACCACAACTGGCTCCTGCAAGCTCTGATGATGGATGAGCACATTAGAACTGCACGTATTTAAGGCACTACAGGCTTTGCAGTGCCAGGAGCTTAAAGTACACTGTCAAGTTATAAATCACAGGCCAAAGTTGTGCCTTGACATCATTGCACTCCAAGCAACTCAAATGGCAGTATTATTTTTAAGTCCTTGCATGTTTCTAATGAAATACTAGGTTTGGTTTTAATTTATGTTTTTACCATGTTTGTTTGGTTTGCATTTTGCTCAGCTGGAGCAGGGAAACTGGGAGGTACATTTCCAAAAAATCTCACTTCTAGTCATACGTGCTAACTGTGTTTGACTTGCAAATATCACAGGGAAATGTTAATTTAAAACATTTTCGGAGAAAGAGTTTCTATTATATTGGGCTTATTGGTTTTTAAAACTTTTTTTTCTTTTATAAAACTTCGAACCTGAATTAAAATGTCTTTGCCTTCTCTTGGGATGTGGGACAAACGCACCCCTTCCCTGCTAAGTCTTTCCTTCTGCCCTACATGTTCCACCTGCCTGTCCTCTCTGACCGTACTCCGTGGAGCTGTTTGTTAACACTTGCCTGCAGCTCTGTCCACCTGCATGTGTTGCAGAACACAAGAGTCACCTGCAAACTGGAACTTTGATTCTGTCTCTATTCTGATTAAGACTCATTTATTCTTTCGTTAGGTGCAAAGTTTCCCATTAAATGGACTGCGCCAGAAGCGGCATTGTATGGAAGGTTCACAATAAAGTCGGATGTGTGGTCTTTTGGGATCCTACTGACAGAGCTGGTAACAAAAGGGAGAGTGCCATACCCAGGTAAGAAAACAGTCTGAGCCCTCCTTCACCTGACAAAAGGAGTGGAAATGAGCCATATGCTTAAATTGGAATGTTTATTTATTTTCAGTGGGCTCAAAGGAGGATGGTTATCATGCCTAAGTTCTGTGTATGCTTGAAAACAGTCCTGACTCTGAAAGCTGCTGTGTGATGGTCATGATAAAAATGACAAGAGGACAGAAAATCCAACATATTCATTTCTCATTTCTTTAATTGTTCTCAATTCAATTAATGTACTTTCTGGACAAATAATGAAAGCAATGTAAAATTACTATACTGTGGAGCAAATAGCTCTCCATAGTATTGCATTCACTTCAAGATACCAACAGTTAAACTCCCAGAGTGGCATTACTCCGTTTATTCTGTCAGTCTGGTTCTCTGCAAGGTTTGATGACTGTCTGAATGTCTGGTATTACCAAATCTCTTTTTTATAAACTCTTAAATTTCAATCCTTGCTTTCGAGATGGATGGAAAGGAAAGAAAATAATTCTGTAATGTGCAGGCCAGAGCTCATGGCAGGGTCACAGCGGGGCCAGATTCTCTGCATGGGGGAACCGGAGGCCCCATGGCTCTTTGCTGAAACCCTGCCAACTATCTGATGGATTAAGATTTGTAGGAGGGGTGATTGGATCTGCCTATGCAGAAAGAGCTTTTCATTCTGTTGCCCCCCTGAAGATTGTAGGCATTCAGGTGAAGAGGAAAGGGGTGAGGTGAAAGCAGTGCATTACATGGGAAAGAATTTAATCCCTTCATTTTCTTAACAGCACAGATACTAACAACAGGGCACCTAGCTGCATCTTTATTCTTTTTATTAAAAAAAAATTTCTCTAAATACTCACCAGTATGGCTGGGAGCTTTGCAGCTGATTTAATGGAAAGTGCCCTAAAGCAGTTTCAGTTTTCCAATCTGTGCCCTGATCAAGCAGTCAGATCCATACATCACATTGCGCAGGAGGAGCATCAAGGTGGAGTTCAGTTTATCCTGTGGTATCTCACACCACTTCAGAAGGCTGAACTCAGCAAAACTAAACTCCCAGAGTTTTACCAGGAATTTCAACTTTGCTAGTGCCTTGCAAACAGTAGCTGGTGTTTGGGAAGAGAATATGAGGACTGGAAGGCTTCTCATGATCAGCAGTGAATTTTGGCACGATTAACAGGGAGCAGCTTAGCAAAGCTGTGACTGTGACAACAGAATGAGGTAGCCGAAAGCGAGACAACGTGTTTCTGTGGAATAGATGAGTCCCTCGGCCCAGCACTTCCCCATGCAGTTAAAGAAACCACACAGAGTGGCTGTGTCAGTAGCCGGCACAAAGGTCTTCTTGCCGTGAGGATTACTGGCAGTGGCATGGGAGAGCCGTGATTTCCATGGGTTCATTGAGGGTTAAATGCAGACGTGGCACAGTGAGCAAAGGTCGAAGACAGAAGGAAGATGTGTAAGGCTTAGCTGATACGGTGTTGCTCCCAGAGGGTGGGCAATGCTGCTCACTGGGCTGCAGGAAGAGGAAATTCCTAGTCACTACCAGCAGAGTGGGTGCACAGGAACTCTCGCCAGCCAGGGCAGAGTTAAGGTGAATTTTTTTTCCTGAGCTCCACATTGGTGGGGCAGAGATGCTTAGTGACTAGCCTTCTCTCTTATCAGGTGCATGAGCACAGACACATGCACACACACAGGAAAAATACTATTCTGGGCAAAAGTGACCATCTAAGCCCCGTGATAACTCACAAGTTTGTAACTGAACACAGTGTTGGCTGTGGCAGCAGAGGATGTTGGCACTTCCCAAGTGTTCCTTTCCCTCCCTGAAGGAGAAAGAGGCCACTGGATGTGCATTTAAGTGCTTGCAATATATAACTTCTTGTAGGACCCATGACAGAAATCTCAGGCATGGTCTGTGTCCTGAAAATGTGGACAGTTTTATTACGTGGCAGTTTAAGCACATCAAAGACAACTAGCGGCGTCTCTCCTCTTTCAGCGCCGTCCTCCCCCTTCATCCCTCACTACATAAAGCCCTCACACACTGAAAGTCCTTCCAGCTCACTCTTCCCCACCCACGCTAGGAAGACATCAAGTAGCTGGAAGCAACTTTTTGTGTGTTTACATATCACAGAGTCAGCAATTTTCTGGATAGTCATGTGCTGCCTTGGTTACGGACTGCCCGAGCTCTACGCCAGGGCCCTTCCTCCCCACTGGGACTCCCACCCTGCTCAGCCAGGGGGTCTTAACCATTCTCATGGTCAGAATCACTCCCCTCTCTGCCAGTTTTACCTAAGGGCAGCCTCTATTTTAAATTTGAATTTCCAAAGTCTTTAGAGATTTCAATTCGGTCTCATTCCCCAGACCCTAACTGGGAAAGCTTTTCTAGGCTGAGGCAATGGTGGAGGGGAACTGGGCCTTCTCAGAAGGGTCTGTCTTTGCATGTGGGTTCAAAAGAGGGCTTGGACTTCCCAAGGTGACAAAGACCTCCTGAGCTCCTCAGAAAAGACTATTTTCCCCTGACATAGAAAGGATGATCCATCTCCTGCTTCATGCTGGGAAGAGGAAGGATGTCCTGGAAGGATAAAGCTTCATGAATTCAGGTCTGGGGCAGGGAGTAGGGTTCAGATGCACCCACAGGGCTTTTCCTGCCATTGCGACATGGCTTGCACGAGGAGGAGAAGGCGGGAGCTCAACCGCCCTGAGAGGCAAGACTCAGCCCTCCTCACCCAAGCAGACAACCTATAGGTGAGAGAACGCAGTTTGTAGGCAATGCCAACCACTTTGGCACCCAAGGCATGTGGATTTGCAAGCTCTGGAAAGGGTCAGCCTTGAAACAAAGAGGGTCATGGAGCTGTCACTCTGCTGTAATACCCAGTTTCTGCAATAGTTGTGGGCATGTCCTGACGTTCCTGCTTACAGCCTGTAGCAGGCCGTGGGGAGCGGGGAGAGGCCCTCAGACAAAGGGATTGCTCTCTTGCTTGACAAGATCTTAGTGCCTGGAGAGGTTATTCATAGCACACACCCCAGTCCTGTGGTGGTAACCATGCCCACAGGGCACTGTACCTCATGCCTTGGAGAACCAGGCATTGTTCTAAGCTTGTGTAGAAGGAGGGAGAAGCACAACAAGGAGGACAGAAGGAGGAGGCAGGCAGTATATAGGAGGGGAACAAACTGTGTGGAACAGGACTTGGCATTCATTGTCCCCCAGATTTCAAGCAGTTCTTGTCCTGATGCCCCATTTTGGAAGAGAGGCTGCAGCAGTGGTGGGACATGTGGGCAATAAAGATTTTGCTGGCAGAGGTGAAGATCAGGCTAGAGTTCATAATCAAGCCTTGCCCCAGACCCTATAGCTCCCACAAGCAAGACTGACTTTTTGACAGATGTCCTCATCTTCATCCTTCAACCAAGCCTGTTTCTCTGTCAATGGACATAATGGACCGCTATGATAACTAATTTATTAGTGCTTTTCCTAGCCTTCCTTAATGCTTTCCCATTCTTTTAACAAGGCAGCAGATTGAAGTAAGCAACTTTCTGAAATAACAGTCTTTCTGGGCAATGAGGTTCTATTTCCACTATTACAATGGGGAAATAAAAACTAAATATGGGCAGAAGAGGATCCAAGTTTAAAAAATAGTCTGCTTAGTCAACGTTTTTCAGTGTCTGTTTCTTTCCCCTTTCACAAATTCCCCTTCAATTTTAGTTTTGATTTTTTTAAAGGAATTTAAGAGTAGGAGGCTGCATTTCTCTAGCAGTAGTCAGAGAATTTGGGTTTTTTGAACATGTTGCCTTTTGGATAGGCAAAAATCTCAGCTGCGCTAAACAAGCACCTCTGAACTTGCCCCTTCTGCTTTCTGCTGCACTTGTCATATCAAGAGCATTTACATTTTATGTCTAGTGTGACAGCCACCACGATGCTATTCACATTGCAGCCTCTGGCCAGGCAAGTCTTTAAGTTTGGGCTCCAAGCAGCTCTGCAGTCCCTGGGGAGCTGTGTTCAGCCTCCTCATCCCTGCGGGAAGCTGGGCCACAAGTGCCAGAGAGCACACGGTACGCTGCCCAAGGCTGGGGCTGAGTACACATCAGTGAGCTGGCATATGCATGTGTACCGTCATCATGGATGGTAGATAAGGAGTTGAGGGAGGTGCGTGCTCAGCACATAGCACAGATAAGCTCAGGTGGGTTTCTTTATAAGCAGGAAAGCTCCACTCACAAATGCTGTAGCTCAAAGTTGCATCTCTTGTACCAAGCAAATAATAACTTATTTTAAAAAACAAAACCAAAACAAACAAACAAAAAAACTCCAACAGATACCGATACCCTAGCTTTGTGGGTGTTTGGAGGATGAGGAGCTGTTGGGGGTTTGCAGGCCTGAATTTCTAAATGAAGTGGCATGACTTCCAGATTTTTAAAACTTTTTACTAGTTTTGCACAGAAATAACTAGGTTCATATTGTACTCAGTAAGAACAGCATTATGCTTCAAAGGTTGTCTTCCTTTAGGAGCAGCTTTCCTGTTCCCTTCAGTGCACTATCATGCCTGCGTATGGAATAATCTCCCTGCCTAAGTCCCATATCCCATCCCTGTGCCCTCACCTCCCACTTTTCTTTGGGGCTGTCCATGAAAGTTAGAAATTCTGCTTCTAGATCAAACTGAACAAAACCCAAAAATCAACCTGTCTCCATTGTACCTCTCTCTTTTGAGAGCATGCGCCAAGTGCCAACGTGATCCAGCCCCTCTGGAGGACTACACAGTTGTACCTTCTCAACTGTACTAGAGAAGGGCCAACATGTCCACATCTGAGGAACCTTTGAACATGAGCAGAGGCACAGCTCTGGGTTCCTGGAGAATCCAAAATACAGCATTTCTGGGGATGGACAGCAGCTGAGCTGTTGTTTTAAGAGTCCTACTTTAAGCATTTGTGTCTGTATTAGTTTGATCATTGGTCTGAAAGCATGCAGTGCGTCTTGAGGAGCATAATTCTCAGTCCAACGTAAGAAAGCAAGAATAAAGTGGCTTAAAACCATCACTGTCCTCACTGGACTTCTCATTGCCCAAAGTAATCTATATAGCGTATTAGCTTTGGATGTGCGGGTGCTGCCTAGTTACGGTAATGTCTCCTGTCTTCTGGAAGAGCAGCGTTGCCCAGATCTGTGCTATTTGCACATCTGCTCCATCTAATCAAGCTCCTCAGAGCACTCCAAAGCACTTCGCAGTGTTTTCTTTAGCCACAACTGGAAACTTTACTTCCTCTTTTATGTCACAGTAACTCTTAACTACTGCAGCTTTTCTAGGAAAAGTCAAGCAGCATTGTGTTTCTGTCCCCAGTCCATATGGGCAGTAGATTTTTATTGTATTGAGCATTAAAGTAGCCATATCCTGTGGCACCCTAAGATTATTGGAGATTTCAGTAATAAAGCTGGATGGTGAGAGGTTCTTCCATTTTTGCTCTTCTCAGGGAATGAAAAGCTAATAGAAAAGCCATCTTTTGGAAACTGGATGTTTCCTTCTTGGTCCAAGTGGTAATTCTGGAAACATCATGAGCACAAACTGATTTTTCAAGCAGGTGAAATAGCCTACAGAAAAATATTGCCGAGCATTTTATTCCACAGATTTAAGGGTATTAGGATAAACTTTTAAGGGATCTAGAAGCATACTGCAAGCAGAATTTCATTTATTATTTACTAAAAGAGTTGAAACTCTCGGGTATTCATTAGGAGAGAGGACAGACTGCTCAAGTATTCTCTCTGTGGTATTAGAAGTGCAGATACAACAGGCTCCTGCTATCGAAAGGGAAACACTAAAACTTGCAGGATAAGATAAGCAAATCTAGATAATAGGTTTGTAAACATAAACAGGCCTTTTAAGAGGTAAAATGTGTACCTCAAACTGCTATTTTTATAAGTCTGACTAATAATTCGATCGATTTTGAAAAAAATGTATTTGAAACTCCTTTTATAAATTAGCAGCACACGTCAAAACCAACATAATTTCTCTGGCAGATCCTAGGTGCTGCAGCCCTTGCTGGATGTATGAATTCCAGTAAGGAACATGAGGATTACTTGGTTTAGTTTCATATCTGGGTTTTACTGGGAGGGAGGGGGAAGGAGAAAGGAAAAGAAGGGCATTTTACTGGGTTATACTCTGATGAGAAAACCTGGCTTAACTGACTTTCCAGGGACAAAAAATGACTATGATTTCAGACAGCAATGTCTCTTTTATGTTCTTCTTTCTATCTTTTTTTAAAAAAAGGGAAGTGAAGAGCTGTTTACGTTTTTCCTCCACCCTCTCTCTCCTCGGGGTTTTTCTTCTAGCATACAGTTCGTTATCAAGTTTCAGAGTGTGCTTTGCAGCACTGAGTAATGCACTGGATAAAAATACCAAACATTTGATATCTTAGAATAACAAATCAGTTGGGAGGGAGCTTTGCTGCTGCTGTTGCTTCCACCCATGTTGTACTTAAAGGGGTACTGCCAAAATAAAAACAAGGAATGCAGTTTGTGGTTTAGGTATATACAATAGACGAGTTACTGGTAACACTTATTTTCGTAGCCTTTAATATGTAAGGGAAGCAAAGCACAGCAGAAGTTCTTACCCCAAAACACGAGGTAATTCAGCTGATTCAAAAACAAGGATATGAAAAAAGAGTGCAGATTTTTGTTCAAAACACAAATTAAAAAAACTAATACTGAGAAAACAACGTGAGCAAAATGCCCAATTTTCTTCTTTTAGCATCTTGAAAACAGCAAGCCCAGAAGGTTTGGGTTGATGCTGCCTTTGGGTTGGTGATGACTAACAGACCACTAGTGTTATTTTGTAATTTAATAAAAAAGTAAAACATGCTTGAAAATGTTCTTGTTGGATAATGAGGAACACCCAAACGTTTGTTCAGTGCGTGGTTTGTTGTGAGCCTGTGTGATCTAAGAGTTTGGAGTCAATAATACAGGAGAACCTTAACCCTATGCAGAATCTGATGTCTGCAGAGGACCGTTACTACTCTATTTTCATCATTCTGTGGAGTCCTAACCACAGACCGCTTTAGGTGCCGTACAGATGTTTGCTCCTGCTCATAAACATCTAACACCAAAAATACAGTGGGTGGATGCAGGTGATAAATCAAACACAAGAAACCAGTGCTAAAGTGTTGGTCTGCAGATTAGGAAATACTGTAAATCAGTAATCTAACCTTTCTTTTTGCAATTGTCACTGCTAAAGGGAATGGTAAGGAGAGGTTTGTAGGAGGATGAGGCAGTTTTCTTGGGAGGTTCCACCATGAGCAACAGGCAGCATAAGAAACAGCACATCAGTGCTTGTTTGAGAACTGAAGGTGCTGGAGTAAGCCAACCAGAACTGTGAATTGACCAGGACATCGCCAAATGAGTGCCTAAATGCTAGTGGGGCAGCCTGTCAGAGGCTTTGAAAGTGAAGACAAGCAGCTGGTATTTTACATAGTAAGCAAGAAGGAGCAAGTGGCAAGACCATGCAAGGGGTGGTTACAGCAACAGGTCAGGAAAATTATCCATGCAGAGACACTGCACATGGATATCAGCAGGAGAAAATTACCCTGTCAAGATAAGAGGAAAAGGTGTTTTGTAATCCTAACATGAGATGAGAATCTAAATGTGGATGGTCAGGAAAGGCTGTATTTTGCAGATGCTTCTTTCAAAACATCTTTAAGAATTAAACACAGCCAGGACGTGAGGACGCAGGGTAAAGACCAAATCCAAGGATACAACTAAGTTACCAGCCTAAATGCTATGGAGTGTAAGGATGTTATTCCCACTAGTCAGGGTGGAGAGTAGACAAATTAATCTGTGTTGAAGAAGGTGGTTGAATTATTTCTCACAAATAAGTTTACCAAAAATACAAGGTAGAGGCAATCCCCGGGGTCCTGAAGGTGGGACAAGAAAATTCTTCAAGAGGACACGCAGAAAGAATAGAGTGGAGGAGACCCAGGGAAGGATGGTGTCATGGAAGCCAGTGGGAGGATAAGCTAACAGAAAGGGCAACATCAAGGTGCTGGTTTCTAGATTTGGTTATGAAGGCACTTAAGTGTCCCTGCTAGTTCTCCTGCAGAGCTGCTTGGCAGGACCCACTGCGTCAGGGGAGTGAAGCCTGCAGATATTTTTCAGCAGAGGACTGGGGCAAGGCTTGCCAACTGACAAGCCACAAAGCTTGCAGTCAGTGTGCACTCTTTCTCCAAAATACTTCCGCATGCCTGCGGTGCCAGTCTTACCTTTGGTACTGTTAAAAAGCCAAAGGAATTACTGGAAGAGAGATTTAAACTAAAGTTGAGGTCGACTGTAGTTGATGTATGATGAAAAGCACTTCAGCTGAGAAATCAAGGGTTGAAGGGGTTGCATGAAAAAGACAAGGTAGCAAAGGGCCTGGCTTGCCTCTTAGAGGCAAGCATGATGGTAGTATAACTTTTTACCTTTTCTGAGAGAGAGCTATGGTTCTGCAGTGGAGCTGTTCTGCTTGGTGTTTGACTTGTCTTCTGAGCAGCTTTGTTCTCTTCTGGGTTGGGATGGAACAGTGGAATATGGTAGAAACAATACTAACCAGCACAGATCAAGGGGGTGCAGATCAGCAGCAGCAGTAAGCTTCTGAACTGATGTTGAAGGTAATGCTGCTGGACATCCCTGGTAGCCCGAAGCAGCAGAGTTTGTTTTGAGGTCTCTGCAGCATGACCTGACAGAGTACTTCAAGAAAGGCCCACGCTCAGTGTCAGGGTTTCAAAAATTCATCTTAATTTCTAGAACTTTGAATAGTATTTGTTGTAATGCATTTATTTTCCTTAACCGCTTCACATAATATATTTCATGGCTACTGTTGTTGGCGAGGGAAAGCGCCAAATCCTGCCCATTGTGAATAAGCCAAGAGGGTAACCATGGGAGCAGCGTTTTACTCATGGCTGGATCCTAAAACCCTCTGCTGAGAAAGAAAATAATCCAGGTTACCTGGCAGTAGATGAAGAGCTGAAACAAGACATTGGGGTGGTTTTGTTTCACTTGCCTGAACCGAAAGAAATTAGTATGATCAAGAAAACCATATGTATTGTAGATGTAGTTATACTCGGGTTTATTTTCCTGTCATTTAAGCGTGGATTTGTCTGCCCGTTACAGGCATGAATAACCGTGAAGTCTTGGAGCAAGTAGAACGTGGTTATCGGATGCCATGTCCTCAGGACTGTCCCATCTCCTTGCACGAGCTTATGATCCACTGCTGGAAAAAAGACCCAGAGGAGCGTCCAACTTTTGAATATTTGCAGGGTTTCCTTGAAGACTACTTCACTGCAACAGAACCCCAGTACCAGCCTGGCGACAACCTGTAAATCCCTGGTCTCCAGACACTGTCATGAATTACCAGGTGTTCCTCAGCCCTGCCCCACCTGTCCTTCAGCTTCCAACTCCGTGATCGGCTTCTCCAGAGTGCAGCATCTTCCAGCACCGCCGTGCACAGGAGGGGCTGAAGCTGGGAACTTCCGCAGCCCTTGCCTATGACCACTTGTCCTAATAATCTGAATGTCCTGGATGAAAAGGAGAAAAACACTTGTTTTTTCTTAATCAAAGACTCCAAAACTGCATTGTATTGATGTTATGTAAACTGCAAAACCTCTGTTCATTGTAAATAGTAACTCAGTGCCAATAACTGATCCTAGCGCTTTCCTTTTTTTAAAACGCAAAACCTATGTGATTTTAACTAGTCTTCTCCTGATTCAACTAAAAGTATTATTTTCCAGAAGTGGCCTCTTTGTCTAAAACATTTTTTTTCATGTTTTAACAAATAAAAAAAAAAAATCAGGACAGGTGTTTGGTTTTTTGCTTTTTTATATATAAAATATATATAATATATATACATACCTGTACATACAGTATATGGGTGCTATTGCAGAGGAACTCATTTGGAATTGAATGAATCCTGCTGCAGCAGTGTCCAGAAAGTGATAATTTTACTGCAGACATGAAAACACTGGTGGGATTCTGAAAGCCAGTGATCTAATTTTTGGCTTTTGCCAAGCATGATTTTTTTAAATTGGATTGCACTTTTTGTTTATGATTATGTACCTGTAGATGGTTGTAACTTTGCTCTTTCAGGAATCATGTGCTGTATTTACAGTAATGTTTCCAATGTTTGACAAGTGTGTGATGATTTGTTCTTGAAATTAAAACAAACATATTTAAAGCAAGAAAACTACACCATCACCGTTTGAACTGGAAAATTGAAACTGCAAGGACTTCCTGTATCAAAACATGTATACTGAAATGTTTCGAAAAGATTTGTGAAACAGTGTAACCACATTCAGATGGTCTTAAAATCATAACATTTTAGCCATGTCCACCTGCTAAACTGATGGTCATGCAACTAGGATTTTTCTGTTTTATGTGTAACACTTTTCCATTGTAAAATAAGTGTGTTAAGTGTCCTGTACTGCTAATGAAATTACTTTCTCTATGTCTGCAAGTTCTCCAGTGGAATTACTATGCACTTCTTTACATTTCATGGGGGATGCACAGAACAAAGTATTACCTTTTCAGTTGTCTGTACCAGCCTTGAATTACTTACGTTTAACCAAAAAAAAAAAAATTCCTTTCTATTTCTATTGAGTTTTTAATACTGAGTTGCAAATTTTAAAGTCTTAATTACATTTTGTTATGGTTTATTTGCAAGTTTACATTTTAAAACTGTTTAACTTTCTTAATTTAGTAATTAAAAAAAAGAGCATTTTACATTTGGATAGTTGTTCTTTTGTTTAAACTGTGGAGATAATGGTAGAGATGAGACAAAAAATTCTCAAGAAGGGGTGTCATGCCGTTTGGGGCATCATATTTCATAGGAGTATGCAGACCAGTTACCTATGGGACATCATTTTCCAAATTATGAAGTCAATATGTTTTTAAACAGCTGGAGTTCAACTGTAAGGAAGATGGTTGAATGCACAGCTAGTCTCTCATTTCTCTGTTCTACAAGCAGTTTATTCTTTAATGGTTCTGTTGCATTTAACGTGAATACTTTTACATTTACAAGTGTGGCAGGAAAAGATTTTCTATGCCTTCTATTGCTGTTATTGCTTTAAAATATTGCAGCCAAGTAAGACTTCCTGAGAGTTGAAACCTTTTTTTATTTAATACTTAGATTGTGAATTCATATTCTGAATATTCACACAGTTTCTAAAGAGAACCTTTTTCCATTTATGAAAACTAACCCAATAATGAATTGAGGTTCTGAGAACAAATTATCATCGTTGGTTTAATATTTTCTATACAAACCATTGACTGAAAAGCCTCTTGCAAAGGAAGGTTCCACACTTAGCCTTTCTTGAAGTGTGAATTTATACGGCAATGTTGCTTGTTACCAGATTTCCATGATAAATTGGTTAACGTTTTACATGTAGAGTCTATAAGTAATGTTATGTACATGATATATTCAATGTTGCTGTACCTGTAGCTGTGGAGTACCGAAGAGGCCATAATTCTTGTTGGACTCTTAGCTTCCTCTCAGTACTTACAAAGCAAGTCGTGGTCCTCTTTTTCCCACAGCTACCCCCCTGCCTTAAAACGTCATCCACTGAACTGAGGACTCCGTAGTAACTCGGCGGGCTGGCAAAGCCAAAATGTCACATACTCAGCCCAGTGCTCGGTGGCAAAGCGTGGCCATTCTGCCAAGTTCCTTAGCAGCCTTTGCTATGCCACAAACGTAAGTGCAGTTTCCATCTGTAATGCGGGATGAGCCTAAAACATTAGTTTTTCCTATGTTTCTCGTTGGAAGTAAGACTCGGATGGGGCGTTGTTGGGGTTTTATGGCCTTTACTTCTGATTCTTGGGTTTGTTGTTTCTTGTATCGCATTCGGTCTATGAATACCGTGTTGGTCTCTGCCGCATCTCTGCCTGCAGCTGGCTTGTGCGCAGACTGGTGCCGCTGTTGAGTGGCAAATCCAGACCATTTCTCATCGGTAGCTCTTCTGCTTCTTTTTCTTAATGTTGGGAGTTTTGTTGTTTGGGTTTTTTAATCTCTCAAATAAAAACATTAGCAAAAATTTAAACAAGGTTGTTAGCAGTTTTGCTATAAGTTAATAAAAACCTTTTCTTAAGCACTGTGTATACTCCACTAATAGCTGTGCGGTGAGTGTAAAAATCGAATTATCACATTAAAAATCTCCTGTTGCCTCCAATATTTTTTTTAATGTAAGGCTAAATAAATCCTATCCAGATAAAAACAATTAGCCAAACACTCCCCCCGCCAGCACACCTGACTCCCAACCGATCCTTGGTGTGGCGGCAAAGTTCCGGAAAAGGCGACCTACCAGCAGCTGAAAGGACTCCGTGGGGTGACCCAGGCATCTCTAGGCCAAGCTTAATCCAATACCAGTCCCAGGAAGAATGACAGGCGGAAATGCGACACTGCCACGAAAGGGATGGTTAGTACGATTAATGCCTGTTAACGTATTTCTATGAGAAGGAAATTACGAGATTCTTCAAAAACATCTGAAGTTTGGCAAAGGCACTAACATGATATCCTTTGGCTTCTGCAAACGGTGTTCAACTCAGTTCTGTTGGACATTCTGGTTTTGATTTAATTACCACTGTAGAAAAGCAAAGTACAAAATACAAAAGTGATTAACTGCTAAAATTACAAGAATAATCATAAATGGAAAATCTGTCTCCAGCGCGAGCGTTTCTCCTAAAAGGACTATCTGCAGACCAAGAAGACAGATTGCTAAATGTATTTGACCTTGCCACATAACTTCAAGGTGAGTGGGAAGTTGCTCAAATTTATTTTAATATGCACCATCCTTTTCTCAAATGCTGCAATAAAAAATGCAGTAGACTAATGAATGCTACCATGCTGTACCCGAGGGGTTTAAGGGCCTCACATGAGGCTGAGCTGAAGCATGCAAGAGCTATTAGGAGATATACAGTAGCTCCTCTTCTAATGTGTAGACAATATTCATTCATCAAAGAAGGCTTTTCCTGTCTAATGGGAAATTACCACCAGCAGTGCAGACAAAAGGATATTTATTTTCTCCAATCGTGTTGGTTTGAGGGTCTGTCTGTCTTTCAAGAATAATTGAAGTCTGTTTGTAGCTCAGAAATCTTATTGTGTTCTGCAATCTCGGTAAGCAGTGATTATAATTTCCTGTGACTCATACACAGGGAAATTTTATCACTGAAGGGGGTCTTGTCAATTGGGCCAGCATTCCCGGCCATCTTAACTCAAGAAGGGGGCACTTCAATTTCGGATTTTCCTGCACAGACCAAACCAGAACCCGTGTCCTTTCAGCAGAAGAGGGAAAGAGGCCCCTTGCCAGGATG
Source organism: Fregata magnificens (assembly GCA_013389945.1). NCBI lineage: Eukaryota > Metazoa > Chordata > Aves > Suliformes > Fregatidae > Fregata > Fregata magnificens. The sequence goes on along the minus strand of WAAD01036705.1, from coordinate 58,736 downwards.
CCACTGGCGTAGGGTGTCCGTCTCTCCTTCTCAGTGCTTCTGAATTTGTCAGAACTTCTGACAGCTAAAACCAGGTTACTGACATTCATTTTGAATGTTAGAGGGGAAATGCTAGCTTCACTTAAGTCTGTGAGATATTTTCTCTTGATTTTTAATACAGCCAGTGCTCTTACGTGTGTGTGTGTATATATCTATATCTCAAAATGCAATTCGCACACAAAAACATCTATACCTACACAAACGTCAATCCATCTCCTTGTATTCCTCCCCTGCAGCTGAATGCTTAACAAAAATGTAAGACCGGGACATGAGTAGATTAGAGGACAGAATGGTGTCAAAAACAAAAGAGCTTCTCTTTTTTTTTTTTTTCCCTTTTTTTATCTTTTCCTGGCTTCCACTACTTGATGAGTTATAATCCCTGTTCCCAAGCCAGGAGAGGGGTGGTAGCAGCAAGGGCTGCTGCTGCAGCCCGGTGATGCTGTGGGTCTCTGGCTACTGCAAAGAGCAACCTACAGCTGATTTCAAAGTCGGGGAGGGAAGACATTTCTCCCGAGGGCTTGGGAGAAGGCTTTGGGACCTGCAGTGTGAGTATGCAGGAGGGCCAAAAGGGCCGAAGAGTGCCCTCCTGGGAAAAACAGGTCATTAGCTGGTAGGCTGTGCATCATGTTGTGTAGAGGGAGATCCAAAGGTTGCAGCACCAGCTGTGCTCACAGCAGCACCTGTGCTTTGCTGTGGCCAGGGATGTAGGTGATCAGATCAGAGCAGGCTGGTGAGCCTCAACTGCAGTTTCTGTTACCAAGGGTAACTATCTTCCCTGTTATGGGTGGGGGTAAATAGTATCTATTCAAGATGGGCAAAAAAATCACAGGACTGGTGTGCCTGTGACTGAAAGGCAAGCGTTGCATCTGCCTGACCAGGCCAGATGGGAGTTTGATTGTTTGGCTCACTGTTGGGAATAACTCGGCATTGGGCACTGTGAATAGCTAAAAGGGCAAAGAGCAAAGAAATGAAGATTATCTGTCTCCTTCCTCTACGGCCAGGCTAGAGCTTGCCGAGGGCTCCGGTTTGCTTTTTTGTGCATCAGCATTTGTTGCCAAGCCCCTGCACCCAGAGTCGTGTGAAGTTTCCTCAGCTACTTATTGTCACAGCTTCACACGAAATCCCTGAGCCCTGTAATGGATGATTTTCATCTGGAAACAGGAACAGAAAAAAGGATGCAGGGAAGCTTTCTGACCATGTTGTGGCTTTACTCGCTGACCCTGGGGCTCACCCTCATGCTGGAGGTCTTCCCAAAAGCCCTGGCATCCCCTACGCTTTATTCACCGCCGCAGTTCAGGCTCTGGGCTGCCTTCCAGCCCCGCTACGCTGCTGGATTTCTCCAGCTAGCAGTTGCTGCTTGTACAGGAAGGGTCCCTGGTGTTGGGAAAGGGGTGCGGTGGTCCCAGCATGCCCCTCCTGGCACTGTGCAGGGCCGGGGCCATCCCTGCCGCTGGGCCAGGCTCCCGGAGGGGAGCGGCGATGCGGAAGGGGCCTGCGGCTTCCCTGGGGGACCCTTTGCCTCCCGGAGCCGCCATGCTCCTGGCTGTCGGCAGCAGATTGGGCGTGACTGTGTGTAGCTGCAAATGGTTCTTGGGGTGACTTGACAGGGGCTGTGTTGACACAGCCCGCAGACCCCAGCCCTGGTGATGACGGAGGAGCAGATGCTAACTCCTGCTCTCCTAAAAAAGCAGCGGCAAAGAGCCAAATCAGGAACAGCTTTGCGTCTTAAAGACAGAGGACTAGGTACGTTTGATCATACGAGAGCTCAAGTGTTCCCTCAAATTCCCATGCCTCCTAAAAGCAGCACGGCTGCCAGCTGAGCTTTGTATATGACCTCATATACATCCAGTGTATAAAACACATACCGCACACTGAACATTTGCATATGTTACACGGCTTTTGTTCCACTTGGGTGGTCTTCTCCTCCCCTTCCCCCTACCCCTCGCCCCATTACTCACCCACGCAGCTCCCCTCACGTTATTCTAGACGTGTCATTTCTGAAGGACTACACATCCCGGTCCTGCGGAGAGTGGGGGCTCTGTTAATTGTCAAATGTTGAGTGGGTAACGATCAATGGATGACTAATTGGAAGCAAGGGGGAATAAAATAGGTATTACTTAGCTTCTGCTCTTAATTAAGAGGATGCTTAATGCTGTGGGGAAAATCTTAACAAATGGCAGGAGAGTTTCTGTCATTACGCAAGATTTAATTAGAAGCATTGCACAAGCTAACATCCAGGTACTCTTTTCTTTCCCTTCAGGTGTCTCTCCAGGGCGTGACTGAAAAATGCCAAAGTCAGAGCCTTAAAAAAAAATAAGCGGAAAATATTTTTGTAGGCATGTGCCTAGTAATCTAAAGCAAGACATGGAAGAAAGCCCCAGTTTCCCTCGCAGTGCAAAAGCAGCGAGGGGCAAGCCGGATGCAGAGAAGCGGAGCGAGAGTGTCGTGCGCGTTACGCTGAGGCAGATGGGATTAAATGCTCATTGCAATGTCTCCAGGTTAAGTCACAGCACCAATGTTAAAAGTGGAGCAATGTGACAGTGCTTCATTTGAACAGTTAATCATTTGGAAGCAAAAGCATTTATGATTTGGTTCTCTGAATATATAGATGTGGTAGGAAATACAAGAAGTGGCACTTGATATTGACGTTATCTTCCTAATCAAAAAAGAAATATTGCAACTCCTGGAGGACTAGGAACCACTTTTTCTAAAAAAGCTCCATGTTAGTTGCCTTGCCAATGAAAACACTCATCCTGCACTTGAATATTAATCCGTACTTTCTATGACGGGCCCAATATGACGCATCACATTCTGCTTGTAAATAATGTACAGATGAGATACTAACTTTGAAGAGTTCAGAGTTTGATCCGGCTTTCAGTGAAGTCAGTAGGAAGACTTCAGAAATATAAAACAGGCCTTCAGAAAGCAATTAGGATGGTCTCAGTTTTGGGGACAGGGGAGGCTTTTGAAATGCTGAAATAACCTTGGATATCTGTTCTCTAAGTTTCCTAATCCAAAAATGAGTTAATTGATAGCAGTTTCTACAGCTTTGTGGGAGGATACTTAGGTTTGGGCTGGACCTCATCTTTGCTTTGAAACCCACTCAGCAGACAGTGCCATTAACACAGTTAGCAGAGTGTCTTTCAAGCATTTTTTTTTTCCTCTTTCTCAGGCTGCTAAGAAAGTACATAAAGCTCAAGTGAGAGGAACTGCTCCAACTACCTGATGATTTCTGGGGTTTGGCAAGTTAAAGAGGGGACAGAGACTGGTCCTTTGGCCATGGCTACAGACACCATTAGGTCCGTAGCTGTGATTTCTGGACCTGGAAGTGCTCACACAAGGGCCAGGTTTCACAGCGTATTCTCCAGGCGTCGTGTCCTTAGGAGCCAGGCTGCTCTGCGCTCCTTTCTTTGAGCCAGAAATACCGCTTCACATGAAGACATGTACGAGTGGTCAGGATGGAAATGACCCCAGGAGGCTGAATGCTGACTGAGAAAGCATTAATACTCAGGGGCATTTCTAGGTGGCCAAGTAAAATATATACGGAGCTACTGGAAAGAACCCAGCAAAGGGCCGCAGAGATGGTAAAAGGGCTGGAGCATCTGCTGTATGAGGAAAGGCTGAGAGAGCTGGGATTGTTCACCCTGGAGAAGAGAAGACTCAGGGGGATCATATCAATGTATATAAATACCTAAAGGGAGGGTGCAAGGAGGACGGAGCCAGGCTCTTTTCAGTGGTGCCCAGTGACAGGACCAGAGGCAATGGGCACAAATTGAAATACGTGAGGTTCCCTCTGAACATCAGGAAACACTTTTTTACTGTGAGAGTGACCAAGCGCTGGCACAGGTTGCCCAGAGAGGTGGTGGAGTCTCCATCCTTGGAGATATTAAAAACCCAGCTGGTCATGGTCCTGCGTAACCATCTCTAGGTGTCCCTGCTTGAGCAGGGTGGGGTGGACCAGATGACGTCCAGAGGTCCCTTCCAGCCTCAACCATTCTGTGGTTGTGTGTGTGATTCTGCATGAAAATGAACAGCCTGAGGCTTTGTGACTTCTCTATCCAGCCACATCCCGGATGCTTCAAACGCGTGCCGGCCCTCAGGCACTCCACCAGACAGGGACCCTGGCCAAACTCTGCTGGGGCAGGCTGGTGTGGGTCACAGCCACAGCTGCCCTCCTCTGGCCAGCTGGCAGCTGCCTACAGGGGAGGCAGGTGGCCACCGTTGTTTGCTGGGTGTTGCAGCCCGGTGTCCAGGGCATGACCAGTGGAGAATGGGAGAAGACTGTCCATAGCCGTTGTCGGCAAGGGAGACTGCTCCACTGCGTGAAAGGAGAGGTGTTTGATGGCTGCACAGCAGAGGCCTTTGGAAACAAACCCCCACGAATACGGGTATTGATGCAACGTCCCCATGGGAGAGACTGCCCGCCAAGTCCCCATGCCCGGCCATGGCTGCCTGCACTCCCTGGGAAGCTGGTCGACGCATTACAAACACCACACAAGTCCTTCGCATAAGCACCAGGAAGGTCAGGCACTCCTTAGAGCACCTCTCCCTCCCTGCTCCCATCCTGCCTACATTCACCAGTGCCCTGATTTCAGCTCCTGTGCGGCCTTGAGCCACTCACCTCCCTTCCCCACCATGGCACACAGGCTGCAGCGGAGCCATCGCTGCTCCCGGGGAGAGGCTGACAGGGAGGCTGGCGAGCAGGGCAGCTGCCAGAGCCGGGTTTGGCACAACTCGGGCCTCATGCAGCCCTGCTGAAAATGCCAGCTATCAGGGTGTTCATGGTGCAAAACAGCTGTGCAGCAGAGCCGCCATGCTTGAGTCCAAACCAGAGGGATTAAACCTTGAGCTGACTCAAATGGCTGCGGTTGTAATGCAGCCTCTCTGGCCACAAGCATCGACCGTCCATCGTGTCTGGTCTGCCTGGTGCCTGCTGGCAGAGGAGGGGTTGCCTGGGCAGTCTGGGGGCAGCGAAGGACAACTCTGGGACGTCCCAAAAGGGAGGCTTGGTATCCTGCTGGCCCGCGCCTTGGCGGAGGCGGGAAGGAGGGAGGGAAGGAGAGGGTCAGGGCTGTCAGCGGGATGGCAGGGCTGACATGGGGTTTCTCCAGGAGGAAGATAAGCTCAGGCTGTGGGGCATCACTGCACTGCCACTGATACGATTATATTTAGTGCTTGGCTTGGGGACACGCACTGCTCCCAGCCGCTTGAATTTTCCCTCCAGAAATGTGGGCAGTCATTTCCTGACAAGAGGAAATAAGTGCTTGGGTCACAGCTTCACCTTGCAACTGCAAAGAGGGGCTGGCGGGGCAGCAGGCCCATCCCTGGGGAGGAATGCCAGGGCAGGCGGCTCCCTCCTCCGGCCCCATGCCATGGGAAGGGCGCAGGAAGGAGAAGCAGTGGCACTGGCCGAGCAAGGGCCTCGGGGGTGGTTTGGACATCCCCATATGCACAGGCTGGCCGATCAAGCATTAAGGCAGCGTGTGGCAGCAGCCCATGGATGCCCAGAGGTTGAAGAGCCGTGCACAAGTTGCAGCCAAGTCAGACTCCTCCTAGGGTTACACTAAGAAAATATAGGCTAAAGATCAGGAAGAGTTTTTTGGCAGGGAAATGTGCAGAGCAGGGGGTCAGGAAAGTGGCATAGGCTGGGACGCGCAGCTGCGTCCAGCGGGCGTACCAGGGACCGCTGCTGTGGAGCCTGGCACTGCGCCAACGAAGCGGCCAGCGTGGCTTACTGGGGCTCTTTGAATCCCACCGAGCCATTCAGCACCGGCGTTACTCGGCTTTCAGGAGCTGTGTGAATACGCAAGGGTTTCAGCTTGTAGTCAAAGCAAGTTTCTGCTCCTTGGGGGTGTAAAGAGAAACTTGGAAGTGTCTAGAAATCCAACCTAAAAAAAAAAAACCCAGATGAGAAATCCTTTTTTTGTTCTTTATATAGTTCTTACACCCATCATGTGATTGTCTTCAGCAGTCTGAATCACAGTTGGTTTAACGTTTGGCATTGACAGTAAGCGAGTGAAGACTAAAAGCAAAGGATCACCTTCCCAGCGAGGCACACTGTTTAGGAATCACACCGGGTTTCCCCTACAGTTATTTATCTGTGGGGGTCCTGCAGAGGCAGCCTGGCTTCCTACGAGAGAGGGAACGAGCCGCATGCAGGCATTTCGAGAGAGTTTTAAGCTTCAAAGTGTCACTCCCCCGCGGAGGCTCTCCCACTGCCGCCGCCGCCGCCTTGTGCCGTGCTGTGCGTGCCTCTTCCACTTCCTGCTGCAGAGCCAGTTCTGCCGCTTACCTGGGAGAGGCAGGGAGGGTGTCGTAAAAGGAGGAAAAAAAAAATAATAAATAAGCCCAGTCGGCCCGAGGAAGGAGACCCGGGCACGCCAAGAGAGCGACGGGGTGCGCAGGAGGCACGCCAGCCCTCTCGCTTTCCTCGGTCAGCCCAGCGCAAGCCTCCCTCGCCCGCAAGGTAAGAGGTGTTAGAGATGCTGCCTTTCTCGGTCCCTGTTTGTAATTAGCTGTTGACCCACTTCTGGCTCTTGGTGGGTTTTTTTTCCCTCAAATTATTGTCTCGCTCCCTTTCCCCCCCTCCTCTCATGTAACGATAGCCTGAGTTTCACAGATGGTTACAACATGTTTCAGCCATTTCACTGCAGTTTTGTTGTGTTTTTTTTTTTTAATTCAGGAGGGGTTTGGGGTAAACACTGGGAACGGACACGCCTGGTGTCGAAATGTTGTCCTGCCTATTTACGTAGCTGCCTGGCAATGCCTGGCAGGCAGGCCTGATCCCACTCCTGCCCTGCACGGCGGTGCAAGCTCAAGGTGGCTTGTTGGCTGATGGCCCTCTCTCCTCTCCTCTCCTCTCCTCTCCTCTCCTCTCCTCTCTCCTCTCCCCCTGCAGTGCTGCTCAAGGCTGTGTACGACAGGTCCACAGACCTGGCGAGGGAGAGGTGGCTGGAAAGCCTGAAGAAAACAGGATCATAGACCCCATTTGCACCATTCTCCGTGGCGTT
>WAAD01036705.1:3919-51495 GCA_013389945.1 Fregata magnificens | reverse complement strand
CGTTGGTATGGAAACAGTGGGAGCGAGCCGGTAGTATTTCTTTGTAATTAGAATAAAATCAGCCATATAAAACCGGCTCCCATTTCACACAGTAACTGATTGTTTCAGGACATGGNACCAGCCGGGGCTGTGGGCCCTGCAGCGGGTGATGCCGAAGACGGGGTTGCGAGGGGCGCAGGCGGCAAGGCCGGTGCCCCGGCGAGCGCTCACCAATGCCGCCGGCTGCTGGCGAGCGTCTGCCGATTGTGCTGCTGCCTGTGATGCCGTCAGCCTTTGAGGTCGGGCTTGCTCTTGCTGAGCACTGGCNACCGCCAGACCAGAAATTTCCAGTTCCTGCAAGCCCTGGGCGGGTTCAAGGCCTGGCCTGGCCTCGTCCGTGCCGTCTCGGGTGGGTGGCGGTGCCCCGCCACCACCAGCCGGGGCTGTGGGCCCTGCAGCGGGTGATGCCGAAGACGGGGTTGCGAGGGGCGCAGGCGGCAAGGCCGGTGCCCCGGCGAGCGCTCACCAATGCCGCCGGCTGCTGGCGAGCGTCTGCCGATTGTGCTGCTGCCTGTGATGCCGTCAGCCTTTGAGGTCGGGCTTGCTCTTGCTGAGCACTGGCAATGCCTTGAAGCATGCTGTATTTTTTTTTTTTTTTAATGGGGTTGGGTTTTCTCTTTGTCTTTCTAAGGCAGGAAACAAGGCATGTGCAATTATGGTGTTCGTGTCTGTCAGTGCCCTCCACCCCCAGCAGTGGCTTTTGAAGTTTGGCAGAGGGTACACGTCTGAAAGATATATACATTTCTGCATGTTTCATGAAAGCAAGTGAGTGAGGCTGTTCTCACGCCAGCTGAGGGAGACGCATCAGGTCCCCCAGGCTTCCCCGCGCCCTCCCACCGCCCACGCACCCCGCAGCCCTCGCGCTGCGGAGCGGGGAGAGCGGTTAAGGACGAGGGATACGTCAGGCCCACGAAATGCCGGAGGTTTTCCCTTATTAGGAACCGGAGGCTCCAACGTAACGCACGAAGCTATAGGAAAGCAGGCTGGGGAGATTTACAGCTCTCGGGGTGGTCCCCCTGTTCAACCCCACTCAGCTAGCCCCAATTTTGTGCCAGATGTACCAGGGCCAGGGGATATCCCAGTTTGGGGGTTATTCAGTGCCAATGGGAGTTTTATCAGCATCAGAAATAGGTAGGAAGTAATCTCTGGAAAACAAATACATTTTTAAGGATACCTGAGATCATTGCAGACATTTTCATATTTCACAAATATTAGAAAACTGGCAGGGAATGCTGCCTATATGTGAGATGCTTGTTTGGACCCTGTTGTACTTCTGGTTTCTTACTACTTATTGCCTAGCATTCCTATTACATGCATATCCAAGTCTACACCAACAAGGTGAAAAATATCAGGTCTACGCTAGCCTTTGCACCATGGGTTGCCCAGTGAAGCAACAGTAGTGCTGCAAAAGGGAATGTGATGTTTGCCACGCAGGGAGGGTTGGAAATACGTTCTCCTGTTTTGCTGGTGTTTGTAGACTTTCATGGCATGGCTGCAGAAAATGTGTAAGAGCGACCATATAGTCAGTGTGGAAGAGGAACGTTGTTTTCATATTCTTTTTCTACTTTTTCCAGAAGTCATAAAAATAAACATTACCTGCCCTAGAGGACTTAAAATCTGGGCTAGGAATGTGACCCATTGCTTTAGTCTTCACTGTGGAGGGTACCCAAGGGAGAGGGTAAGCGTCCGTGATGACAGCAGCCAAAATTCTTCATGGTGAAGTGTGAAACTGGAGCTTGGCTGTGTTGATTTAGGTTATAGACCCAAAACAGTTCCCACATTTGCACTTGCTCTTCCTAAAAGGATTTTTCTCTGGGTTTTTTTGAGGAAAGTTGTGTCTAGTGTTTCTGTAGAGAAAGCTGCACTTCAGGCAAGTGTACTTACACACTTACGCTTATCTGACCCCATGGCGACAGCATTTGTTGCAGTCTCAATGTCTGCATCCTCACGGCAGCTTGCAAATTCTGCATCCGCTTGCTCCCATCCTGCAGATGGATATCAGCAGCACCAGGGAGCTTAAAGGATTCAGCCAAAGTACACAGGAATTATTTGGAAATCAAGAAATTCCTGTCCATCCCCACCCCTTGTGATCTCAGCTTTGCCTTAATCTATAGCCATGCCGTTTCAGAAGTGCCATGACTGGTGAATAAAAAACCCTTCCCTTGTGTGTTGTGCACCAAGGAAGGTGAGGTTTCTTTCTCATTCTAATATTTTATTTTTTAACAATGTAGACAAATATAACTTTGATCAAAAGTGCAACGGTATCTTCCCCCTCTCCGGAAGTGACGGGGAGCGCAGCTACGCTCGCGTTGCAGAGTCTGTCTTCTGTTTCTTCACGACAGAAGTTTTCTAATCAAAAGCAGATAGATGGTTAGTGTGTGTTTTGGGACAGTGCACCCTGACAACTCTTCGTGCTGGGAAACAGATGAAATACCTGACGGATTTTGCAATCAGCCGCAAGAAAACTGCACAGATGAGCCCGAGCCCAACACCCTTCCTCTCCCTGGCCAGCCCCTTGCCTCCGTCGGATGGTGTTTGGGGGAGTTTGGCCATTGCTTCAAACTTGGGTGCTCAGGCCCATCTCTACCTACCTGCAGAAGAATTTGTTCCCCTTCATTTATGCTCTTCCTGCAGCTTCCCAGGAGCAACCATCGCCAGCAGCGGTTGGCCATGAGCAGGAGGACTGGGCAGCCTCCCTCCCGCCTCCCTGGCAGAAGCAGTGGAAAAACGTCTCCAGGTGTGGGAAGCCTCACAAGGAAGCTGGGATGGGGTTTCTTCCCAGGAGCTTGGGTCACTGAGCACCCGCCGAGGAAGGTTGTTTGCTGAATTAATGCACGTTACAGGACTGGGTGTATGACCAAAGGAAGGAAGAGAAGGAGAAAGGTTGGTTTAAGGAGTTCGCTCAACATTTTTGAGAGCAGTCCAGGCCTGGCTACTCTGTCCCTTTAGGAAGGGCCTCTTCACTTTATTACAAGCAGGAATATATGCAACAGCTCCAGCTGGTTATTAGTAATCTCCTGCATAGTCATGGGTGCAGGGGGGATATTAAATTCTTGAAGCTTTCTGGCAATATCATGATCTGACTTGAAGCTGCAGTGTCTTTGGAAATGAGACTGGGCACAATCTATGCTCTCCAGCGGTCTCCATGCCAGGAAAGGGATCAGGCTACAGGTTTCTGAGGGTATTTCAATATGCTGAAGCATTCCTTTACCCTAATTCTTCAACACGGGAGACATAAGTGAGTGATTTTTCTGTCCTATGCATAACTACACTTGCAGGATAAGCTAACTAGAAGAGTCAAAGGAAACCTAATGAAACTCTGCAGCACGAGGCAACATAAAATACCGGGATAATGGGCTCAGCGTTGGGTCTTTTTCCAAAAGCCGAGGATCTTCAGCAGAGCAGAAACAACGTCCTGAAGCACTGCTGTTGGAGGAGGATGTTTCTGAATCATCTGTAACATTTCCAGCAGCGTGGGGATTTCTCTCGGGAATTCCCATCCACGTACCATTGCCAGCATTGCTCAAAAAGTGTTCAGCATATCCTGGGGTTAATTTACCCTCGGGGCCATCTCTACCGACAGAGCTCTGCTGTTGTAACAGCTTCTCTCTCCAACCATAGCTACTGAGGGAGGAAGAGGATGAAGTTACTTTTCCTCCTTTTTAATGATGTGTCTAACACCAAAGCCCTCGGCCCCTCGGTGCCTCCTATCTCGGCCTCGCGGGAGTAGGAGCTGTGCGTGGGTATCAGAGCTCAGCTTTTGCTGCTCAGCTATCCTGCAGCAGGGTCTAAGCAAAATCATATTTAAAAAAAACAGAAGCTTTTGCAGGTAAAACCACAAGTGACGGAATCAGGTCTCGCTTCTGTCTGACCAAATTATTTTTACTCAGATATTTGGAGTAATTTTCATAATGTTTAGCTCATGTTACACAGGAAGGAAATAAGGCTGTCATTTAAATATTAAGTTGATTTGAGAGATAAAGGGGCCTCTATCCTTTCAGAGGGCTAAACTAATAGGAAAGACATTTTTAAACTATTCTGAAGTAAGCCATTTGATGAGTTTAGTAGCTGATCATTTGCAATACAGTTTAATAAAGTCTTAATATCCCTCCTCCAAAAGGCAGAGTAAATACACTAAATAACAAACTTGAAGAAAACAAGTCTGAATTTTTTCTGCCCATGTTGTGCCTTTCATTAGGTTCGCACAGTCTGTGCATGATCCATTTCACAGATAGCCAGATGTTAGCAATGGAACTAAAAAAAAAAAGACCAAAAACTTTGGAGGTTGTAGCCTCCAAAGGAATTTAGTAACTTTTAAATCCCATCTGACACGCGATCCAAAACCTACTGAAGCCAATAGAGAGATTCCCATTTACTTCACTAAGCTCTGGACTGAGTTCTCGGTTTCTCCGCAGAAATTTGTTCTTCTTGTCACGGTGCTAAACTAAAGGCTGTTGAATATAGAGGATCTGAATTCAAAGTGTTTCCTAGCCTTTTGATCTGACTACTTCAGAGACCATCAAAGAAGCATCTTAGTGTACGAGGTATTGCAAATTTGTTTCTGAAAAGCCATGTTTGGGTGTTTGCTAAGGATTATATCTAATGGGAGGGATGCTCAGACAACGCATGTGGCTAAAGAGGCGGAGCTGTACCCCGGTACCCCACAGCTGAGCTTGGGCTTTGTGAACACCAGGGTGAATTTTGCACAAGGAACCAGTTCACTGGAGATGCTCAGTGGGGGGAATAAGAGTTTGCAATACAATTTGTGCTGCTCAAGTGAACGTCATTTCAACTTGCAAGCAAACGGACAGAGATATCCACTCTGTGAAACATGTCTGAGCAGGCACTTCAAGGTCAGATGATCCAAGGGTCAGGTTTACAAAGCTGTTGAGGTGAGCAAAAGGCAGATGCCTTGCAGGGAGTTTGACACCTAACCTTCACAGGCGCTTCTCTAAGTCTGGCAGGGGACCACTCGGCAGATTTACACCCTGATTCGTGTAAATCTGACTTTGCGCGGTACTGTCCTGGTGAGTCACCACCACAGGGCAGTCATCATTTAAACTGTCGTCTGACCAAAGGTCCCAGGTAAAGGACGTTTTGCCACTGCCGCATAGGACAGTGCCGCACAAGTCCCTGTCATGGTCCTGTGCTGATTATGAGAGCTTGAGGTTTTCCCTTTCCCATCACATTGGTTATGACTGTCAGAGAACCGTGACTCAGCGAGCAGGACCAGCGTTAGTGACGTGGTGTAGAGGAAAAGGGATGCAAACTGCGGGGAGAGATGTGTGACGGTGGTGAGCTGACCGTCAGCATTTCAAGCCTGGGTGCTTGTATGGGAAGGAGCTGGTTTGGCACCAGACCCAGCGCTGTTACGCAGGGGGCTGCAGCTGTCAGAGCAGCAGCATGTTCACTGTGTTGGTGCAACTAATAGCTGCTCTCAGAACTTGCCTACGTGGGAAAATTTACCAGCGTAATTATCCCAGTGTAATTATCCCAGGATAACTCTCCCTGTGGATGTGCTTATTATAACATAGGATATGTATGAATATATGGTAAATCTTCTGCATAGATGGGTTTTAAGTTACACAGAGGAGGAATATTTACATTGCAGCCCAGCAGCAAAGCACAGTTTTTATCCTGCTTCCCAGCAAATGTTACACCCGGAATTTTCTATGCCAGAGGTACTTTCAGGGGGAAATAACACGTCATTTGATCTGATCAGCATGAATGTAAAGCCTCATTCTTGCCTTATGGCATGGGGCACATCATTTGCATTTACAGAATCGCTGTGGGAGCCAGGGTAAAGGTTGGGACACTGCCTTATACCTCTCTGTGATCCTGTTCAATTGTTTTTAATACTGTGGTCATTTGAATATGTTCTTCATTTGACCTTTCTGTTCAAGCTGCTCTCTAACTGAAGTTTGGAGAAATCCTTAGATCACTAAAAGATCCTCAAACATCTTGTGATTTTGACTTTCTTCACCAGGCTTTCAAGTCAGATTCTGTTGCCAAACATTGTCATCCCCATTGCTTGAGTGCTTAGTCCGTTCTTCTCTGATAACTGTCCTACTTGGGATTTTAGCTTCTCCAATGTGATAGAAGGAAAATGGCTGGGGAAGTGATGAGCACCGGGCTTGTTTCTCTGTACTCCACAGTAATAGGCAAAATTTGCTGGGACCAAGCTAATATGTACCCCTGTATAAGAGGAAGGAGATGGCTGCACTTCCTGAAGCCCACTCAGCATTCACCCATCACTGCTGCTGTCATTCTGAGTGAAGGTGGAGTAGAGGCGTCCATCATCAGGGATCGCTTGGCTGGAACAAATTTACTGACAGCACCCCCAAAAGGAAGTGATAATTTTGATGTTTGGGCCCAAGCCAATTCCAAAGGAAGCGAAAAAGATATCCAAACAGTAACTAATGTCTCTAAATTGTCTTTTAATTTTCAATAATTTGAAATAACAACAGCCATGTGATAATAGGCTGGATGAAGTGGTTTGACAAAATAAGCAGCAAAGCTTGGAATCAAGCTTTGGAGGTGAAATTACTCGGCTAGGTGTGTGGTGAAGTTTAGATCCAAGGCATCAGTGTGAAGCTATTATTAGAAGGTCTAGAGTAAAATAATTGCAAGTGAATGTATTCCCTGGAATATGCCTGAGCCAAACCTCCAGACCTAAGCAGCCTGCTCTTTTGTCAGGTGCAGAAATTACCTCTGAGAGACAGTTCATGTTCCTTTCCCCCCTCCAGTTTCAACAGGAACAGTAAGTTCTAGAAATCCCATAAAAACGTCTGTTTTGCGCAATGCGATTTCCGGAACTCTAACCGGTATTTCTTTTCCTGTCTCTGAGATGATAGAGTTATTTTAGGATTATTGCCTGTGTGAAACTGTACCATGTTCACAAGAGTCCTTTCTCTTGTTTTCCAGTTTGCTGGAAAATCCTGGCCTTGCAGTAAGGCAGCTGACTCTCATTTCCGGAAACTTGGAAATGGCCTCTGTGTCAGGTTAGTCCAAATTATAACTCTGTGCTAGCCATGCTCCAGCTAACCCTCTACTTTTTTGCTTTGCCAAAATTCAGCCAGACCTTTCTTGCTGTTTTCTGCCTGTCTCTTTAAAAAACATACAAATATAAAGAATGTAAAGAATACATATTGCTCTTCAGTATTCCAGCTCACAGCCATTGAGTGATGACTGACAACAGGCATTTGTCTGAATGGCTGTCCATCTACAGTGTTTCTTCTCCCACTTTTTCAGGCACTTTTGTGGGTCGAAGCATACCAGTCGAAGTGGATGAATCCATGCCGTGGTCCCCATTTCCCGAACATGTCTTGGAAAGGGCTTTGCAGCCTTCTGGAGAGCATATGGAGAATGAGGAGTCCCAGAGACCCTGTGCCACTCGGATGCCTCAGCCTGTGGCCGATCCATCATGCCTCTGCAGGGCATCAGCACGTCATCAGTCAGCACCATCCGTGGAGCCGGACAGCAGCTTGTGGTCAAAATATACCAACCCTGATGGAGATGGACGCTACTGTTCCCCCCGTGAATCAATAGCTGGAGTAGTTCCCTCCAAGATGCATCTTGTAGCTATGGACAAACCAGGCACGCAGCCAAGATCACAGCTTTCAGCTGACACCGGGCACAACTCCAGTAAATCAGAGCAGAGCTTGTCTGACGCTCCCAAGGACTCACTGGAGGAGAGCAGCCAAGGGAGTTCACGGTCACAGCAACCCTCAGGAAACAGACCCCCAGCAGAGCTGGGGACCGTGGACACGGGCTACAACTCCCAGTCACGAGATGTCATGGGCATCAGGCACCTGGAGCCCCCCTTACCGCTTGTGTCCGTGCTGAACCCCCAGGACCTCCCAGGACCACTGATCTCCAGAGAGTTTTTTGGACCTGAGCATCAGCAGTGCCCTATGTGCCAGCACTTGCCCCATCCCAACACCTCCTCGCAAGCCCACGGATGCTTTGGGCACCGCTGCCCAGCAGAGCAGCACCCCGAGGGCCCATGTGAGTAGCACAGCTCACCCCGCTGGAGGTTTTCCGGGTGTATCACAGCCATCATTCACCAAGCTGGTGTCTTCCTACTGCACTTAATAGCAATGCACAGCATGCAATTATTAACCTTTTTAAACATCTATTTGCAGCCCATTTTATATTTCCAGATTTTCAGCTTAGGCAGCCAGGCTCTCTGATGCAGAACTTCTGAGCCGGATAAAAAGTTAAGGAGCTCGCAGTTACTCATCAAATGAAGGCTAATGATTTTGCCTAGAAACTAGCCTTTGTCGGTCACGCTGAGCATACACAGCCTTCTCCCTGCTGTTATTTCATATTCTAGTCATTTCCTTCCCCCTTGCATCAGTCATTCAGCAGCCTCCTATACCGACTTAATTCCTGTTGTTTTCATGGATTTCCTTGCTCCCACTTGGATCCCCAAAGTTAAGAATTTCCTGCCAGAATCAGGATGGGAGGTTACCCTTGATCTCTGTAAATAGTATCTCCCAGCGTTATGACCAAACTCACCCATGTGTTTTATTTCTATGTGAAAAGAGCATGACATCCATCATCCTCATTTTTTTCTATTGTCAGCTGAAATGAAAGCTCATTACTTAAAATGGAGCCCTCTCAGCTGCTGGTGATTGTGTCACTGAACGCTGATGCGACTCCGTCAATATGGGTGTTTTGGCTCTTGGAGACTACGACGCAGTTTACAGCCTGCTGTTAATTAGTATTCCTTTTCAGTCTCTGAGATTTTTATCTGTTATGAAGTGAGCTTTGAACATTCAACAGCAATATCATTGTTTTAATATAATTTACATTACATTAGACTCGTGAGACCCCGACCCGTTTTGGGCTGGCTTTTTGTAATAAAAAGCTGTAGGCCTGTTCTGATAACCCTTTTTTTTTTTTTTTAACCTTCTATTGACTCCACAGCATTTATATTACATCTGTTTAAGGAGTTTTGTCATTCCAGCAATGTGCTATAATTAGGTATATGAAAGAGAGAGGGCATCAGAGCCTCAGTTTTCACCTCTGATCTTGGGACTTTGTAAAGGGGAAGGGGCTACAGATGGACTTTCATCAATGTCTACAGCTGAACATTTGCAAAACGTCCTCCGGTTTTCTTTTCGTACCTTCTCCTTTCAGTTCAGCTTTAAGCAGACAAAGAGCTGGTTGCACAACACCCCTCACTATTTACCTCCATTTACCTCCTCCACACGCGGGCATAGTGAGAAGTAGGACATTTACTGAATGAGGCCATTTTGTTTTAAAGCAGGATCTCTGAAAGGCTTTCTTTAGAAAAATCACTACCGTTTCAACCATATCCAGAGGGCAAAAAGAATAAAATAAACTCAGATGGCTGGAGCAGATTTGGTCAGGACCAAGAAGCTGGCAACTGTACTCCTGTTTCTCACATGCCCGGTACAGCGTAAATCACCTCCTGACAGCTCCTTGCGTTTCAGATAATTGTTGGGCAGCGGCAACCCACAACAAAGCCCTGCAGTTTGTGTGTTGCAACACGCCTCTCCCAGGGAATAGCAAAAGCCTGGATTGTGCCCGTAGGCTCTAAGCTGGCTCTGGACACCTGCTATTTGAGATACAACAGCAAAACTGCTTCTGAAGTCAAAGAAATCCTCGCAGCAATGCTATGTGCCCAGGGACCATTATTTCAGATACTTGTAGATGAGAGCTGTTGGTGTGTGCAGGCACGCTTGGCCATGCTGTGCTTCTGAACGGCAGTGGTTGCATCCATTAAAATACTGTAGCATCGGATAGATCCGAAGGAAGCTGGTGAAACATTGGCCTAAAAACCTGTAAACCACACGGAATCTCCCAGAGCCCTGCCGCCTTCCCTAGAGCTGGTCGTGAGGAACCCATGAGAAGACCACATTTACTTTCAATTTTCTTCTCCCAGCCTCTTTCACCCTGTCCCGTTGCAAACAGTTAAGAGGGGGAGCAGGAAAATTTCCTAAAACAATCTCAACAAATACAATGTTGCTGACTCACAATTTCATCAGGAATCTCTTTGCAGTTGTGGGATTAGTTGGGGATTTTTAAAGTATTGGCTCTTGGAATTGGACTATTTAATCAAAACTTTGTTTTCTTTCTTTTCTTTTCCTCCCCCTTTTAAAAAAAAATTTAGTCCTCATGGCTGCTAGGAAAAGGAAAGCATGACCCCACAATAGCTAAAAGGTTTTAAAAAAACAGTCTAGGGGCGGGGAAAAAGAGTGTTTGAGTACTGCAGCTTTCAGAGCCAGCTCATAACACCATAATCACGCAGCGCTAATAAGCCCTGCCAGGCTGGACTTTGATCTGCACACAGCAGCTTGAAAGTGCGCAGAGCTGCTGCCTAATGAAAACTGCAAGCAGAAAGACTGAAAAAACCCCCAGCTTTCCCCGTTTGGGAAACAAACAGCTTACATTGCTTTCTCTTTCAGTTTATGCCAACAGTTCCACTGTATGTTAGTTATTAAACAGCATTATGTGTGTGCGGCCAACAACAGTAAGATTTTTCAGAATTACAGGGGCAAAATTGTCACTTTGGGCTTCCCCTGCAGCCTCCTGGATGGCAACAGGAGCAGCAGCAAGGCCTTAAAAGGTCACTTAGGCAGAAAATTCATACAGGGTGAAGTAACAAACCAAGAGATTATTTTTTTCTCTTTTCGTTTACAATAATCACAGTCCGTTTAGCCTTAGTGTTGCAAACTGATTTGTTCCAGGATTTTGCATCTGCTTTCATGAGAACGTTGGGATGATTCATTTTCGCAAGTTATTGCCAAAAAGCAATAAAAAAAAAAAAACAAACAAAAAACCCCCAACAAAAAACAGTGAGGCATGGTAAGTGCAGGGACAAAGCAGCCCTGAATGTTTAACTGTCAGTTGTCCCAACAGCCCAACCCAGGGCGGGGATCTGAACCTCTGAACCGTGTCCTATGTGAATGGGAAAAAGGAAACTTCAGGCTGTGAAACGTTCCTTAATCTGGCTTCTTTCAGACTGAGATACCTGCAAATGCCTCCAAACTGCTCAGTTTCCCTAGGCATGAAGGAGGACGTGCCTGGAAAGGAATAAACACAAACTGAGGCAAAAATGTATTGGCTGAAATGATAGTTGCTGCCTTTATTTTCTCACCCTCCCAGATGGCAGAGCTCCTTACCAACATTTTGCACATACATCGCAACCGCTTCCTCCTGTTCCCGGACCTTGCATAAGAGTTATCCGCCCGGCCCAGCAAGTCATCCCAAATTACTCAAACCTTCGTGCTCCCAAGGGCACCGGAGATCGACCACCCCAGAGGACATGCTCCTCCCCTGGTCCTCCTCGATTCCCGTGAGTATGCCTCGGCGGGGTGGGTTGTGCACAGTGCAAGCTCCTCTGATCTGATTTTGTGGGCTTTCAACCAACAATTCTGAAGCCTTGTAATGTTGGCGTGCCCGCGCTGCAGGAGTACATGCGAGATGCCAGGTAGTTTTTCTTTATTTGCTATTTTACACCCAGCAGGGGCCTGACCTTACCCTAGAGAACTTCAAAGCCGGATACCCGATATGTTGTTACAGTGCATCCTGAAATGCACGCATAAAGGAAGATAAATGCTTGAAGGTTGAAGGGATGAGGGGTTGAAAAATATCTCAGTTGAAACCCTAGAGCTCTCCTGCTTGAGAGCAAAGGTCAATTCGGCAGCTCACTGCGGTCTTCAGCTTTACGCTGTACCAGCTTGGGACGCCTCAATCATTGGCTTCCAGTGATTTCCTTCTTATCTCTTCTGTAGTGCAGAGAAAAAGGGAGAAAAGTCTTGTCCACCACTGGTACATCTCTACATTGCAGTTTGCAGCCTTTTCTATGATTTTTCGTGTAGTGCTAGAACACCACATGTCTAGCACTTTTCATACAGGGCTTTTTGACTGCCTTTCAAATATTAATTTACCAGGCCTAATATCTCCCTCCTTATAAGTATGTCATTAACAGATGGGAAATACTGTCCATGCAGGGTTTTCTCCAGGCTCAGCTACCTGAAGACAAATTGAAGCTTCAGATATTGAGGAGATCTGAAATCAGACAGTTTTTATTTAAGTGCCACAGCACTTTTAGAGGTGCTAAACTTATAGGCATCTGTGTTTGAGAATGCCCACCTACGTGACATGGTCTTGGCAGAAAACTGGGAGAACAGGCGGGACAAAAGAGGGCGGGCACTGCTCCGGCCTGTGAAAAGTTAGGGGCTGTGCCAGAAAAGTGACAGCAAGGCAAGGCAGTACCTGCAGCAGAGATAATTGCACTGAAGAGTTTGTATGAAAATGTAAAGATACTGAGGAATAGTGGGTACCCTTTGCAGTAGTAAAATTTAAAACCAGCCTCCTAATTTTTGGTGCATTTGTTAAATAAGGTGAAGTTTTGGGAAGATCTATAAATTAGCCAGAGAGGAGGTTTTTGTGGCTGTTGATGAGGGACGTGTTCCTTTTCTTGGTATTTTCTTCAGCTAAAAGAAATTCAGAATACACAGGGTCTGTCCTGTGGCTGCGTGGCTGGTGTTTGCATGCTGATTCCAGGAACGGCAGTTATATGTTGGTAATATTTGCCTATAGAGTATTTTGTAACAGAAAACATCTGTACCGAAATGAATAAACCAGATCTTAATGTGACAACAGAAAACATGCTGTGACCAGCCTGTCATCATTCATTTAAGGAAGGCAAAGGAAAAAAAAAGAGAGTGGGCTTGATTGACTAAACATCACTGCTCTGTGGGGGAAAGCTCTCAGAGAAACCTAACATTCATCCAACAGATTCAGTCCAGCAGATTCAAAGCACACCTTATGTAAAAATCTGTATAGGTTCCCCTTCCTGTGGACTTAAACCGTAAAACCAAACTGTAGTAGGACAAGAACTGCTAAACTTCCTAAAATCATCCCTTTCTATCCATTTGTTACAGAAGACATTAGGCAAGGTTATTGCAGGTCCGGAGCACAGATACCTAACGTGAGAAATCCTCATTGGTCTGCTGTTGCTGGTCAAGAAATTAACTTTGTTCTCTTCAGCAAAACTTGAATCTTGTCCAAAACTGGACAACTTCCAAGCTCTGCCAGAGCTGGAGCTGGAGTGCCCTGTACCCCCGTTTTTCCCCATCCCTACCTTGCGCTGTGCCTCCTGTGCTGGACAGGACACCCCGAGAGCACCTGAGGTGCCATGAAGCACCCTTTAGGTAATGGGAAGAGGTTACCCAAGTGCCGCCCTGCTCCCGTACGTGCATAACAGCATCCACAGCATGGCATTATTTCTGGCTCAGAAACGGCCTTTGCTTCTGCCAGTTGCAAACTGAACGGCTTTCAGCTATGAGGTGCATTTACTTCCTGTGGCTAATGTTGCTTCTGCAATAAACTGCGTCTTGTGGTAGAGCGTCACCAAGGTATCCGTTCAAAAGATGCTGTAATAACTAAGCAGAAATGCCAAGCCAAGCATTTTTACAAGAACTTTTCCGAGCTAATATGCAGATAAAGTTCTTAGTGTGTTACTAAAAGAAAAAAAAAATCTGGATTTTACCTGAAAAGAAATATTTTTAAAATCCTCACTTGCTTTTCTTTGTAGAAACCAGCTATACAACCAGCTACCTAATGGTCAGCTTCCCCCCAAGGCATGTGGCCCGGAGGAAGTGTGCTGCTGTCCTTCTGACAATTTTCCATCTCCAGCTGCCGTCCCGAGACCTCTCAGTAACCCTGCAGCCAAGGGAACGCTGAGAACCAGCAATTTGCCGGAGGAGTTGCGTAAGTGGTTAGCAAATTTGTTCTGTGCAAGATTTTACAGCGCAGCCTGACAGCTTTAGGTGGGAAAGCTCCGGGGGAGAGAAGGCAGTGGGAACGACATTAAGACACAAAGACAACAAGAAAAGAAAATACTGAGTGTCATCACATCTGTAGGGTGTGAGCATTCGTGTTTGGTGGGATGGATTTATCCCCCTGAATCCTGAAAACATAATTGTCATTAATTGCTTGTTATTTTGTTTACAAAAAACAAATACCGTTTAGATTGTTTTCATGACTTCTTGCTAAACAGGATGTCCCTCTGAGGCAGGAGGCACTGAAGCTTACAGTAAAAGACTAATAACAAACAAAGCCCCAGGGATAAAGTGTCTCTGCCTGTCCCAAACCAGACAAAAATGTCGGGTCTCGACCTCAGTTTCTCCCTGACCTGGTGAGTGGAGAGGGCTTTGGGCCAGGAGCCCAAGGTGAGGGCTGAGGGTGACACAGGCGCTGGCTGAGGTGCTTCCCCTGCTGCCGACCCCTGAAATGCTTTCACCCTTCAACTCTCACAGGAAAGTCATGTTTCAGAAAACTGGCTTCCTTCTTAATGCCGTGCTGGCTAGCAGCTGAGATATACCATTGCGAAGAACCCTCCACATCTCTCCTGAGGTTTTGATTTTTCCTTTATTCTTCATTTTGTGCATCGCCTTTCAAATCCAGAGAGTTGCATCTCTCTGGCCTGTAGGAGCGCGTTATGACACCCGATACCACTCTTGGATAAACCCTACTTTATCAGTTAGTGTGCGCGAGACACAGGAATTGCTGGATAGAATTGTGTCATCTGTGATACACGCACAGCTGGATTAGATTAGCCAGCTGGTTTACGCCGACCTGCAAATCCATGATTCTTGAGTTAGTAAGAAAACTCCTTCCATGATGGCAGGGGCAGCTGAAGACATTGCTGTCATCAGCCATCCATCCTGCCCACACAGGGGATTAATGCTGCTATAAGGTGAGGCAGTACGGCATGCGTAAGGGCTTCTCCAGCTCTCAGTCAGATCACTGAGGTCTGGTGGAAAGCTGTGCTGGTTGCAGCCGGTGGAGGTGGCACGACCTCTGGGTGAGGGCCCAACCTCACGTATGCCAAAGGGCCGGGGATGAAGCAGCTCTGGCAGCAGGGCAGGGCGAGCAGCAGAGTGGTGTTACTCTCTCCAGCTTCCACAGGGGAGCTTGCCAGCGGCAAGGCAGTAGGAGCTTAAATCTAGACGACGGTTTCTGGATGGTGGGTTGAGTTCAACACTAAGCCACTGCGCTATCCCGCATCCATTTCGTAAATAATTTGAAGAGACGTAGGTGGGCAGAACCCGCAGCATGGTGGAAAAGGAGAGCTGTGAGAGTCTCACCCTCCAAATGGTGTATTTTAATGCATCGCATATTCATACTCTCTCTCCTAGGCAAGGTTTTTATAACCTATTCGGTGGACACAGCGGTGGAGGTTATGAAATTTGTGAACTTCCTGCTTGTAAATGGATTTCAAACTGCTGTAAGTATTCCTTCCGGAGAAAACTGCTTTCAACCAGGGGAGAAAAGAGACTTTTTTTAAAAAAGCAGAGGCGATACGCGGTCCATTTAAATGTTTTTCCGTTTATCATTGCATTTGGTAGGTTAAAGAAGACACAAACAGAATGAACTAGCCTTGGCTTTAAAAGTTGTAACTTAAATGATTTGCCTTTTCATTTGCTAATATTTTAACTGAATTTTATGCTTTAAAATGTGTTTTAATAATGACCCTGGAAAATTCCATTTAGTGACACCAGATACCAGATGGTATGAGGCTTTGTGAGCTATTCCATTAACATTGTCTCATATTTGATCTGTAATATCAATATTAAAAAAGGTCAATTTTCATGTTCATCCCATCCCAGCTTTTTTTCTGCAATGCTATTACATTTCTGGTTCTTCAGATGTGAATACCTTTCCGCTAAAAAATGATCTAAAATCAGTGTATTTCACACAGCTTAATGAAACAGCCCATCTCATGGTTTCATTTGCTTTGTTATACTTATAAAAGGGATTCTAAAATCACTGGCCTGAAAAAATCTGTGTCCTACTGTTTAATCCCATAAGCCATCCAGACTTTCACTTAACTTCTCGTGAGTTTTCTTCATCCTAACGTCCCTCTCTAAGGGAACCATCCACTGAGGCTCTAGGATTTGGTGTTCATCAAAATCTTGATTCATATTTTCTTATTTCAAGTGCATATGCTACCTGACCCCTCAACCTTAACTCTTTGGCTTCAATTCAGGAAAGCATTTAAGCAAGTGGCTATCATTAAACTGAATGAAACTCAGTGGGGGGTTTCACACACACTTATTTATTTTCGTGAATCAAAGATTTTTTCCAGAGACTGCAATTATACTTTTCTCCAGCCGTTCTGTACTATGACCAATTCATAAGAAAGCTTTGGGGACCACAGAGGTACGGAGTAGAAGACTCATTAATAGCACCTTTGCTGGACAGGCAATTCTTGGAGCATGCTGCAGAATAATATATATAGCCAAATGGCCGCAAAGCAGGGAAACAAATATGTTCTCTGCTTTCAAAACGGAAAAAAGAAAGACTTGAGAGCAGAACATGACTCTTCTGTCAAAAACGTGGAGGAGTTAATACTTACTCCATTGGTCATGGTCATTGATTGCCAGTTTCTGGGCTTACTGAGTGTGCAGGAAAGTGAGCAGCGTTGGTCGTATTCAGTCCTATGAAGACCTCCACCTCTCTGCTGTTGCTGAAGTATGGGTTACTGCATCCAATATCAGTGACCTGTCTGACTTCCCACCACACACTCTGAAAATTTAGTTCAATATGAAGCTAAAACTTGACACTCAGTATATTCCCTTGCAGCCAGAAAATACTGGACATCTGCAGCTATACAGATAGAGAAGGTGGGCAGCAGTCCACCTTCTTGAGGTGTTGAGAGGCAAAAAAAGCCAGTTTGCAAATGTAGAGTATCTAACATTCACCGTCAGTGGTTGTTTCTTGTTCTGATGAGCAAAAATGCCTGGGAGTTGGGAGCTGGCAGGGCAGGGCGGCTGCTCGAATGGCCGGCTGAGTGGTGTGCCTGTAGCAGCCCCCCTCCACCTGCCTGGGGTGCCCATCAACCTCAACTCTGGACTGTAGGGAAAGGGGAGAAGTTGCGCATGCACGCGTGTGTTTGTGTGTGTGTGTGTATGTGCGATGTTTCTTTCCTGAGGGAATTAAGCATGCATGTTAGAAACTAGGGAAAAGAGAAGGTGCCTTTTCAGTGCCACCAAATGGGGAGGACAGGCGAAAGGAGGCTCACCACAGACTTTCATTCTCTTGCAGATTGATATATTTGAGGACACGGTACGAGGTATTGACATCATTAAGTGGATGGAGCGCTACCTAGGTGATGTATGTAAAGGCAATTTAACCTTGTTCACAGCAGGGGTGACCTGAGGAAAATGGCTGAATTATTCTAATAGCAACAGGAGCAGAATCAAAATGCAAGACCCTACTATCGTCTTCCCTGCCCCTACAGAAATGGCAGAGGCCTTGCAGCAAGAGCACAGGCAAATCTCACTCACTTCTGCATCTTATGGTCCCAAAGCTCTTTCTTTAAGAAATGAAGTGCTAATCCTGGCATTTCTGCCAAATTCCAACGCTGGCTGTTACATTCAACCTGAAGCTGCCATTGGACAAGTTGTTCCTCCGTCTCATTTTTAAATAGTGGGTTTGGTTAATATGCTTGGCTAAAATGATAGCTGTATTTCATCCCAGGCTGCATAGTAGTGGCTAACGTTCATCTTGCTTCTCACCTGTAGCTTTTATGTTCCTATCTAAAACACTGAACGGTTCTTCTGGATAAACCATCCTATATGTAAATTGGAAATTGGTATTCTGTTAGTCGAATGATAGATTTGCTCTCATTACTTTGTCTGTATCTAAGCAGTAAAATAGAGATTCGTATTGGTGCCAGTGCAGTCCCCTGC
The DNA here is from genome assembly GCA_013389945.1 of Fregata magnificens. Classification (NCBI taxonomy): domain Eukaryota; kingdom Metazoa; phylum Chordata; class Aves; order Suliformes; family Fregatidae; genus Fregata; species Fregata magnificens. Next base: position 33,721 of record WAAD01036705.1, on the reverse strand, counting down.
AGCAACAGCTTCCTCTGAAGTTCAGCTGAGCAGTGAGTGCTCATCTCCTTTAGGATCAAGCCAAGCGGTTCCATTATACCAGCACAGCTGGACACAAAATGGCAATTCTGTCGCTCAACACATGCCATCATGGGGTGGCTTCCTTTGATTTGTGCCTTGCTGGGTAGCCACTGGGCCTCCGACTCACTCTGGGCAGATCTCCATGGCTCAGGAACAGGATGACACAGTGGTGGGCTCTCCCCGACCTGAGCAAGGAAGCTCAACCATCTGAGAGAGCACTACACAGGTTTCCTAAAGGTGGCCAGCAGGACAACTTGGCTCATGTGCACTACCACGCAGACATGGTACTGCTGCATGCAGAGCCAGCTTGGGGCCTCTGCTGCGGCAATGCAGTCATGCCTTTTGGGGCTTTCATCAGGACAAATTAGGCTTGGGCTCACCGTGTGTAATGGAGGTACTGAAACTAGAAGCCAGGGTGAATTTGCTGTTGCCAAGAACATCATTATCACTTAAAATACAAACTGGCAGCTCTCCCTTGGGACTCCTGCACAGTCAGTAGGAGAGACCAGTATGTGCAGAGAGCAATTCCCCCTTTCCACATGAGGATCCTTCTCTGCCTGCCTGCCCCAGAAGTGTCTGGTTTCCTCCATTGACTGTAGAAGTAGTTTCTAACTTCAAAACCTTTACACGTGTGAGGCAGAAGGGACTGCTTGGACACAAGCAGGGGTATGTGTGCAGCCGGGCATGTCTCTGCAAACCCTCAACATCTGTAAGTGCTTACATGCATGTCAGGCACAAGCAAATGTAATTCTGGAGTATGTTAAGTCAGTGTACGGGATAATGGCTCCTTACCGTATTTGACCCTGTGGTGGGGCAAATTCCCTTGATATTGCACAGAAGGAAAGAGTTAATTAGGTGCCAGGCTGACTATGAGCCACAGACTTGGAAGCCTTACACAGCCTGATGTGGCGGGGATAAAAGACAGGCCCTAGGTAAACACAAGTAAGGAGGCTTTCATCTGCTGAGCCTCTTCACTGGCCCACCATTAAGGAGGAGAGGCGTTTCCCAGATATGAAGGATGGCCCCTCTGTGGAAACCTGAGCTCAGTGGGGGCCTGGGATTAAACAGGTCACAGACAGGATCCGGGCTGTCCCAGCAAGGTGAGGAGCATTGCCTTCAGCCCACTGTGGCAAGGCGGGACAGAGCTGCTAGGTACCCCTAAACCTACCCAGGCTGTCTGCAACAGCCCACCTCTCTGCACAGCCACCTCTCTGCACACCTTGCCGCTAAGGAGATCAGCAAGAAAAGTTGCTGTTTCTGTTGCTGAGAGCCCTAGATGTGGTCTCCGCAGACAACTGCCTTTAGTGGCTTTTTGTATAAAGAGCCATAGATGGTTAAATAGATGCACTTTTGCATAAGCTGTTAGAAAACATTTAGGTCTGAATTTAAAGATAAAATTTCTCTGTATGTACATAGACATGTTACACTGATAGAAAGTAGCTTTTTATTACAGGGATTCCAACTGTAAACTGGTAGCTGCTAATATATCTCTTGACATTTAGTTTTTCTATATTATGAGATCTCGAGAAATAATGAGGAGAACGAGTGTACGAGTTCTCCTGCATTTCCTGCCAGAATGAATGAGATCCTCTCGTGTTTGCCAAGAACATAAAGATCACTTAAAACACAAACTGGCAGATTTCTGATCTGCCTCTACCAAACACGCTGCGTTTCCCAATTTCATAAAAGTGCTTTTCTCCCTAACAGAAGACGGTGATGATAATCATAGCAATCAGTCCAAAATACAAACAGGATGTGGAAGGGGCTGAATCCCAGCTGGACAGGGATGAACACGGCTTACATACTAAATACATCCACAGGATGGTAAGCAAGGACATGCATTTGCTGTTTTACAAAGACTCTGCCTCTTCTTCTCAAAAGACAAATCTGTCTCCAAATGGCAGGTTCTTTGCTTTGTTTTCCCTAATCCCCATAGTTAAACACCCCCCTTTGGAATTCATTAATCCTCCCTCTCATCAGCTCCGTATGCTCATTAACATCTGCTAAGAGGTTCAAGGAAGAAAAATCCTATTAAACATGCTCATCTTATTCCTCCATATTCTTTATTGTTCTATGGTTTTTTTCTCTCCCTCACCTTCTTGAGCCCTTGTTGCCCCGTTGTATAGCCCTGAGCACAATCTTATCTAACGCTGCCTGACCTTGCTCCCTGTAAATGAGTCCCTGTCGCTTCAGCCGTCCGGTAACTGAGGTCTTTTTTCAGGCAGCAATAAAGCTGGCTGAAAGGTGGAATTGCAAAGCGAAGGCCAGAGCTGCAAAGGGGGGGCTCCTGGGGGTGCAGGGTGGCAGGGGACCCACGGGGGTCACAGACACCCATCTCTGCAGTCTGTCACAGGACGGACATCTAGCCCAGCAGAGCCCACAGAGCCGTGAAACTCATCCTTTCTCCCTCAGTCCGCAGTTTGCTGTCTTTCTCACCCTGTAACCCATCTGATTCCCCAGTTTGATCCTGCAGTCAAACCTCTCAGAAGCTGTCACCAACGGATGAGCTCTCAGCAGTACTTTGCAGTCCTTACTACCCCCAGGATGCCTGTGTCCGGGGACACAGGGGACAGGCTGGGTCCCAGCTCAGACACAGAGCTGGCACACGGGGAACAGGCTGGGTCCTAGCTTGGACGTGGCACTGGCCTCCAGCTGAAATCTTTCACCCTGTTGGAAACTGAACAGGGGCCTTAGTTTAGACAAGCTTTGTTGGTTCTAGATGGATTTCATGGGATTGCAACTGCAGCTAAACCCGCAATTATTTCACACTGCAGAACTAAATGCTCGAGAAATGTTGACAGATCTTTCCTGTATCCTTTCTGTAGTATTGAAGAATCAGATTAAGTGGCCAAACAAAACGATACCGAGTCCACCAGCAATAGATCAAATCACTTAACAGAAGAGCAGTTTAAGTAAGCAACAAATGTTTTTACATATAGGATTCAGATGCATGTGAAGAAAAATTAACGTGTCATTGCAATAAATCTGGCAATTTGTTCTATTCTAGATGCAGATCGAGTTTATACAACAAGGAAGTATGAACTTCAGATTCATCCCTGTGCTTTTTCCAAATGCCAAAAAGGTAACATACATACATGCATATATACTTGTCGCATGATTAAGCACATATTATTTTGATCACAATGCACCAGATGAAATCTTAAAACCCAAACCCTCAATTTCTTGGTTCTTAATATCCCACTAGTAATATTCCAAAGCTACTTTTTACATGAGAAGTTTATAGTTTTATGTACATACAAATAAAAAACATTTCATCCACAATATAAATCAGTGCATAAATGTATTTCTGATGATGAATGTATAACTAAAACTTAAATTGTCTTGAGCATTGAAAGAATTTAAATGGAGAGAGACAATCCATCCAGCAAGCATGCTTTTTATATTAAACCTTTTATAATTTTATCCAGATGTAATGCCGATGAGTGAGATGGGAGAGATTTATGACTGATGTGAAGTGAGGATCTGGAAGAGGGTGGGTTGAGAATATAAAAATAAAGAGGATAATAAATATTAAAGTACTAGGCCATTGCTTGAACTTTGATGGGCCCATCAAAGGCAAACTATAAGGTCTTTTAGGACTTGCAGTTTCATCTGCCCTCCTTCTTGAAGATTCATTTGAGAATAAGAAATAAGTAATGCAACAGATTCCCGTACCCTTCGTCCTCACTCTGAGAGAATCTCTTGGATTTGTACAAGGCCGGAAAAGTTAAACGGCTTCAGTTATAGTTGAGAAATTGCATTCTTCCCCAAACTTAGAACGGATATGCTGGATCTGTGTTCGCTTTTTGTTGCCAAATGCTGTGTGAATTGTTGGGTAGCTGTCATGTTACCCCTAGGTACAGCTGCATTTTGGAAAAGTATGGAAAGATTCTTTACATTTATTTGGGTGCCCAAATTTTGGAACATAAGTCAAGATTTAAACAGTGTTACCAATGATTGTAGGGCTGTGAAGTCCCACAGCACCTGTGGATTTGAGTGTGATCAAGTTCTTTATTTAGGCACTGACTTTATATAAGCTCAGAAATCTGAAAACATGTCCCTGGGATTGTAAAATATGTGAGGTCCTTTGGAATGAACGGTACCTCTGGTATTTCGTGTCATTCAGCTCCCTTCCTGAATGACCTCGGTCTGGTACTTGCCTTATAGTGTGAAAAGCTGGGAGACAGCACTGGTGGGAATTTGGCAGACCAAAGGCAGCGAACCGGTCAGCATTTTCAGTCAGTCTTTGCAGCTTGATCTGGGGGGAAAGGGCAGGACTGCTCCTAACTTTGGGGGCTCCTTGAGTGCCTGCCATGCAACCAGACCGTACAGCCTGCAGCCGCTTGGCACCTCAGGGGTTGCAGGGACAAGTGGCCCAGCAGGCACCTAAAGCCCCCTTTGGACCTTGAGGCAGACACAAGAACAATAAACTTAGGTTAATTTTGGCGGAATCAAAAGACTATTTAGCATATAACAGTGGCTCTCTCAGACAGTGATCTATAAGGAATTTCCAGGGTTGGTTTATTCAGCTGCTCTTATCAAAGCGTCAGGCTCCAGGCAGCCTTCCTGCCCATCCTCTGCAGTCCACATCACCCTTCAGTTCTTCGAGAAGTGCCTTTCTCATCGAAATTATGCAGATCAGCATTTTCTACTGCCATTAAGCTTTGCTCTCTTTCTTCACGCATTTCTTTGGTACATCATCTACCTTCATCTAACCAGTTAATGATAATATAACTGAGGACATCATGGGTGGAAGGAGAGTGCCAGAGCCTGAACAAGTTGCAGTAATGAAGTCTGTGGGCAGTCCGAGAAGGGGAGGTACCTGAAAAACACCACAACTGGATGATGCCAGCGGGCACATTACTTTTATTTTGTCTTTTTTATACTGCCCTTTACATGTTCAAGTACTACTGTAGCTGGCAGTGGAAAAGAGCAGGGGAGCAAGGTTTGGAAGGTTTCATTTGGGGGCGTGGTTATTAGATGAGTTAATCTCATACAAAGCACATCATAAAGCACTGCTGGTATGTGAAAGTTAGTCGACCTGCAACGGGAAGGGATCTATGTGATCCAAAGAGTGTTCATTAGGAAATTAAATAATGAGGGGAAAAAGCACAACATGCAGTTAAGGTGGAACTGGCATTTCCAGATTCCCATTGTACACTGCTAAAGGAAACCTAGGTCTTGCTGATTCAAGGCTTGCATTGAGCCAGTCCACAGAAATGTGTCCTCCTGATCTGGTCACCCGATGACTGAAGCATTAAGCCGTGATTGCCCCAAGCTGGAGGCTCCCTCTGGCAGAGCAGAGGCAGCTGGAGGGGTGAGGTGAGCAGGGTTGGTGCCAGGGCAGCCAGGAGAGCTCAAACCATGCTCTGCCAACACGGCCCTCAATGCACAGCCCTGCACTAATACGCTCTGCCCTCTTCCTGCCAGTTGGATCCTCAAAGTTATCAAATACAGTCTCTGTGGCACAGAGAGAATTTCCTCTCGGCTTACAGATACACAACCGAATAAAAAAAATTAAAAGGGCAGTAACCATTTTCCCATTACTCCCACCTGCAATGACAGCCAGTGTCGTGTGGCAAGGAAAAGCCCCCTTCTTGCTTTCTCTGCTCTCTGTCTGGATCAAAATAGCAGCTATAGTTACCCCTACACACCTCCCTCAAGTTAAAATTATTGCCAGAGTTCATTAGCGTGCAGGTGCTTTTTGCACCGAGTTCATTATGGAGGATATTAAATGAAATTGGCCGCAGGAGCAGTTCTGGAAGAAAGGCGCAGAGCCTGTCTCTGGGTGTATAGTGCCTCTCTCATTATATCCCCGCTTGCTGGTTTCTTACCTACTATACATTTCTCACACTTATTTCCATCTTTTCAAGCTTAACTAATGATTTCCCATGTGGACCTATATCAAATGCTTTGCTGAAGTCCAGACCAACTAGGTCTACTGCATTTCCTTCCTCCAAAAAATGTAGTCTCATATCAAAGACAGAGAGAGGGCTCGTTTGGTAAACCCATGCTGTATTTTATCACATTTCCTTCTACGGCTCTTAACAAGATTTAGTAAAGAAACAAATTTTAGGTAATAAGGGTGTGCACATGCATGCAAACTTAGTTGTCTGTCTTTCTCCCAGTAACATTTGAATCTCTTGGCCAATTTCAAACAGCTTTGTCAAAGGAGTAAAGTTCACAAAGATTAAAATCCATTCCTGTGCAAAAAACCAGACTTGCAGGTGGAGGCAAGAAATCTTATTCGTGCTCCTACCAAAGCGAATGCTGTGGGATCTTACCCTTATTGGGCAGTGGGGTGTCTACCTGGAAGAGCAACATTTTAAAACCTCCACTTTGGGGAGACCATTCACCAAAGCCTATGCCTTCTTGGCCACTGGAGAAAGCAGAAAGCCAGGCTTGATACCTCTGCCACTCACCAAACTGCTTGTTCGGAAGCCTATGTTTGGTCGGACTCAGGGGTCTGTAGGCACCTGGGTCACTTACCTCCTTCTTATACATAAACCCTGTAGATCTAACAAAGTGGTCGCATCAATTAACACAAATCGCTCCCTACGCAGTGGAAACGATGATGCCTGGTTCCTACAGCCATACAGTCCAGGAAAAGACAGCCAATTTGAGAAGCATGAGGCTTGGGAATGAAAGATTTGAACTGCAGCTATGTTGTTTGCTGGCAGGCAGGACATGTGCTGCTCATGCCAGGGCACCCCCTGGCGAGACGCAAGAGGCATGGTGGGTGCCAGCAGCTTTTTGCTCTGTCCTCTTGGAGCTAGCTCCACTGGCTTGACAGGGGCTGTGCTGTTCCTAACAGGGGCCACCTTGCGAAAATACTGCCCTGCTAAACAAGAGGTCCAGGGAGCAAGTGCTGGATGTCTTGACTGCTCATGCTGCTTACCTGCTGTCTCACTTTGGCTGTGTTCTGGGGTCTCCCACAACATCTCTCCAAAAGCAAATCTCCATCTCCACAGTGGACAGGAGCTGGTTTTGGTCAAGGATCAGTCTTTGACTGATTTTAATTAGTGACATGAATATAGCCCTTCACCCCTACACATCCAGGCTGTCCATATGGAAACCTCCCAAGGCTGTGGAGACATCGGAACATGAGGTCTGAGCAGGCTCCTCTCCATCAGCCTGCTGTCACTGTCCAGGGCCACGGTGGTCCCATCTTCATTATCTTAATGGGCATTAGCCAACCCCTCTGAAAGGCTGCATCTTTCCAGATTGCGGGGAGTAGTGGAGGTTTGACCCTGCTAATCTGGAAATGCATTAGCCTCTCCTCGAGCTCAGCATCAGCCTCAGCCTCCTGCTTAGGAGGTGTCCAGGAGACACCATGCTTGGTGAAGGAAAGTGCAAGGGCAGGGGGGAGAAGGCTACCAGGATGAGAAATGCTCCCCTGTGGTCCTGCTCTTTCCCTATTGATTCTCATCTCAAGGTTGAACATGTTGTGTGGATCCTTCAACAGCTACTAAGGTGGCAGCCTTTCCCTGGTAGGGGCACTGAAATGTCTCCCTTCTCTTCTCAATGTTTATTTTCACAAGCCTTTAGATGCCTGTCGCTGAGATCAGAATCCCTTTGAAACGTGGTTAAATTAGCCAACATGATGGCAGAAAAGAAAGAGAGACAGGCAAGCTGTGAGATCACACCAAGTTCATTTATTTAGGAACCCAAATACAATTCTGAAGCCAAATTAAAATTTCTTGTTGTTACGGGAAGTGCCTAGAACAGACAAAATGAAATCTTGCTTGGCAGGCAGGCTCTGATGGAATCTGCAACGTTCTGGTACAGATTCAGGATTTATGGGATTTCGCTTTTTTTTTTCCTTGTTTTTCAGGAACACGTGCCTACCTGGCTGCAGAACACTCACATTTATAACTGGCCAAAGAATAAGAAGAACATCCTTTTGCGGTTACTGAGGGAGGAGGAATACGTTGCTCCTCCGATAGGACCTTTACCAACACTCCAGGTTGTGCCGTTATGAACGTTATTACTTAAAGTGCATGACAAGCAGTTGTTAAAGGGTTGTTCTTGGCAGGGAGCCAACGCTCTTCCAGATGGCTCTTTTTGATGACAGAAGACACCCTTTCTGCTAAAGGAATTGGTTGTCTTGGGTAACTCAGGCTCGGCTTGTTCTCTACCATGTTAAACATCTATTTCTGAAGCTGATGGGGCAGAACTCTTTTCTCTAAATTTTTAAATAAGCTGCAAATGGAAAGAATACCCAGTTTTATTTTAACATCTGTTTTTAACATATTCCTTTATTAGTCGATATAGCAAACAAATACCAGAAATAATGTTGCAATAAGTGTAAAATACAAAATACATCCTCCTTTTTGCTCAGGGTTTCTTTAAAGATATTCCTGCCTTGTATAGCATTATTGAACAGTTAATTTGTATATACACTATTAAATATATTGGCCTTTTGTAAGGCAACCTTATATATTGCGTCAGCTTTTATTATTGCTGGGAACAACGGAGGAATGGTAACTGTTGGGTAACGCAAGTTTTCCTTAGCCTGTCTTGCATAAAGACACTGTCTTCAATTAGAGGACTCTCAGATCTGAAATCTCTGGAGCTCCATTTCCTTACAGCTCGGCCCCTAACACCTTCAGCGTGTTGCAGCAATAGTCCACAAAAGGAGAGCTAAACGCATGACTATGTGTGTGCTGTCAGTACCATGGAACGCTACAGTATTTTTTATAGCAGGCCTTTAGCTTCGTTACTGGCCTTCAGCCCTTACTTAAAACAGAGCATGTCAAAGTACAACTGGCATTTGGAAAGCCAGTGACTGTTAAGAGACATAACATGGACTCCTACAACATGTATGCAGTATGGAACAATAAAATAATCAAAGATGTTGGAGAGCCACAGGGTGTTGGCGACCAGGAAGGCTCAACAACATCACATCTGCTAAAATCTGAACTTTTTTTTTTACAGAGCACATAAGTACGACTTTGGTGAGGGTTCTTTTTTTTAAAAACTGCCTTAACCTCACTGAGGTAACAGTGGACCCTGTTGGCTTAAAATTCTGCAGCCCTTATTCTTCCGAGTAGTCGTGTGAGAATGTCCTGCTATGACCCAGAGCACTTCGTGCCTGCTCAATGCAGGCTCTTTCCAAGATCCTCCTCAGCTTTATTATTTGTTATAGAATGATCCAAATACAGCTTTATAAAAAAGTACATGTGTTTGCTAGTCTGAAAAGTAAATTAGCCCAGACGTTGATACTCCTGTTACATTACCCAAATTATTTAGCTTTCCATGAAGGTGGTGCCAGTGCGGTGTGTTGATACAGGACGTGCTTTGTGGTGCTCATGAGAAACTATTGAAGAACCACATTGCAGATATAATCAGATTTTCCTTTAGCAGGCTTTTGCATAAAGAGTTGCAGCCATTTAAGAGAACGGGGAGAAGGGTGTATCCAGTGTTGTCAACTCTTATAATTTTGATTGTGGTATTTGCTGTGCTTCTTACAACTCCAATTTCTAAAGGGAAGCTCAACAACTGAAATAGGTTAATACCTGCCATGCCAGCAGCTTCCTGACAAGACACGGTAAAATCGTTGTTAGGTAGTGGTACTTCTTGTTACCTACCTGCGTGTGGGGAGGGGAGGTCCATTTTCCATGTGACAAAATGAAAAACTAAGCTTCCAATTAAGAAAATAACTTTCTAGTATATGGTGACAAGCATAAAATCATGACAGAAATCCTTCTTAAAAGGTCAACAAAGTGAAGACAAAAGGAGTGGGATGTGGGTACCTAAACATCGACATTCAGGGTCACTTGGAATGTCCTACAGTATTGAGCTCAGCCTCCAGGTTGAGCAAGTCTCCTGAAATGCTATGGCATATCTGCCAACTCAGTATGGCTGTCTCTGGTATTTTAAGATATCTGAAGTGTTTTAACACTTTTGAACTAGTCTGCCTCAAATGGCTGCTGCGCCCCTCAGACAATTTCTACCGCATTTAATAGGGAGAAGCTCAAAGATATTAAGTGCCTACGAGTTTCACGGAAATAATTACCTTAGCAAAGAGTTAGCCCCAAACCTGCATGCTGTGGAGGGAGAGGCAGCGGGGGTTCAGGCCTGTGGAGGTCTCTTCCCAGAGGTGGGCAGCTGGCCAGCCAGCGCTCACAGAAGTCACAGGAGCTGGCCACCCTGCCCCTGGACAGGGCTGGCAGGGGGCTGGGAGGGCTTTCAGGGTGCGCAGCCTGGGTAAGGCTGGAGGAGAGAAATCTGTAGGGATTGAGGCTGTGTCAGTTTTGCTGCTTGCAAAGCAGCACATTAGGGAGCGCAGTTAAGCATTCAAAATGATTAGCGAGGCTGGGTAGTAAATTCCTTTCATCATTTTGGCTGTCATCCTAAAATATGTGCTCTAGATTTACCACAGATTTGCTTGGTTTGGGCCAGGGAATTTCATTAAGTAACTCCTGCATCATGTGATACACAAGGTTGCATTAAATGGTCCAGTGATCATTTCTATTCTTCTGTTTCAATGATCCTTTTCTGAAAAACAATGCTAGCAGAGTGAGGAAGAAAAACTAAGCATTGGTGTTTAGGAATTACAAAGAGCCCAATCTATTTAACTGCTGGGACTTTTTTTTTTTTTTTTTAATTGAATAACAATTCCCAGGATTCATTGATCTTTACATTAGTTAGAGCATCCTACAAGGACAGAAACCATGATGGGGAGAGTGTGAGTAATGAGCTAGCAGCCTAGTGAATCATTTCCCCTAAAGCTTTGTATTTGTAGAGAGACAGATGGTGGGAGCTGTGAGGAGGGAGAGGGAGGAGAAAAGCCGTTTTTCGCAAACAACAAAAGTAGGGATAGAGGACGGTGAAAAAAAGAAATAATCAGCAGGTAAGGGAGAAGAAGAGGCTGAGAATACACCGCCTGTTTCAAAACTAACATGTTAGTGTTAAAATGGACTAGGGTTAAGGGAAAATATAGGAAGGAAATCAAGGAAAACAAGAGCTTTGCAGCTGAGAGGGGAAAAATTTACCAAGAGCAGCCCTAAAAATATGTTTGTGGATGAACTCTTGAGTCAGTTATTAACTTTATGTGTAAATAATGGGGAAGTAGCTGAAAGTATGCAAGTCTCCCTCCCACAGGCTGGCAGGTACCCACAGAGGCAAAAGGCATCGCTTCAACAGCAACAGTAGCACCCGGGGTTTCTCTCCCAGCACCTGTACATTTGCAAGGGGTGTGTGGGAGAGGAAATACACTGTCCCTGAAGTGGAAAAGAAGAAGCAAAGCAAGAGAGTTACATACTTAACGCTGGGATGAGTGCAGCATTAAGATAAAGACAGAGATCATTGAGAAAGAGCCTGCTTTGCGGGCTTGCCAAAGCTCAGATGACATTAATGCACGTAAAGATTTTTTTATGCAAGTCACCTGTGTGACAAAAAATACGGTTGTAAAGTTTTTATCCCACAGTTAAGCTAGATTGGCCTCTCCAGTGAGGGAAGTGTATGGCAGTTCTGGTACAAAGTTAATCCAATAAAGCCTTGCATGCAAGACATGAAATGCTGCCCTGAAAGCTCATTTTCTCCTGGGAGGCTCTTAACTGCCATAATTTGGTGCCATTTAAGAAAATAAAGCAGCAGACGTGCCTGCAGCCTCTCTGGGTCCAGCAGCAAGACAGATAACGAAGCTGGCTTATCAGAGCAGCCCCACCGAAGGGCATCTTGCTAGGAGCATGCCCTTTCCTCGTCTCCAGCTGGTGACTGGGCTGTAGGTACTGGGGACCCAGGCATCTTCATAACAGCGTCAGTCCAGGCAGCAAACTTTGGCGGCATGGTCAGGGGAACTCCACAATGAGATATACTGATGGAGGAAAACCAGCAACTGCCACCATTTATCATGCTTCTGGGTTGTCAGATTGGAGGTGCTGGTAAAGCTGTGGGAGATATCTGGTCTTAAAAAGTAATGGAGGGGGAGAAGGGGGAGGTATGTGGCCTCGCAGTGCAAAAGGTCTACCGTGGTAATGACGGAAAACATGTCTTGGAGAGTTTCCTCGCCTTCAGCATGCAGAACAGGTGCACGTTATCTTCCAAAGCAAACATCTCTCATTACACTTTGGCTTTAATTTAACAGGTTCCCCCATGCCCACACCTGCGGGAGTCTACTGCTATTTAACATGTTTGGGAAACAGATCCTACCTGGAAGGTCACAGCTTTCAGCAGTCTCCCCCTCCGCCACCCTTTATCACGACGTTGCTGCAGGAAAGCACTCCCATAATACTGGGTTTGCAGTACCGACAGGCTGGCGCTGCTCTTTCTCCCCAGTCCCTGACACAGGTCTTCTGAAGTTCAAGACTGGCACGCAGCACATCAGTATCGTTAGAAGTCTCCACTGTATCATTTCAGCTTGATCTGTGCCAATAGCTGCTCACGTGAGTCCCCGCAGCCAGCATGAACCACACTGGCACATGAACATCTCACAAAAGCCACTTGCAAAGCCCTCTCTGAGATGCTAGGCCTTCAGACGCACACCTCTCCCACCTTTTCTAATGGTATTATAATTAGTGGAGGAAGAACGATATCTATATTTGTGCGATATTTGTATTAAAACAGTTACTGCTAACAGTGAGAGGTGTTCTCTGGTCTGCGGGAGAAGCACGTCTGGAGGAAGCAGAGGTGTCCATCGCGCGCCTGCTCTGAGCCACGGCCGCAGATGGGCACTGGATGCTGCTGCCCATGCAGGCAAAGCCAAACCGGGCCCCGGCCCGGCAGAAGGAGGCAGCGGAGTAGCAGCCTCTCCAATGCCGGGTCCAAATTAAGGCACGGTAAGCTGGGAGAGCTCAGCCCCGCTCCAGCCTTCACAGGCTCAGAGCCCTGCCTCAGCCTGATCACGGAGCCGTGCACAGACCACCAGCTGTGTGTCCCTGTCTGCAGCCAAGATCACTTGTAAACAAAGAAAAAAAAAATCTAAAACTAAGTTTGCCAGCCTGACCAGATCTGCCAGCTAGGCTACATTTCAAGGGCTCGCTGGTGTAGACGGGACCAGACAAATATAAACGCATGTATCCTCCATCGCGGCTCTAGGCACTGCACACCGTTGTGCAGATCCGTGCAAACTGGAAGAAATGCCACCAAAAGCAAAGGGAGGGTTGTTTTTTTTTTAAACACTTGTTCCTCATTGAAAGGTATCAGGGACTTCTCCAGTTTCCAGAGGAGGAGAGGGCAAGTGCCTGCCTGCCTACCTAACCCTCAGGTCAGGGGAGCTTCGCAGCAACATCTGCAGCTGCCAAGCCCTCGGGGCTAATGGGTGGATCCAGGGAATCTGAGACAAAACATGGATGCTCCCAGTGGGTGTCCCTGCAGGACTGGCTGTTGTGGAAGGGGGAAAGGGGTGGCCCAAACCCTGCCAGGGGTAGGTGACTTCCCAACACATAATCTGCAGGTTGGGCAGATGAAGTCCTCTCTGTTGTATCGTACCAGTCTTCTAACATGGGGGAAAATGCATGCTGGGGGAAAGCCCCATAAAACTACAAAAGTGTGGATTTTTTCTGGGGCTGCAGAAAAAGGTCCTGTAATGACACACACGGGACAAAAAATAATGATTAAACTAGTTAATAATTAAAATTGGTTTTAAAAAGTCAGGACCAGCACCACCTGCAGTGAGCTCATTCTGGCTGTATTTCATTCTTTGGATTTTCCACTTTTTTTTTGAAGGAGTGTATTCTGGAAATACTATCTTAGAGGCTTTCTTCAAAGCTACCTTCCTTTACTTGGGCTGACAGTCCCTACAACATGTCCATTCTGTTTTTTATCAGCTACCTACAGTTAAAATCTGCTAAATGTGATGCTTTGTGACTGGCATGTTCGGCACGGCAATGCTCTCATGTGCTGCCCTCAGGATTTCCAGCAAGCAGCAGGTGCTGCAGTCCGCTGTTAAAAAGCCTGCAGTCTTCAAAGGAAGCAATTTAGTGAGAAAGACTTCTAAACAGATAACACTACTGGGGATTGAGTTGAGTGGCCCAGGAGCAGTGACTGCATTAAAGAGTCTTTCATCCTTAGGCTGGGAGAGAGAACTGAGCCTGGCTTGGCACTGACCAAACCCAGTCAGGTTAGTAACTGGTAGCATCACTTCAATTCTCAGTGGGCATTGTGTGCATCTCACTCGCAAGTGTGAATGCACACAGCCAGATGCACACAACACCCGTCATAGTCTTCCTCCCAGATCTTCCCTCCAAGCAGGTCGTGCAGAGATGCTGAGATCTAGCCTCAGCATCAATACGGGCACTAGTGGTTCCTGAATGCCAAATTAACAGCACGCAGTGGACAACTGACCATTTCTCTTTACAGCAGACTAAAGATGTCCCTACCAAAAATGATTCCAGATGCTCAATACTGGCTTTCCCCATGTACAGGGCAATGGGTCAGGCACTGAAAAATCATTTGGAAAACAGAAGTTTATTCCCCACTTCACTACTGCATTGCTGCAGACAGCAGAAAGTTATCAACTCGCCCAGCTCCAGTCTCCTTACCCAGGAAGCCGAGATGATAGTAAACTGGCCACTTAGGTAAAGTTATTAGAGACTTACTGATTAAAGTGCTATATGCATGCAAATAATATTTATTTTTATGGGTCCATTCTCCTCCCAGCCTTACAAGAGAGACACTTTTTTCTTGAAGCACTGGCTGCGTAGAAGCTGAAACAGCAGAAAGCCAGCAGTAAGACTGTCCCAAAAGAGAGATGAAAGGGGGCTCTTTAAATAGGCACAGTAGAAACCAAGAAGACAGATACGGAGTATGATAAAGTAATGAGATAGAGGAAGGCAACTATACTGTAACCAAACTGGATGAAGCAGCAAAACTAACCAGCTAGCATAGATCCATCTTTTTTGGCTACATGCTTCATTTTAAAAGAGGTAAAATAATTTAGCATTTACTCTTTTTAAAATGAAGAGGATAAAGACAGCAAAACAGTATTTTCCTCCAGGCTTTTGTGTCCTGTTTTAACTTACTAGTTGGAAACCAACCTACTTAAGCAGCACAGTCCCTCCTGGGGACACAGCCATACCGACGCCAGTTTGGTATATCAGTATATCAGCAGTCAAGAGACCGATGGCTGCATCAAGACAAGACAGCCAGGTACAAGGTACATGGAAAACAAAGACAAAGCATCATCATGTAACTTTTTCTGTAACACAATGAAAGAAAACTGCACATCTCAAATCCTCACATCTGTTGATTGATGCAGTCCAGACTCCTTGCTGACTCCAGGCTGGAGTTAATTACTCCCAGGAGTAATTAACAGGTTGAATTTTAAAGCTCTAGGCTGGACAGACTTCGGCATTGGAGAGACAGGTTTCACCGTTCCCTCAAAGCAGTGCCCAGACAATGCCGTGAATTTTGTGACCCGTTTCACTGGAGCTATGCTAGGGAAAAAGCATCACCCCCATCAAGCCAGCTTGGGTTTTTTTGTTTCTGTTGCCCATATTTCTCAGTCCCGCACGCTTCCCTGTTTTTGATGTCTTACAGAGTAGATTGTCTCGAACTGCCTGATGCTCCTTGTCCCAGTGGCACTTTCCAGTACACAAAAAGGTTCATCTGGAGATCCACATCAGGCTCAGCCTGTGCGTCCCTACACAAAATCAACATTTGGTCTGCACTGCCTTCCCAGCCAAAACCAGGACAGAGGTGAGAGAAGAGGTGTAGCCGAGCAGCACTATCGTATGGACACAGGGTGGTGCTTGGGAAAATTATCCAGGGCATTTCTACATTAAGGTTGGTCAAAGCCTACATCTGTGGTGGTACGCAAACTGGTCTTTAGCAGACAGCAAGAAGGCAAGCCTTTACGAGATACTGTCTGTGAAACAGCATCAGTGAGAAAATCCAGTGAGTGCCAGAAAATCTGGTGTCACATTGCTTGTTACAGAGCTCAGTAAAATGAATGCCTTCAAGAAGGCAGAGCAGCCCTTGACCTACCTACTCCCTACGACCAGAACAGTTCCTAGGTACATCACAGGGAAACGCGTTTTATCCTGCCATACAGTATACAAACACGGGTTGCAAACAGCATGTCTGCGAGCTCCTAGCTTGTCAGACAAGTCTCACTATCTCAAACCTTAGCGCACACTGGCATTTAGCAGGCTTTCAAGGCATTTTGCATCAGCCCAGATATTGGCTCTGCTACTATTATGCAGTATATGTGCTATCGCCCAGCTAAAAGCATGGTTTCAGTTCTGATTTCTCTTTTTTCTCACATGCTTCCATTAGGTAACCTCTAATCAAAAAAAGCAAATAATTTCTCATGTGTTGTCTGTATTTTACAACATTAGAGCTACGTAGATAGCTGCTCTGTGCCTAACGCTGAAAACCAGAAGGCTGTTCTTATGAAGAGCTTGCAGTCTGACTCTATCTGGGATTTGAGTGGCTAACTAAAATCCTTTGCAAATTATCTGTTGTTTCTTTGTAAGCCCTGCTTCCTTTCTTTACGTCTGAATTTGGACTGGGGATAATGAACTTCCTGTATCATAGACCGGGATACAAGGAAACTCATTGTACGCTCACCAAGGAAGAGTATATCAGTAAGTAGCTTATAAGGCAGCTCTGAAGGGTCTTGTTAGAATGACTTATTCTCCGAGTTTCAGTGGTTTGATTAAGTGGATCATGTGATAAACACTTATAATGAACTTCTTCAGATGCTGCCAGGGGAAACCCAGCAGATAAAATGCTGAATCCCACGGCATTGCTCTCTGCATAACAAACTGATTACAAAGATGGAAAAATCATGCAATTCGCTGGCTTCTTCTCCTACTCAGGACAGCACAACAGTGTTATACAATTTTCTCTCTGCTGCCCCAAATTAAAATATCCTTGCTACTAAATCCAGTTCAAACTAGTGCAATTTTCCTCCTACAACTCAGCAGGCAGATTACAGCTAAATGTAACCACTTGTGAGCAAGTCTAGTCATGCTTCTGAGTGATTTCTTATTAAAGAAAACAAAATAATACAAACAAACAAAAAAAAACCCCAACCAAACAAAAACTGAACATAAATTCACAAGTAACATACACTAATTTGATTTGTTTAAAAAATATAAATCTAAGTCAAACTGAATCACCACAGGGTAAACCTTATTTCATTGGCAAGTGAGGTAACTGGTTTTACTTGGGACCCTTAATTCAGCAAAAGGGTGGTGAGGGCATGAATGATGTCCTTCCTTTAAGCTACTTACTGACTGGGTTTCCCCCAGTCCAGACCCCAGACTTTACAAAGTGGTAGCTGAGATGGCAGAAGCTGCAAAGCCAGCCCCCGGTAACGCCTGTCCTCAGGCTACCTCAATCCATATCATCCCACTGAGTAATCAGCTCTTTAGGGTCACTGGGTGAATCCCCTTAAAGGGAATTGCTTTGGGAGTTCAGGTGTTGGGAGAAACAAGAGGGTAAAGGGTGGTAAACAGCATGTCACCTCAGCAGTTCTGTCCTGCACATCACCAGTAGTAGGTCTGACATATGTCAATGACACACGGTGGAGCCCAACTGGCAGTGCTAATTCCTCCACCACACTTAGAGCCCCTGCGTTTCCCTCCCGTTCACCAGCCAGTATGCACAAGGCAAGAGTGCCCAGCCTGGCACAGAAGAACTGCAATCGCTTGTGCATCATCACTAGAAAGCCTGTATGGCCACAAGGCTGCTTTTGCACAGCAGTTCAGAGAACAATCTTGGTTATGGCTGGCATCTCACTGTGCTCCCCACTCCATCTGCTTCTCATGCACACGAGCAGCCCCACATCACCTGTCCGTTGTACTGAGCAGTATCTTAAATCACTTCACTGACTACCAACATATTAAACCACTAGGCATGCACAGATATGCAGACAACCTTGCAAGTGAGATCCTGTGCTTGCAGTTTGCACGGACACTACAGCTGGCCCAGGGGCAAGCCTAGGAGTGTCCTTGAAGTACAATACTGACATATTAACATGCTACGTGGGATGACAGACTCATCACACCTAGTGCAGCTGTTATAAAGAGACCTAGGGATGAAGCATTTGCCAGATGAAGAACACATACGTGAATATTAAACTGACTTGTCAAATGAGTCAGAGCATCAGAGAGGTGTGGGAGATGCCTTGCTCCCTGGCTTGACCCATCAGAATACTTATCCATCAGTTTTGCTTTGAGGAATGGTCCAGTGGTTATGCCATCTCACAGAAGTCCTAGGGGATGGTAAAATCTGTTTGTGTTTTTTTCAAGCAGCCAACCTGTAAATACACCTGCAGTTTAAAATGTACATCAAGCTTTGTATATCGGCTTTCCTACACACCATTACTAGCCATTAAGTTTTCCCAGGTCATGTTATTTTTCAATTAATGGGATTGCACAGGTGTAATGGAAGCGATAATATGATACCAATCAGCTCTCATCAGTTGGGATGGCATGTGAGAAAGAGGGCCTTATCTTGATTTTTTTTACAGCCAAAGGGAATTCATGCATCTAATAGTGAGAATAAAGGGATCTTTAAAACATACTTTCTATGCAATCAGTAAGAATCAGTAACAATAACAATACTGCTATCAGACTCAGTCATCAGAGAACAATGGAATTTTAATTCTGTAAACCAAGTGAAAATTTGCTCTTTAAGTTATTTTGTTTCCACTTGACAAGGAAGACTCTTCTTCCCCAGGGCTCGGTTCTGGGGCCGGTTTTGTTCAACGTTTTCATCAATGATCTGGATGAGGGGATTGAGTGCACCCTCAGCAAGTTTGCAGATGATACCAAGCTGGGTGGGAGTGTCGATCTGCTCGAGGGAAGGAAGGCCCTGCAGAGGGATCTGGATAGGCTGGATCGATGGGCCGAGGCCAACTGTATGAGGTTCAACAAGGCCAAGTGCCGGGTCCTGCACTTGGGTCACAACAACCCCATGCAACGCTACAGGCTTGGGGAAGAGTGGCTGGAGAGCTGCCCGGCAGAAAAGGACCTGGGGGTGCTGGTCGACAGCCGGCTGAACATGAGCCGGCAGTGTGCCCAGGTGGCCAAGAAAGCCAACAGCATCCTGGGTTGTATCAGGAATAGTGTGACCAGCAGGAGTAAGGAAGTGATCGTGCCCCTGTACTCGGCACTGGTGAGGCCGCACCTCGAGTACTGTGTTCAGTTTTGGGCCCCTCAGTACAAGAAAGACGTTGAGGTGCTGGAGCGTGTCCAGAGAAGGGCAACGAGGCTGGTGAAGGGACTAGAAAACAAGTCTTATGAGGAGCGGCTGAGAGAACTGGGGTTGTTTAGTCTGGAGAAGAGGAGGCTGAGGGGAGACCTTATCGCTCTCTACAACTACCTGAAGGGAGGTTGTAGGGAAGCGGGTGCTGGACTCTTCTCCCACAAAACTAGCGATAGGACAAGAGGAAATGGCTTCAAGTTGCGTCAGGGGAGGTTTAGATTGGACATTAGGAAGAATTTCTTTACTGAAAGAGTGGTTAGGCATTGGAACAGGCTGCCCAGAGAGGTGGTGGAGTCGTCTACCCTGGAGGCGTTCAAAAAAGGTGTAGACGTGGCACTCCAGGGTCTAGTTTAGGAGTCATGGTGGTGTTAGTTGATGGTTGGACTTGATGATCTTAGAGGTCTTTTCCAACCCAATGATTCTATGATTCTATGATTCTATGATTCTATGACTCCTAGAAATGTTGGCCCATTGTCCTTAATCACATTTTGGTATTTTGAATTGAATATACTTCCCCAAAGCATTCTCTTCAATTCTACTTGCAAGTTTGGTATTTCAGAGTAGGTATGGATGTTGAACATGAAAGGATTTTTCTCTCCCACTTCACACTTAAAACAATTGAGGTAAAAATCATTTAATTCTAGGAAGCAACTAAAAAGGAAAAAAGCCAGTATGGCTTTTATGTTAAATCTGTGTGTCCCAAGCTCTGTGTGCCCAGTTTTAAGAAACTGAACCCCTGGAATTCCCCAAGAACTAAAGGAGACTTTTGAAAATGTGAAGTGTACTGAAGCTAGGTATTCCAAATAGAAAATCAGGCTACGGTACTTCATTTTTCACTCATCTAGCACCACATGATCCTATTAGAAAGGTCCATTGTGAGACTTTAATATTTAAATATTTAGCAGCTGAAGAGCATCAGTGAGAGTTAAGTAACATTTCTTTCTGACTTACTAATCTTTACCATGTCTCTTCCTTCTATATGACAAAACAGATAAAGGTGTTTGCGCCTTAAACCACAGGCACTAACTGATCCATGATCTAGTCTGAAATTTTGAATTAGATCAATTTGGAGTACCACTCGGTAGCTGCTTTTTTACTAGTCTCATACTTGTATGTACTAAATATCGTCCACAGATTTCCTGTGTAGGCCTGTCCCCAGGGACCAAAAACCTGGTGTACACAATTAATAAATAAAGCTAGTGAGACATGAGCAAGAAAAAGCATAGCATACTTCTGGGAATCACTCCAGGAAAATAAATATGCAAGATGGCACATCACCCTACACAAAGCTGGCAAAGGTAAAATAACATTTGGGTTTGATCATTACGGAAAAGAAAATAATTCTGTGTTCATATGTACATGCTGGTCTTCCACTGAAGCAAAAGGGCAAAGGTAAGACTGGAGTTTGACTCACGAGAAAACAAACCTGCTGGTAACAGTTGTAGCTTATTTAACTAAATTGGGGGATCAAGTCTGAATTCGATCCCTGGCTTTCAAAAGGCCCATGAATTCTCTAGAAATGACCACCATCATTTATTTCCTATCTCTGTGGTTCACAACTCTTTCTATGGCATATGCTTGCTTTTAAGAGCCTATCTAAATTCTACGTATACCTTTCCCTCAACAATCACAATGCACGACTCTATACAGAAGTAGCATTAAAACACACTGAAGAACGAAAGAGGAACAATTGTCTTGCTTTCCTATAATCGGTTTGGATGAACACGCCCTTCCATTTCCATCTGTGCTTTACTCTTTTTTTTTTTCTTGAGAGTAGGATAGTACATTTACTGGCATGGACTCTTTCCTCAGAGCTTATTCTTCTGCTCCCCTTCTGCTCTGCTCTCATTTTCCCAGTCTTTTCTACTTTTCTGTATAGTCTCCTGAGCCCTTACTTTCCTATGAGGCTTTGCACTATCAAGTCCCCAGTTTTGTTTACTGTTGTTATTTATCAGACATTGAAAAGTTCAAGCCACTGTATATAAGGTACGACAACAGTACGATTGCACAGAAATGCTCATTATTTAAGGGATGAATTGGCAGAAGAGACATCCTGCAACTATGCAGACTGTAGATAGTCGTCTACCTGTGTTTTGCTTGGCTGTAATTTGGAAATGTACAGAATTCTTCGAGAGCAAATGTGATGTCTTCTTGCCAATTTTTATTTCATTGTGGATTGGTCCATATTTTTGCTTTTAGGCATGAAGGCTTACCGTCACCTTATATCTGTTGGCCTGGGGATGTTTGTTGGTAATTTTGCTTGGGTTCTTAAATATTGTACATGACAGAAGAATTGCACACTTCCCATGCAGATATAGCTTTAAAACAAACTATGTATTGATGTCACATTTCATTAGAAAGTTTCAAAATTTGGAGTTTAAGAATAATATCTTAAAAGTAGTAACTTACAGTACTCCAAATGTGTTTTGTTCAGGTACTCTTACTGTTGCTTTGTGTGGGGGTTTTAAGATCGCTTTATACTTTGTATGATTGAACATGCTTAGGCTATCAGGTATCTCTACTTTCACTGCACGAAGAACACATAGAAAAGCTTTTCATGCCTCTGATCGAATGAAAAGTTACTTACGATGTAGCACTAGGAGTTCGATGGCAGGTATATATGCATATCTGCTGGAGTTGCACATTTGTTTATGGGACTGTGAGGCCTGATATATATATATATATAAAAAATATATATATATGCTATATATAGCGCATGTAAGCCTTGAGGCTCCTTGAGATTTTAATTTGGGCGATAGCACACTCAGTGCACCTTATGTGTATGAGAATCCCAAGTGTGCAGGAGTACAACGAAAAGAGAACAGGGGCTGTGTGGGATACGCACACATCTAGCACTGATCAATTACTAATAGGTAACTCATTTTCTGTTCTCCTCCCAGCAGCTATCTGTACGCAATATAGATCCATATTTCCACCACAGTGTACTCAACAGCAATCGTTAGTTTCTTCCATGGCAGACTCAGATTCTTGAGAGGTTGCAGTTGGAACAATGCTTTATGTTGTATCCCATCAAGAGTTGTTAATATACTCTACGTAACATCTGTTGAATTGGGAAGACAGAGCTTCAGGTTGATGCTCTGTAGATGTCTAAGGTAAATAATTTTGTTGGTGAAATTGCCAGCACAGATGCTGCTCTGACAGAGTCTGATCTAATGGTTTACGTGGAATTGCCGTAACATCTTAAAAGAGACTTGCAGTCTGGAATACAACTAGGTAGGAAAAGTCAGGTGAATATCTTAAAACACTTCACTTCTTTGTAGTTAACAGGGTACCTGTTACATCCCAAGTGTGGAGAGATGACTCTGTCTCCACGATCACGTGGTTTGAGGGAAGAATACAGAAAGATGAATTTTCTAGTTCAGATGGAGCTCCGTAACCATCATTGGCAGAAACTGGAGGATGCCATTAAATGCTCTGTATCCA
Source organism: Fregata magnificens (assembly GCA_013389945.1). Taxonomy (NCBI): domain Eukaryota; kingdom Metazoa; phylum Chordata; class Aves; order Suliformes; family Fregatidae; genus Fregata; species Fregata magnificens. The sequence continues at coordinate 11,056 of WAAD01036705.1, read as the reverse complement.
TTTAGAGGAGAGGGATCAGCTGTACTTTTCCCTCACTCTTGTCACTGAAGTGATGGCCTCCAGGAGGTCATCCTAGCTGTCAAAAGTCATCAAGGGCACAAAATTTTTGTCAAAGATAGGGAGTCCTGGGAGCTGATGGGTCCAGACACAGGTTCCAGTTTGAGGTGAGAGAACTAGCATATTTACGTTGGTTGGACCCTTCAAGAACCACAGTTCAGTGAGGTGGGAGAAGCCACTGAACACAGACTGCTGCAAGTTCAACTTATTTCAACCTGTCAGGATTGGCCACTGCTCTAACATCATGTAGCAATTCCTCAAATGTACTCAAGATATGTCATAGCTCTAGGAGGAAAATCTCATTTCTTTCGCCAATTACATTTGCCTCAAAGAGGTCTTCTTGCCATTGATCAAGACTGAGTGAAAAGCAGCACTTCCTATTCTTAACAGCTATCCAGCATGCAGGGTAAGAGAGGGAACAACTTCAAGCCACAGATATCAAACCATTCCTTTGTTCAGTGGCTCCAAATGCAGGAAGTCCATAAGTTCTGCAGATACTCTATTCAGAATATCTGGAAAACAGGACACTTTTGGCAAGTGGATATTAAAAAGGTTACTTTTCCTGAGTCTTACTTGATTTTGCCAAGTAATCTGGGAATTAGGAGGACTGACAGGTAAGTATAAAAAGAAACGTCTGTCCCTGGAACACGGAAATCATTGTCTCGTTGACTTGTGCTGTGAAGATGTCCATGCAGGATAACTCTATTTTGAGAAGGCACTTTCAAATGTTTTTGATTTCCTGCCTGTGTTTTGAAGCAGAGTTTCTGCTAAAATCTTTTACCCAGCTATTCTGCAGACTAAGCACAACACAAAAAAGAAGATTTTATGCAAGTGCCATAATTTAATTTCTTCCTGGCACAGAGAGTAATGCCACATTCTCACACTATTGACACGAAGCCATATAAGACGATCGCTAACAACCATGATGGCTTTTCTGTTTTAGATATTTGTCCACTGGAAACTGGTTTAAAGGTCTGACTTTACAGTAAAGAGGCCATCCAAAAACTATCAATCAGATGACAATGACTTTCTGTCATGACTTCTGTGGTGTCAAGTCCTAACCTATATCCTGTGAGTTACCCATTTCCTACAGGAAATTTATCTTTGTACTATCATATAACAGAATAGCAACCACCTATTCTGCACTGAAATATTTGTCTGCTTTCTAGTGTTTCAGTCTAGCAAGCATAATTCCCCTGAATTGATGGTATTTTTAGAGTAAAATGAGAGGTAAGGGTTCTGTGGTTTGAGGAAGTCAAAGGGAAATTCAATGTCTGATTCAAAAGCAAATTTCCTTGTGACAATGTGCAAATTGATGGGTTTCTGCAGCTCACTGTCTCCAACAAAAAAAAAAAAACCTGAGGGATGAATTGATTTGTATTTGTGAAATATTCAGCTAACCTTCCTGCTTGACTTGTAAGAAACTGAGTGATGCATTTTGGGTTTGTTTTTTAATCCTCAGTATTTGGAAGCTCCATCTCTGAGGGTAAATGAGACCACCACAGCTATGCCTACACTGTAACGGAACAAAAAGACCAGAAGTAAGCATGGTATAATCTGTCCTTCCTCTCCCCAAGCCCTATCCACTCCAGATACATCATGGCAGCAAGGACCACCAGCAGACTGCTTGTGAGCATTAGCATGCTAGTGTACTAACCCACCAAACTCACTCAGGTACCCAGATGCCAACATGCTCTAAAGAAAAGGCAATATGCTCATATCTGAGGTCAGTCCTGTATGCTTGCAGTATAAAATGCAGGTAAGTATGATTTTCAGCAAGTTTCAGGTCTGCTTTCATTGGAGTCCAGATCAAGGTCTTAAGTGACTATGCAAATGTAGTAATTATGTAAATCTAGAAGACATTACAATTAGAATTAAGGCTAAGAATGCAAATGTGGATCTTGCTATCTTGCAATTGGTGAGAGAAGTTTTATTTTTCTGAACAATGTAACACATGAAAACCTCAATTCCAACNCATAATTTGTTATTTACAGTTTTCAAAGTCATATACAAATCCCTGTGTTCTCAGTGCTAAACTCTTATGCCCCATACATATGTTGTTTGTTTTATTAGACTACATGTGAATGAAAAGAACAGCTGTGACCTCCCCTTGTACTTCGAAAGGGCTCTGACAAAAAACAAACAAATCCTCTTTAAGAAAAACATTCTTAATTTGAATTCATTCATTCTGCATGTGTAAGGACCCACAGAATTATCCCACATTTTCATTACATTCAAAATTAATAGTGAAAAGGCAGCTAAGGTAGAATGGCACACCTGTTCATATTTAGTTTTGGAGTTACCTCTTAACATTTCAGTTACACTGCATAGTTCACCACCACTGTTTTCTGATCTAGAACGAGATTCATTGTAAACTGATACGACTTTCATGTAAGCCTCTACCTGGTCTGTGAAACTGAGTTCAAGTAATGCCATTTCCTTTTTGTACAACCTTTGGTTACCTAAAATAGGTTATTAAAATCATTTTTCTCTTTCCATATATAATTTTAACAATTCTTTGTTGGATTGGGTGTGATTTTTAAGGCGTAATCATTAAGCTGATACAAGTATTTAGCTTGTTTTAATAAATTCACCAGAATTACTGTATCTGCACTGCAGGCTTGTGTTGCTTTTATTACACCAAATTATTTGTTCCAAATAGCTAACGGTATACAAAAACTGGGTGTGTGTAGCCCATAGTTAAACTAATGCAAGGCCCTATATAGTCTCATAAAGATTTAGCTTAAGTCAGTAAAGGAAATAATTAATCAGTATAAGTTTTGAATGTGACCAAAACATAATGATACACATATTTCACTGTTCAGCACTCACAGCAATTATCGACCACCATCCCTTCTCTATGCCTCCTGGACTGCACGCACTCCTTTTTTTCACAGAAAATACGGATCTTCAAATACAAGCACGAGTAATGAGAATACAACAAAACCAAACCAAAACAAAAGGTCTCTGAACTCAGCTGGAGATGAAGGCTGCTGCCTCTGCATCAACAAGATGGTGTTGACAAGCTTGCCTTTCTATGAGGCAGCTGCTCACAGCTTCTGCTAAGCTGCATCCTCAGTATGGGATGGGGACGAGAGGAGATACAGGTGCTGGGATAGGAGTCTGGAAACAGGGAATACTGTAGTTCATATTATGGTGGGGAGGGAGGTAAGGAAGGAAAATGCAATCAAACAATTGATTTGTGACTCACTGACGCTGTATATTTTATTTGCCTTGTTCCTGGCCTGTGCAAGTTTGATGATCTCTGTCTTTTGGTCTTCTTCCACATACTCCCACTGCTGTCTAAGCTTTCCCATATGTCAAATGACCCAAATGTTTCTCCTCCACTGACTGGCTTCAATTTGACTGGGCTACTCCTGTGATTAACAGGCAAGAGGTACATGAACAGTGTGCATTTTCAGTAACAAATTCTGCAGCTCATTGAAAACTAAAAATTAATACAAAAATTTTTAACATTTAGGTAGTAGAAGAGATTACTTTGGTGTCTACTAATTTTGTTAATTTTCATATGTAACCATATTTAAAGAAACTGAAATTATATGATGAATTACTGAAGTCTTACAGAATCTCTCATTTTTAAGATCAGAGTAACAGAAAATTTGTTCATGCTTGCTGTGTCACTGCCTAAAGAGATATGGGAACAGGCAAAGAAAGCAAGGAGAACATAGCGGTAGCTGGCTGTGCTCATGTAATCCAAGTATTTAATAGCCAAATGTTCCTAACAATAAATAAGCAATAATAATCTATTCTGTATCAAAGGATATATTTGAACTCCCTGGGCAAGTTTTGGCTTAAGCTTATGAGGCATGTGATAGTTGAAAGGAAATACACAAATAAAAGATAAACACTTTCTGAATTATTTTACCAACAAAGGGGAGGGGAGGGGGCAGGCACGACCTACACTGTTCTGTACTTTGTTCTTGAAACAAGCAGTGTAACTTCCCTTGAAGCACACACTGTGAACAGCACAGTCCGTGACAAGGTACCAGGCCTGGCCAGATACCCAAATCAGCTCAGCGTGCCCACTTGGAGTCACGTAATGTCAGCAGGCACATTAGCTTAACGCTCAAAGGAGTGATAAGAATGTATTTATGCAGTCATGAGGAAAGTGCAGTAAATCTGTGTCATTTTCCCCCATATTCTTCAAACACAGTTACATAAACCCAACCCACCTTTCCCTCTTACTGTGTGGCAAATACAATCCTCTCCCTTAAAAAAAAGTCTGAATCTGAAATAACGTTAAATAATTTGCAGGAATGATTAATAGTTCTGCTGACTGGTAAAAATCTGGTTAGACCAGCTAGGATACGATGGCTTTTTAGGAGCAGTATAAAGTTTATTTGATTCTCTGTAACTGAGTGTCCTTAGTTGAACCTACCAGCCCTTTGCTGTGCGAGGATTATAACTCATGCTGCAGTTGGATCAGCCTCCATTTCTATTTTTAGTGCAGATCTTGCTCCTTATTTAGTCCTGATTGCATAGCCAGAACTGCATTCTCAGCAGCTCAGTGAAAAGCCTGCCTGTTCCATTTTATAACTTTTCCAGACAAAAAGATGGGAAGCCTGTAGCCTTCCAAACAGTCTTATTTTAGGAGCTTGCAATACGATACAGTCCCAAACCCAAGGGCCACATGAATCCCTGCTGAAATACTATTGACTTTCCTGGAGTTTTATACAGCAAGATTTTGGCTTCTTATAAGTTAACCGGGATATTTAAAAAAAACAAAAAAACAAACAACCTCCCCAAAGCCCCCCAAAAAACCTTCTTCACCCTAAATACTTAAAAGATATTTATTGAAACAGTAATATACATCTGGAACAAATTCTCCAGAAAACATTTTATCCTCCTTAGATTCACAGTTTATAAATCCCATTCATGGAGGCAACTACTAGCCAAAAAAGAAATAAACAAGGAAAAATGGAAAATGTTGGTTTTAAAGAATCTCTTAGCAGGGATGACCACACAGAAGTAATTTTCTGCCACTCAATTAAAACCATAAGAACATTTTTGGTTTTGAACAAAGTTTTCCTACTACAGCGAGGAGTTGCTGTAATTCTGTCAGAATCAGCTACAATGCTTCACCTTCACTTCTAGGATTTCTGGAATATCTCCTTAGTCATATACTTAATAAGTTATATTTCCATATGTTCCACATAAGTGCATGATTAAAAACCTAGATTAAGATGATCAAGGATATTGTGAGGCTGTAAAAACACAAAATGTAAAAAACCTACAGTGATAATACATGTCAAATACATTTTTATCTACATGTACTGAAATATTATTCCATGGAATCCATGGATCTTATTGCCATGCGTGAAGACACTTTGCATCTTACTATAGACTGAAATTACACATACCTCCAAAAAGGTCTATTATTCCTAGCCCAAGACAAAGAGTCATATCCTCACACGCACAGATCTCTTCTTAGATGTAATCCTAAACCCTTGCTCTCCCAACCTGCCATAAATCGCTAAGGAATTGTTATGCTGGTCAGGCAGCGATCGCTGAATTCAGCCATCTTTATTGTACATGTAAGGATATCCAGCACTCCTCCTGCAGTGGGGAGATTGATTGCAGACCAAAATTTCCCTCAGCTGCCCCTGTATTCAGGCCGCTGACTAGTCCTTTTTTTTCCACACCGAGAACACAAAGGCAGATTTAAAAGAAAATTAACTGGAGGAGTAAAGAATTAAAATCAGTGAAGGGAAGGATGGACTAATATATTCTCATTGTAAATTCAGTAATTTAATTAGCCCTCAGTCAAACACTGGACAAATTACAAAGCCAAAACAAAACAGAAGGGCCATAAAATTATGTATTCAGCAGGTCTGAATTTGCATATTCTGTGTTCCCCAGATATTCTATTAATTCTTGGAAAATGAAGCCAAGTTCTGTATCTTGATTTAAATGACACAGGCTTGAGAGAGAGAAGTTGAATGCCACAAGAAGTACTCAGGATCACTATCTCAAAGGCATGAGGTTAGAAACTGAAAGGACTAGAAGTTATTAACTGAAAACAAAAGACGCAAGTACTTGAAAGCCCGTTCATCCTAGCCGCTATCAGGAACAGTGTACACTTGTACCCTAAATGGAGACTACTAAAATTTGGGTATTTGGGATGTAGAGTGTCTTGGCTGTGCTTCTCAATGTGACACATAAAGTTGAAACTCTTAACACATTTAGAAAAATACAGTAAAAAAATACTGGCACCAAAATGCCAATGCTTACATCAGGGCAATGGAATCATGACATCTGTGCCTATAAATTAGGAACAAAAATTTAAGCATGACCATTCTGACAAAGGTATTTAAGAACAGAGCTTTATTCTCAAAGAGCCGTGAAGGCCACTCAGATTTTTTTCAAGATTACACACTAAGAGACTGAACTGCACATGAAATCCTTCAGAAAATGCCTAAAAATACAACACAGCCAGAGACTATGGTAATTTCCTTTGAGCCCTTTTCAAGAAGGGACTTTTGAGCTGATGCATGGCAGAGGAGCCCAAGAAGCTGAGGCTGAGCTGCGAGGAGCCAAGCCATAGTGTGGAATTTTCTATACCGTTACGAGAATATGCCATATTCCAGGAAGATTTGGAGAAATCTTCCAGAAGGAGACTCCGTATTTAAGAATAAAACTTACAGGAAACACCTTAAGGAATCATGACAAAATTTTCTCTAGCAAGCCCCTGGCATGGACTTTCTTATGAAACATCACAGTATAGTGCAAAAAGTATCAGTTTGCCCACAACTACATTCTGGGTGTAATTTTTAATAATAGAAGTGACTGCTGAATCCATTTAGAAGAAATACTGATCTAAGTGTATACAGCTTTGTTTGTAATTCAACACTATAAAGCGTACCCTAACAAATTATGAGTATTTTGTGTCTGATTTAATAACTGTTTCTGTATTTTCAGTTAGGAGTGACCAGTTCTGTGTTTTGAGTTAGGAAATGTGCATAACATTAAAATAAAATTATTCAAGTGCCATTTTAAATCAAAATGAAGCAGGTCACTTTGAAGTCAGCTTTGATGGACAGTTTTGTTGTTGGGTTTTGT
>WAAD01036702.1:8348-21037 GCA_013389945.1 Fregata magnificens | reverse complement strand
GGTCTTTTCCAACCTTAATGGTTCTATGATTCTAGTTCAAATAATTTCAGCTGCTTTTTTTTCCACGCAATATTATATCTTAATTCTTCCTTCCTTTAATAGGCACTTGCAGGCTTGCTGCAGGTAACTGGGTCTGAACATGCTGCTTCTGAAGGGTGTTTACTTGGCAGGGAAGCTAAATAATCATTTTCTTGTACCTTGCCCACCTACACCAGCTCCATATCTGTCCCAGCGTATTTATCCCTTCTATTATTTTTTTTCCCACCATTTCCCAAACAAACACTGCCAAGTGCATGTCTCTGTAAAAGAGTCCTCCTTGTTCTATATTTGTCTCTGTTGAAGTGTCATTGTCTTCTATTGATTTTAACCTATCTAAGTCTGTAAATAGCTGGCAATTGTGTTCTTCATTATTTACACTTTCATCCATTTATAGTATCATCCATCTGTGATCTTTGTTTTTCCTTTCTTACTTTCTTTCCTATTTTCTTTGATTTCCCCAAGCCAATTTTCTCCTTATTCTATGAACCCATAGAACTCTGCTAAAACAACAATCTGAAGTTAAAATAGCATCATCAAATTTGTGCTCAGTCTTTGAGGTATTCCTTATGCACTCTCTACACTTACAGATACTGCAGAAAACCTGGAAGAAGTTTCTCCAGTTCACATAGAGTATTTGTTATTAAGTTGACTAAAGTAACAAGCCACACACACTGTTCTTCTGCTCAAGCCACAAAATCACCATGATTTGAAATGTGAAATGCAATAGTTTGTCTCAAGCACAGATTTAATCTTTGACTCCTACCTCATGCTGGCTTGTAAGGCGGTACGCAGTGGAAAAAAGTGGCATTCATCAGCATTTTCCCCCCTGTAAAATATTGCCAACAAAACAGGATTTTGAAATTTTAGCAGCTTTTGAAACAAAAGACATAATTTTTATTTACAGGTGCTCAAATGTAAAAAAACCTATACTTACTCCTACACAGTTTTTATGGTAGTGTGTGAGGACCGCGAATTAATCAGCAGTGTTCCAAAGGATCTGTCTTGACCTTCTTTATAAGGAGCTCCCCAAATAAGATCAAGAGCCCTAAAAACAAACAAACAAACAAAATCAGGGAGTGGGAGCGCTGATAATTACTTCATCATTAGGAAAAGCAACTATTGAGCAATCATCTCGCACTCCCTCACAGACTGCCTTCACCTCTCAACTGTGTTGCAGCCAGCTCCAGTGACCACTGGGATCTAAGCAAGCATTGCCATGGCTCCAGGAGGCCTTTCTAGGGCAGGAGGGTTGGCTTCCTCCCCACCACACCTGGGGCCCTGGCTCCATCCTTCCTCTGTACCACCTACCTGCAAGTCAGCTCCCAGCCCCAGGCTGCTCCTGGCCCTATAGCACCTGCTCTTCAGCACCACCCCAGCCTTCCCTTAAAGCAGAATAACAAAAATGCAACTGCAGAAGTAAAAATAAAAATTCTGTCTATCCAAAAGGGGAGCAGTGGTTTCATTATTTGGAAACTAAAACCTTTCAAAGATTTTTAAAATTTTTATTTCCTCCTCATTATCAATAAATGTGATTCTAATGTCAATTTAAATTATTTTCATTTTATTTCAATAGATCTGTTCACTTTCTTTTACAGAAACTTTAGGTATGTTAGAATGCCTCAAAAGGAAAAATAATACAGTTTTGCCGCTTGTAGAAATGTTAAAGCATTTCAGCCCAAGCGAGGAACTAATTTGTATACAAATCTGCTGCGTTCAGTAGCTTAAATATGGAATGGGAAGGAAAAGTGGGAAAACAAAAGTTTAAATTCTCAAAATATTCTGTAGAAACTTTACTAAGAAATTAATTGCCACAAACTGAATTTTTACCTTAAAGGCTCACCGGAGGAGATCTATAGTATACCTGGAGGTCTAGCTATGCAGGATGACTGACCCATTTATTGATTATTTAAATGACAAAGTAGAAACCTTGGCCGATGCTTTCTCTCTGGAGGCTGCCTTGTCCCTAGGGCTTCTCTGCCTGAGACACACACAGAAATACTTTGACACTGGGGTTGCAGCTAATAAGGCCCATGTCCTTCACCTCCTATTTAAACCAGGCTGGCCCTGTAGATCATCTTTTCTTCTCCTTGCAAAGACTAACACCTGAGCAGTGGCACAGCATTAAGCATAGTCTTGACCTATCTCCCAGGGCAGCTAAGCTGATTTGAAAATCATGTGAAGAACAGGGGGAAAGGCATAGCACATGCGGGCTTTAAAATGAGGAGTTTCATGTTCAGGAACAGAAAACACTAAAAATTGTTTACATTGCCTTGCTAAAAAGATGCAGGTTTGGAGGTTGAAGAAAGTAATTTTCTTTAGTAGAATAAATTTCTTATGATTACAGAAAGCAGATTTCCAGTAAATAAACCAATGCCTCTCAGTGGATTAATAAAAATGGAAAAGAAAACACACCAAAATCATGCCTCAGAAATTACTTTGTTCTCTTTATATGTAAAGCAGGTTAATCTCTCCCACATACTGTAGAAAAGCCATAAATTTTGCCAAGCCTTCTCAAATGGTATGGAACAACTTTCTGGGAACCAAATAAATCTGTCCAACCAGTACCAAATAAGTCAGTCAGTTCTCCATCATTGGAGATGGGGAGAGGAGGATGTCTTGCATGCAGGCAAAGCACCTGGTGGGTACAGAGCTGGCCATGCAGGCTGGGGCAACACGGGCCAGCTGTAGTGCTTGGAGCCTGGCAAATAACCCTGGGTCTCCTGAGCTGGCTCTGTGCTTCACCCTGTTGCTGGTGGGTCTCCCTGTGCTTGGATGAACAGGGCAACAGGGCTCAGAGATCACTCTGCAGCAGCTGCTCTAGTCTGGAAGCAACAGTGTTATCTATTATTCAGATAATGGGTAACCTGCTAAAGAGTAGAACAACCAGAAGAAGAGGAGTGGTCCATCAGCACTTTGAATTGTTTTTTCACTGTTGTGCTGTAACCAAAAGTTATCTCTGGAAGCCAGAATTTTACTCCTTAACTTTACCTAAAATAGATTTTTCAGTGCTGTGCTGTAACAAAAAGTTATTTTTGGAGCCGGAATTTTACTGCTTACCTTTACCTGTTGGTTATAAGGACCTTGTAACACAGTTTTATTATGTTTATACTGACCCCAAACTGACTTCTGTTAAAAAAGAAAGATATTTTTAATAGATATTTATATAATAGATAAATAAAACCAGAATGGCAGTAAACAGATAAATTATAAATGAGATTTAATCATTAATATTCACTCAACTAAATGGATCTGTACCCCGAGAACATCATTATTTGGTGTTCAGCCTTTGTATATGACAGGTTTTTATTTACTTATTTAGTTGTGCCTACAGACCCCAGCTGAGTTATGGGGTTTTTACTGCCCTAGGGAATGAATAAAGACACAGAAAAAGACAGTCTCTTTCTCAGGGAGGTTACAGTCTGAGAAAATACATCAAGTGCAGAACAAAAGTGCCCAGTGTGCTCTCGTGCCTTTCCAGCATATGAAGAGTAGCTAAGAATTTAGCTGAAAAACAGCATGAAGCTTCAAAAAGCATCCAGTATGCCATGGGATGCATTTCTGCAAGACAACTGTCCATGGAAACTGGTAGCAACTGGGGGAACCAATGATTACAACCACAATGCCTCTGCAGATCTGTCCCATGTCCCATGTAGAGGACCTGTTGCCGATGAGGGCAGGGACTCAGCTGGCTCTATGGACAGATGAAAGTATGGATGATGCTGTAAAGGTTAAATGGAGATAAAATTTCTCATGGAAGTCATAGTTACTGATGTAATTTGAAATATGTCAATAATTATCTTGCAGGCATTTGGAGAAATGAATTACTCGGATGACTTTATTTTCCTGAAATGGCCTTTCTCATCCCAAGTAAATATGTATCATTTTATAAAAGTTATACCTGACCAGTACTTTTAATTACATTTGTTACATATAGTTATGTTCAAGGCTTCACCTTCTGAATAATACACATCTTTTCCTTTCAAAGCCATAGTTTACACATTATTGTATTTATGTTTAAATCTAGTTCTGCTGGCATTCTATTAAATGCTACATGAAATGAACAAAATCAAGAATCAACATTAAAGGTTTTGCTTGACTGTTTAAACAATATTTCAAGGTAGCTTTGCCAAAATTGTCAGCATCTCCCTATTCAGTAACCTTGAAATTGTAAAAGTATCATGAAGGCAGCATTATGAGAGACATAAACGGGCTCAAAAACTGCACAATACAGAAAAAAAAATCTAATTACAACTCCAAATCTCGTGATATTTGTCCATTCAAATTCCAAAAGTCCAAAAACTCAAAAGCTGATGCTAGTATCTAAAGTCAGAATGCTACCCAAGAGAATAATACTCTTCTCCAATGCTTCTATTTGCACAGACATTTTGTGAGTATAAACCAATTTTCCACCTCTATGTTTTTAGCATTACTTTTTAAACAACACAAAATGGGAAGTAAAAATAACCCTGGCTCCATTATGCAGCAAATGTAGGCAGACCTTTCATTTCAGCATGACTCCAGAACAGAAGCTGTCCACCGGTGTCCCTACACAGCCCTTTTTGCACAATCAGGCTTAAATTAGGAAAGACATATGATGCATTAAGCCATGCACATTACACTGTTCAGGCTTGAAAGTGCCTAATGTTGAGTAAAGTTTCCCACCAGCTGTTTTTGTGTTATTTGTTTTGTGCTCTCATTCGAACTATTACATAATGTGTTGAAGTGAAAAATTGGCACATAGAGGTATAACAGTTTGTTTTCTAGAGAAAAAGCAGTATATCATTTGATTTCATAGAGACAGAATAAAACAGATCTCCAATTCAAATTGAAAAACAAAGGGGGATATGGTAAATGACGTTGTAGCACCATCATGTTCAAGAATTATTCTTATGCTGTGAAGACAGGTCTTCATCACGACAGTGTCGTAATTAATGATTCAGCTAAATCAACATATTTCTGCCTGAATTACCATAGCCTAAAGCCATTATGTACCCTGACTTACTGCAACATATGAAAAGAGGGGCAGGAAAATGATAACTGATACGTTGCATACCATTTTTGACTCCAAAGATATCCAGTGAATGCTACAAAACGTGTGTAATATTGAATCAGATAGATTAAATGAGTGTGCATGCACACATACACAGGACTTATTGCAATAGCACTAATATTTTGCCCATTGCATACCTGTGCACACACAGAAATGCAATCTCCTCTGAGGCAGAAAAGGGAAGCATAACAATTTGTACACATGACAAGTGCCCCAGTCATTAGGCTGTCACTGAGGTATTATTACAGAAATAGGCTGCAGTACCACCAGCTTGTTCTGAAAAGCTTTGCTGGTGTTTGGGGAAAGTGCTGAATGTCTCCTTCCAGGAGAAAACGTGGGGCTAAGATAGCATCAGTAAGTCCATTAAGCTTCTGGGAAAGAGTTAAGTCTTACCTCTCCTCTCCATGAACTACCTCAAGTGGGTTCCTCCTCACTATGCCGGCTTCTGTGGATTCCCCTTCTTTCTCTGCTGTGTAAAGAGAACATCAGTACCTAGCCTCGCTGTTGCAAAATCCACTAGTGGCCCAACCTTATGTGGTAGCAGCCTTTCACATCAGAAAGTGTCAGCTACACCACTCACCCACACCGTAAACTGTGCAACTCCCACAGTGGTCCAACTGTAAAAGATGAAAACACAATCTTCAGTTGGCATGACTTGAGCCTTTTGTCAGGAAGACACAGGAGTTTTCAGCCTTTGGTCACTGCAATGGGACTTTCACCACCATATACTTGCATTATTCTAATCTCCGTGGGAGACAGATTACGTGCAGGATGAAAACAAAATCTATTTTTAATAAGAGGTATGTCCAAGAGCTAGGACCTTTAGTAAGTAGAAAGGCCCAAGGGGATCGAGCTGCTGTAATAAATTAATCTTACCATGTGGCAAGTGAAAAAATAACTTTTTTTTTTTTTTAATGATGCCTAACCTTAGTATATATGTGTTTTGCCTAGAGATGAATCTGGGCTTAGTCTCAGAGCCTAACTCTTAGTGCACATACATAACACAGGCTTTTGGGACAGGGAGAGGCAAAGAAATCATCCAGAAGTTACAGTGGGGCTTACCTTAAGGACAAAGCAAGTCGAATGGGACCCTTGGAGCCGGGTATCCCTCTGGCAGCATACCAAGGACAGGAAAGATGAATTCACTGCCCGCTCACACTCACCTGAGCATAGCTTTTAAAGTGAAACAAAAACAGTGGTTTCATTTCCCTCCCTCTCTGACAGATAAGGAGCCCAAATGATCTGTGTGGTCCATATTTGTGTGCAGTGATACCAATCTTCAGTATATCTAAAAGTAGTCACCATGCATTCAGACTCAATGGAGAAACATTATCCAGGTAGAGACTATCTGTAACCACATTTCCAGGGAGTTATATTTTGTTTCAAATCTTCGAGCACTGTTGGGGGTGAGAACACTTCAGATCAGGTAGAGGGAGATGACACATTTTTTAAAAATAAAGAGGTCAGAAATTCTTCAACATCAGTTTCTATGTACTAAACACCCTCTTTTCTATTTTTAAGCATCAGCCAGGCAGGTACTTTTACTGGTAACGTGTCCACACAGGTTTCTTTGGCATCCCTCAAATCCTGGCAGCACTATTGTATGTGGATGCTGCACTTTTCCATCAATGGACAAACTGCTCTGTTTCCACTTCTTGTAATATTACACCCTCAGAAGACACTGTTGTTGACTGACAGACATCTCTTTCTTCTTCTTCCTTTTACTGCACTGGGATTGGAAGCCTGCACCTCATGAGGGTTAATATGTCTGATTTTCCCACTTACACAGTTAAAAAGCAGTCCGATGGAAGAAAAACTTCATGCAAGGGAAGACTAGTTTAAAAATACAAAACCCCAGGAAAGAGGAATGTGGAGAAGTACTTCAGGACCTTAGTTTAAATTCAGCCCTGTAAAAGCTCACATGAAATATTCATACTTTAATGTCCACAAAGTAGTTTAATCTGATCTGCAGAATCACAACTCTGGCAGTATAATATGTCCCATGGCCATACAAAATGCTGAAGTGAGCAGAATATGTCCATATTCTTCTGCCAGAAAAATTCTGACCTGCAGGCTCTGGTGCAAAGCACTCACTAAACACCCTGTATAACCACTTAATATATGTGCCCTCTGAAAATGCTGAAGGCTTTTCTCCTTAGGCGTCTGTCTCTGATCCTAGCAACGGACACTGTTTCTTTGTTCAGTGGCCTTATTAATAGAAGTGCTAGGATCCAGAAAAACTGCTAGCAGCATCACAGTCTATAGTGAAGGCCAGTGATTCTCCAAATTTCACCCTAAACATAATTCCATGGAGAAATCCAACTACAGAACTTCTGAGTTCCTCAAAACACGTCGTCTGTCATCACTCCATTGAACCAACACTATTTATTTGCTTTTGAAGGCAACTGTAATTGATTTATCTGTTGCTCAGAATAACACCATGATAAATAAATTATCACTTAAACACGATGGATTACTAACATTTCCTTTTCTAATTATATTTATGACATATTACTAGGTCTTGCTTCATTTAAAAGCTTACATATGTTTTCCTCATCCCTGTAATCTAATCTAAGGTGCAAAGCCTGGATTTGTGCCAGTAAACCCGTTTGTTAATACACTGCTGCACTAGCAGAGTCCATCTGGAGTTACTGTTCTGCTTGATGTCACATGGCAGATCCTACCTGCACGGAAGATGAAAGGGCATTCAAGGCACATATCTAGGGATGACAGTTTTCTTTGTGATGAACCACAGAGTCACAGCTTGTTAAGTAAGACTGTGACAGTGATAAAAGACAAAGCCATCATTTTATAGCAGAATATGGCCTATCTGTACATGGCAAGCCATACTATCTCTGCTCACACATGCTGACATCTCATAATGCTTTCTCCCAAGTGCCGGACAGAAATAGTCCCTGAAGACAGCACCACTAGAGAGTAATAGCATAGTGCTTATCTAGGAGCAAATGAATGGAAAAAACCTGAAGTGTACAATGAGTCCCTATTAACATCACAGATAAAAAGCTTTCAGTTTAAAGTATTTTCTATTTTCATTAGAGGTTCAATAGGTTTAGAATCAAACAATAAGGACAATTAAGTTCCCTTCATTGTAAATTATTTTGACTCTTTCAACTAATTTTTTTTTTTTAAATGCTGACGGTAAATTTACAAAAATCTGTTAGGAATCCTCTTTTTTGGAGGGCTGGGCATCCATACTGTGCATGCAGTCTTATGTTGTACTTAACATTCTTCACACTTGACATCTTCCCAGACTGTCCAAGCATCAGCAGGTGGTGCTCACAGCCTCCCAAGCTGCCCTGCAGGGTGAAAGCCCATGGGAATGTAGGTTATGGCGAGAGGTTAACTGCCAGGCATCTCCCAGAGCAGGAGGCATAGGTGGACAGGGAGGGGACACTGTCGGCAGAGGTGGCAGAGGGGAACTTGAGGCTGGTACCTTTCTGGGGGGAATGGGAAGGCCTGATGGTTTCCTGGGAAGGAGAGGTCAGGGAAGAGCCATCAAGAAGGAAAGGATTTAGCTTGAAAGAAGAGCGAAATACGTAAAGAGCCTACAAACCAATCAGGGAGCATAAGGAAAGAGAAAATCCCTTTTGCCTCTAAGGGTACTTCTCAGTTAAGTGAGACCCTTCTCTTGGATTTCCCCCAAACCCTTTTATATTCCACACACAAAAGCTTTAATGATATATTGACCCTGCTATTGGTAGAAATTGCAATCCCCCTGAATCCGGGCAGAAATTAACCCATCTGCTGTAGCGATCCATATAAAAACCTCTGGCTTCCTACACTCTGACAAGGGCAGAGTATCCCTCCTGCAAGTGCAGCTCACAGTGGGGGAAAAACAGTGTGACATCATAAAAAAATAAAGACATATTCCCAGACATAACCCTGGGTGGCTGCGAAATTAGTGATGATGCCAGCAAGTACTGTTTATCAGCAAGATGCTGTAAATGGGGTTAACGTGGGTGTTCTGACTGAGTACCAATCACATGGGATAACCTGAGAAGTATGCCTAGTGCTGTTGTATATTTGAGACGAATTGCCCAGGGGTTGTAAGTCTTCAGAAGTGACAGTGAAAACCTGTCTGCCACTCTCCTCTCAAGTTGCATGGTACACACATCTCCCTTTCCTACTGTACATGCAATCATCCCCCTCACCGAATCCTTCCCCCTAGCACAGCCAAACATCCTGTTCTCACTTGCAGTGTAACCTACCCATAAAAATCTGGTCCATCACCTTCAAAATGACCTGATCAAAAGTCACCAATAAATCACCTTCAAAATTTTTCTCAATGACACCTACAAAATGTCGACAAAGGTTAAGTAGCCCATGTCTTAAGACTGCTGCCTATCATACTGACCAGCATTGCTTTTACTGTTTGCTTGTACCCTCCCCACCTGTTGACTGAATGTCTCTTGTCTCATACATAAATATTAAATTCTTTGGTATAGTTGTAATATAAGTAAGCGCAATTAATAACAGCAACATTAACCAAAGTATTCAATAGTAAGCCTCTTGATGGTCATTTATATTGCCCTTATAATTAGCTCAGCATTTCTGATTTGTGTCACAACTTTCATTGTGTAGATTAATTGATTTTTTCCCCCATAGTTGTTGACATAATTGAATAGACACTTTTTCAAATTTCCTCTCTTCTGGGCTCTGGACTTTAAAACCTATATTTGCACTCAGATCTCAGCACCTTTATCTGCATTTATATACTTACACTACCTTCCTCACTTATCCTCCTGAACACTTCCTGAAGCATCCTCCTTCCTTTCTCATTTTCATGCCTTCCTTTATGGGGCTTCTCAGACCTGGAACCCTCCTGTCCCTCCTCTGATTTTGTTCTGCTGGAATATCTCTCTGCTAAAGGAAACAGCAAAATTATATTCAAAGACAAAGTGTTTCAACCCCTAAAACGTTTCAGGCACTTCACTTGATATTTGACCATCTATATTTGAGTCATCCAGAACATGTATACATGACATAATGGATGTGGTACACAGAGTTGTCATGATAACAGATTAGAAAACTCACATAATACAGTGCTGTTGCAGCTGAGTCCCACAATCTGCTACACCTCAGCTAATAATGCAGTGTCTCAGCTTCGTATGAGCTTGGACAGGCAATTTCCAGTTCCAGACCTACCACCACTCACAACTAATTTGATATCTGCACTCATTCACTGGTGCAGTACAGATACAGCCATAGTTAGTCAGATGTAGGTCTCCATCTTATAAAGTCTTAGACATGCATTTACCTGACTATTAAGGATATGCAATGTTTTATCTCTTCTAATTTTACTATGGGTAATGGCCATGCTTCTGAAAGCTCTCAGTCCTGAAGTTGTGTGATTTATGTGAGAGTTCCAGTTTTCATTTGAAGCGAAACTCTTTAACCTTTAAAGAAGAATGTTCAAAATTCTGAATTCATATACAGAGAACTCTTTTTTTTTTGTTCTTAACTTTTTCCTGATTTTTTGGCCATTCTAATGATTTTTGGATACACTGTTCTTGGTGTTCTACAATTGGAGTTAGCTCCACTAAAGTACTTTGTTGACTTGAAGCAGGCTGAATTTTTAGCTTGTAAGCTCATTACAAAGATCATTTTTTATTCATACATTCTGAGCATAGGCATAAATTACAAGTGTCTTCCAAACATTAAATTCTCAAGAATATGAGTTTTTTGAAAATCCATTTTGAAATGTTATAGCTTATCTGTTTTTTTCTAGTCAAGCCATCATATGATTTTGAAATTGGAATGGACAAATTGTTTCATGAAGACAATCATCATTTCACCTGAAAAAGAACTTTTTTTAGAGATTCATGAAGTATAGCTAGCTTTTCCCTGGAGTTTTTAAGCTTTCTGCACACTGTGGTTCCAGTCTGGATTAAAAGTGCCAAAATGCCACAAAGAAGACTGTTGCCTCAGTACTTTTAGCTTAGTGAGAGACAGAAAGTGCTGAAAATTTTGTAAGAAAAAAAGCCATAGTGAGAATTCCCACTTAGCTTTTAGATCAAAAAGGCTGACTAAGCACAGGAGGTTTGGAGAAGTTTTGCAAATTGAACTGATGCTATAAATCTGCTGAATTTTGCTGATCAGTTTAGTAAACTCATTGAATACTGTCTCCGTGCAATCAATTTTAATATTTTGGGAGGGCTTCATGGATATTTAGAATGGGACAGCCTGAAGCTTAAATCTGCCCTCAGTGACCTTTGCTGTTGTGTGAGTATGAACATGCAGAAAATATGCCTATTGACGAGTGAACGCTGCCTTTGCCATCGTTATTAGGTATTGTTTATCTTGTGAAGCAGCACCTAACATTACACAGGAGAGTGGCAAAAGTTAGAGATGCTTCCCACGCAGGGCAGGAGCTCCAGGTTCTTTTTGTGGCTCTTGGTGAGGCAGAGGCTGCCACAGTGGTCAGGTTTCACCCTGCCCAACATAGCATAGGATCTGGGGGTCTGAATTTGACACACCTTCTATGGCAGGGCACGAAGAAGCAATCTGTAATACCAGAACACTTTGTTTAACACGGACATAGGATGGAAGAAAGGCATGTACTAGAAGCAGGTGAGGACTAGGGTTGGATGCTCAAATCAGTCTAATATTTCCCACTCTTCTGTTGTTTCTCCATAGAAGGTGTTTCAGGTTAACTGCCGACCTGGAGCAGGAGCAACGCTGAATCTCAGGAATACTTGCCACACGCCTCAGGAACTGCCGCTGAAATACATTTAAGGTGACTCTGGTCATTCCTTTATCTGGATCCTGATCACACAGGTTTTCTTTCCAAAACATGTCTGAATACTCCAAAATGCACACAAGGGTTTTTTTTTATACAGCGACATTGATCAGAGTTTGTGAATTTGCAACACACTAGTTAGTCATGTAGCGCTCAATGCACACTGAATGTGAGATAACCTCCTCCATGTCAAAACCAAAGTGTGAACTTATGGAGGCTCTTCGGAAGTGGAGTAAATTACTTCACACCTATTGGTAGCTAAGAAAATCCGCAAAATGAGGTAGTATGGAGTAGCTTATGAGCTTTAAATTCACCCTTCAAATTTTTTTCTTTATGGTAACTTTTCATTTAGAGAAGCGTTCAGACGTTTTGCTTCTGAGAGTCTTAGTTCAAAAAGTGTTCAGTCTTTTAAAAAATCATAGAATCATAGAATCATTAAGGTTGGAAAAGACCTCTAAGATCATCAAGTCCAACCATCAACTAACACCACCATGACTCCTAAACTAGGCCCTGGAGTGCCACGTCTACACCTTTTTTGAACGCCTCCAGGGTAGACGACTCTACCACCTCTCTGGGGAGCCTCTTCCAATGCCTAACCACTCTTTCAGTAAAGAAATTCTTCCTAATGTCCAATCTAAACCTCCCCTGACGCAACTTGAAGCCATTTCCTCTCATCCTATCACTAGTTTCTTGGGAGAAGAGTCCAGCACCCGCTTCCCTACAACCTCCCTTCAGGTAGTGGTAGAGAGCGATAAGGTCTCCGCTCAGCCTCCTCTTCTCCAAGCTAAACAACCCCAGTTCTCTCAGCCGCTCCTCATAAGACTTGTTTTCTAGTCCCTT
>WAAD01036699.1:25229-65204 GCA_013389945.1 Fregata magnificens | reverse complement strand
AGAAAGTTGAGCAACAGAGAGTAGAATTCATTTTCTTACATTCCTTGGAAATTTGGCACTTCATAGACACAACATGCTGTGCATAATCTGATATACACAATGGGTCTTTGGTCACATTTTGAAGCAGAACATTTGTACTTGGCATGTGCAACAAGAACTGAAGAATTCCTCTTATGAATTCATAATGCCATTTAAATACAGCCCAGTCGAGATTCTTCTGGGGCTAGCTGCATGATGGATAATTATGAGGAGAGAGAGATTTTGCTGATTTAGCTCAAGCTGTGAGAACTCAGGTTTTTAATTCTAGAATTCTCCTGTTTAAATTCCAATGTATCAGTAAAGGCAGCAGACATCACAGGTCTGACTTTAATGACTTCAGTGACTTTGGGAACAAGACAATGCATATAGATAAAAATAAAACTTATCTGACAGAACTGAACAAATATGAAATATGAACAAAAAAGTAAAGTGGAAACTAAGGGGTGGATAATATTCTGTTTTGGTTAGAGCTCAGGTTTTTGAATAGATTTGAATGTATCACTTCTTTCTCAGAAAGACACTGGATTAGAAATCAAGAGACCCGAGCTGAGTTTTTAGATCTGTGGGGTGTAAGTGCTAAAATAATGTGATTCACTGGGAAGTCTCTGGAAGCAATTACTAGAACAATACTGAATCTGTATCTTCTCTATTCCCTGTGAATGCTTTGACCGCTGAACTATCTATCCCTATTCAGTCACTCCATTGTAGTCAATAAGGAGCTGTGGAGTGCTCCAACCCTGCTCTGATGGTTTTGAGAGTATTATTTCTTTTTAATAATCTTGGATGTTGCCACTCACTGACTGGAAACTCAGAGTAGGTAGCCCATGGCCAATGCTACAAAACCAAGGGAGTAGGAATGGCAGTGGAGCTGCTGAACAGATGGCACACAGGCTGGGAGTAAGGTTGGATCTGTCTTCTCTTGGCCAGGAAACTTGAATAAAACCTGTTTACTTGGTGTTTGTGTAGGTGGTGACTGTTCTCATCCCATGGAGACACACAGTTAGAAGTTAACAGGTGTGAAGGAGGGAATATAAATATTTCTGTGCTACTGCAGCTTCAGGTTATTAGGGCAAAATGCTCAGATCCAAGCATATGCATTTTAATGATATACAGTATTGAACTACCAATGTCACATTTCATGTATTGTAAAGCTGTACTCAACTTTAGTTTCAGCACTTATAATCCAGGGAAAAAACCTTAAAACCATTGTAAACTATAACTCCTGCCATTTTAGGCTCTTTTTCCTGAAGTATGTGGCAATTAATATTGTTAGCAGCTTGATGTTACAGCTCATGAATCATTGATCTGTTCCAGTATAGCAATTAATTTGCTCCTGATTCCTGACAGGTACACTCTTTGAATTTCCTGAATTAGACTTAATTGCCAGCATGTGATTAAGGAGAAATGTGAGAATCCACTCAGATCTCCAAGCCTATGTCTGGGTCTCCATCTTGCATGTTTCACTTTTCTTTTGGAAATGTTCTGCAAAAAAGTTGAGCTTTGATTTCCCACCCCAAAATAGATATGGCAAAACCAAAACAATGTTGCTATTTCTGACTAGCATATTTTACAGGTTCTGTAGAAGATGGATCTAGAAGTGAAATTTGAGTGAATGACTGTTTTTTCTAAGTGTCTTGGTAGTCATACTTTTTAAAAAGTTGTTTTATTGCATGTGAATTTTTAAATACCTCTCATCTAAGTCAGAACTTCACCTGCATACTCTCTTCTTTAGTCATACTATGCGGGTCTTTGAGACTGTCCACAGTAACGAAAGGTTTAGAACTAAGGGGCATTGTCCTGTGAATTTAATTGGGTCACTATGGTGGGAATAAATAACACACGGCACATTCAGGTCTTGTATTTTCATCTTTGACAAATGCAGTCAAAGTCCAGTACCAACTCCAGTACCACTCAGGTAGTAATAAGAAGTTGTCCACAAGATACTACAACACTGTCTCTTTATCTGTATCACAGAATAGAATTAAGCTTCTGGTATCAGACAGTTACTGTCTGTTAATTTGTTTGTATTGAAGAGTGAAAATACAGCCCAAGTTGTGAAGTGGCTGAATACACTACGATTTCAGCTCTTTGGACTCAGTTAATGCCTGTTAATTAATTTGTTCTGAGTAGCTGGGCCAAGCAGTGAAGTGGATTAATGCATTAACATTTCAGCTCTTTCGACCAAATTTCAAATCTAGCTTGGTGAATGAGGAGTTTTGCCATAGCCTAGATCTAAGTGAGAATTTTGTCTTCATCACAGACTACCACTTCATTTGTCAGTCTGGCAGCTCCTGTATAGGAAAGCACAAGAATGCTAGCTCTGTAGAGCACCATGGATAGTCAAGTCTAATAGAATATATCCAGACTTTTTTGTTGGGCAGATCTATGATCTAAAGATAATGCATTCCTGCTTTTGTAGTCTTATGTAACATTATTTTTGCTAGGAGTCAATACAGCTCCAATCTGATGGAAAGGAGGAAGGAAGTGGTGCAGGCGCGTGACTGCAACATTACATTACATGCAAGGGTGTACCAGTACTAATGGAAAGAAAAGTATTGAAACTCCCTCCCAGTTAAACTGTCCTTGATTACTGAAACAAGAAACAGACTTCTCAGACTCTTAATAAAAGGGGTCTTGTTTTTCAGCATGAGGTAACTGGCAATTTTTTTGCAATACCTATGACCAGGTCTCCTATATATAATCTGTGCAGTGCAGAGTATGATTCATCTGGGTGTGCCCAACTGACTGCACATGCACAGTTCAGGTTGCCAGAGTATACAGGGTAGGGTAGTAGGACATACAAGTCAGTGTCTACATTGTGAATTTGTTTCTGGGTTTTGTGAAATCTCAGGCCAAAGGCTGAATTCTTCATTCGCCCCCCTCAGAATTTTATGGGATAGGAAAAAAAGATGTTTTTCTGGACAGTCAGGATTAGTGATGTATTGTGAGAGAAGGAAGAGATAATGTTTAATGTGTGTATCTGTCCAACGTGACATGAATTAATTCTCATTTTATTTAAAGACCTGCTTTTATTTAAAGTGAGAAACAATGACCTGGAAGCTTTGGAACCCATGGGTATGCTGGTAGCTTAACAAAGGGCTTCTCTTTCTGCTGTCCTGCTTCTTGAATTGCTGCTTACGCTATGCACACTGAGTTTAAAATACCACTGTTGTGATTTGATAGAATTCATACATTCTTTGAATTGGCTTGGGTGGCTGTACATTGGGAAAATGGCAGGGGAGGGGAGGACAGGGCCCTGGATGTGTTATGGTGGTATTTCTCCAGCTCTAGACTGATCTGTGGCATATACAAACTTAATTGCTGCAGTACTTCATGCATGTCATGTCAGCTTCCAACGAGAAAGTCAGGGGTTAAAATACGGCAGCATGAGGAACTGCTGTTACTTTTCTTGTCTTGAATGAGTTGAAGGACCTGTGCCAGAAGTGTTCCCAAATCTACCAGGATTTCAGAAATTTTAACACTGGCTGTGCTTTTGGTGGGGGAATGGAACAGGCTATCTGATAAAGATGGGTGAAATAGGGAAGCTTTGGAGTTGTAATGCCAAGATGGATGTTGCTCAAAAAAACCCCTAAAAATAGAAAGAAAAAATAGTTATTTCTGGAAACAAAAAATGCAAATTTGAGATTACTTCAGTTTGGGTAGAGTTGTATCATCAGTGTTCAAGAGAAACAAATTCATTTTGAATGTTAAGGAGTGAATGTTTTCCAAAGAAAAACAAGACTTGCAGAATTACACTGAGACGTGGAGCAAGATAAAGTGAGGTGGTGTTTGAGAATGCAGGAGGTGCACAAGAAGAACAGAAGGATTGTGCAGAGTTTAGAAAAGAATAGCAAGGTAAACAATGTTTGGAATTAGATGAGGGGTTGTTTTGTTGAGGGAATGGAGATGATGAAGAAATTGAGGGATAATAAGGAATATGTGGCAATAGAGCTTCAAAAAAATTGTTATGGAGCAGGACTGAGAAGGTTTTCATTGTAATTACAGCTTGGAGCCTTGTAGGGGGTAGGCAGAAGTGTGTTTTTTGCATCCATTCAGATGTGGGACTGGGACTGCAGCCATTAGATCTATTAAACAGTATATGCTACTTTAACATACAGTATTATTGCTTTAGAGTATCATGAAATTGCTTTTGTGCAGCACTGTTATAACACAATGAATTTCAAAGCACTTGAGCAATCTAGAACATGGGTATATTTGGGAGCTGGCGGAAGTGCTCACCAAGTGCTCACCAAGCCACTTTCCATCATTTATCAGCAGTCCTGGCTAACCGGGAAGGTCCCAGTTGGCTGCAAGTTAGCAAATGTGACACCCATCTACAAGAAGGGTCAGAAAGAGGATCTGGGGAACTACAGGCCTGTCAGTCTGACCTCGGTGCTGGGGAAGGTTATGGAGCAGATCACCTGGAGTGCCATCATGTGGCATGTACAGGACAACCAGCTGATCACATCCATCCCTGGAGGTGTCTAAAAGACGGGTAGATGTGGTGCTTAGGGACATGGTTTAGTGGTGGACTTGGCAGTGCTAGGTTTATGGTTGGACTCGATGGTGTTAAAGGTCTTTTCCAACCTAAACAATTCTATGATTCTATGATAAATTGTGTTAGTTTTCTCTGTATACTTATAGCTAGCTTCCCTGCAACAAGACAGAGAAAGCTGTTTTTCCAAGGTAAGACAACTTCTGCTATGAATAGGATTTATTTTACATAAGAAATAAATTTTCTTTATTAGAAACTGTCCTTATATCCCAGAAGTGAGCCATGAAACATCTCGTTCGTGGCTGCTTGTGTTATTCTACATTTGAAGTTGTCAATTGTCTGCTATTGATCAACAGATTTTGTGCCTTTATATATGCTACTGCCCCACCAAAAGGGTTCATCTTTGATACATTCATCATACCCTAGAATTGAGATATGTGTTCTATGTGTTCTTTCTCCTTCTCACTGTGGAAATCAGGGTGTTTTCAGCATGTGTGAAGCTTGCTGGGGGTTAAAGGGAAGCTCTTATGTTTTAAGTTCCTCCAATAGAAGTGAAGAAAGGAGTCCACTGAGTGGACTCAGTAGGAATATTAAGAGTAAGAAGTTAAGGCTTTGTGTCCGTGCTGTGCAGTGAATTTTCCATGTGGCTTTGGTTAAGTCTCAAAAGGATCAGATTTGTGAAAAGTTTTAATTGCTTCAGAACTCCACTATGTGTCCAGTAGTTACTCCACTGGTACTATTTTCAATAGCAATTTTGTATCTAACCCAGTGGGAGATGCTTTCATTAAATGAAAAACAAAGCCAAAAAAAAAACTGCTTTCAAGGTAAATTTTTATTAAAGGACACTTTTCTTAAGGCTTGCATGCCTTGGCAATTGCATCAGCAAGTGCTTTCCTTATTTACACTACATTTAGTTAATGTGCTGAAGGTTTGGGGACTTCTTTAACAATTTTGAATTTTTTCTGGTATGCTGTAAAAGCAGTCTGTTTTTGTTTGCTTTGCAACCAATGTAAGCACAGTAGAGGTGGGGAGAAGGGTATTTTTAATGGTGATAAGTGATGTGTTGTTAGTGTATCCTGGTGAAGACAGAGGCATAAGGTCAGCTGCTGTCTTTTTCCTTAAGCCCATATTTGCAATGCTGTTTGACAGATGCAGTCAGTCAGAGCATATTTGGTTGTTTGTGTATAAGGGATACCTCATTATATTTAATGAGCAGTGTGGAACCAATATGAGATTTCCTGAAAGAGGGGGTGATTCACATATGGTTCAAAATGAAAATAACACTCATTAAATGATGATAAGAAAAGTCCGAAATGTTAATTTAAAAAAAGAAAAGGCACTTGGTTGTCATTTCTGTATTATCCTCAGAACAGGTAACTCCCATGGTTAATGTGTACAAAAGGAAAGTTAATGGCATTTAGTCCATTATCATCTTAGAAAAAACTTTTCCCTGACACAGAATAAGGCAGGTGTGAAGATAAATGAAACTTATACTTGAATAGAAACAGGACTTTTCCATCACAAAAGACACTGCAGAGGTTCAGGGCAATAATGGAATGTATCATTTCACAAAGCAAAAGTTCAGATTGTCAGCTATCGTGGAGACAATTTTGTCACATATGCATTGCAAAAATACTTCAGAATAAATTAGCATTAAAATAGTTACGATTTACACGCAACTGAATGATTTGAACAAGAACAAAATTTTTCCTAATATGTTTTTGACTCCTCTAAAAATAAAAGGAACCTCCATCCTATAAAAATACATATAGTACAGCTAGCTGAATGGCACAGTAGCAAGTTAATGGGTGTATTGGTTAGGCAGTGTAAGGATCTGCCTCTCTGTTTATGTAACAATTATAATGGTAGAAGCACCCAGCGTAATTAAATCAAGTTCCACCAGCAATTTCCATTACCCAGATGCTATATCCGACCATGCTTCACAAGCCTGGAAGCTTATGTGCTCTGACATACCTGATTCCCCTTAGCATGCTAGATTCTAGGTGGATTTGTTCTTCTAAAGTACACAATGTGATTTTTAAGGTGACATGGACAGGCTACTTTTGAGCAGATGTTTGTGTGTATGCCATTGACCTTTACAATTCTTAACTTTATTCATTGAGTTAATTATTTATTTAAACAGTTATTCTTTAACTTACAAGTAAAGTTCCAGCACATTTCTTAGATTTTCATATTATTAACAACCTGAGAAAATATTTTTCTGTTTTGGCACATGTTTTAGAAATCATTAAGTATTAATACTGCTGATATAAAAATATTTTGATGATAGAAAAAACATACATAAAGCAACTAAGTATTGCAGCACAATTGTGAAATTTCAGCTGAGAATTGTATAAAAATTATTTCTTAAGTTGATCTGCATGCAGTTTTAGTTTTTCAGTCTTATGTAGTGATGTTATTTTATAGGCAGATTGATATACCACTGAATACTACATCCCATTTGCTATTTCTGAGGAATTTTGCTTGCAACAAACATCCAATTAATTTTGTTTATTTTTTGTATTTTGGACTGACCCCGTTTTATACCATCAAGCTTAGTATATAAAAACAACTGAATGGCAAGAAACTCAACCACTTTTCTGGTCACCATAGTGGATTACAGATTGCCACTCCAGTGATGTTTCCAACCCTTACTGTGACAAATCGATAGCAGTATTCAGCCACCTTATTCCCATGACAAGTTTTAATGAAATTTTATTTGCCAAGAGTAATGGTGCCTGCTACTGGATAGTGACCAGGCCATTCATTCAAATATTCAAGTACTGCAATGCTCCCAAGAACCCCTGGTAAAAAGAAAGAAAAACAAAACAGAGTGGAGAGTTCTCAAGGGATCTAGGGAAATTGCAACTTGCATAGCATCATAGGTTGGGCAGACTGGCATCTTTCCATAAAAGTCTAACCTAAATGCTGGAAAAATGAGGCGGCTGTGTTTGTTGCTTGCTTAATGTGAATAGGGAATCAAGCTTTGTTGCCAGTGAATCAGCATATTGGGTGCTGAACTATTGCTGTACCGATTCCATGTCTAGAAAAGGAATTTAATGAAGTCAAAAACAGGGTGCAAAAGCTGGTTATGAAATGGTGGACTGTGGAATGATATTTGGATTCTGATCAGATAATCCACTGTCCATTAAAATAGCAGCTGAAAGATAGCAATCACAGATGTGATATTGGAGTTAAATAGTAAAAATAAAGAACCTGGTAGGATTTCTCTCCTACCACTTTGGTTTTGGAAAAAAAAAAAATTTCAATCAGAAAACCAGAATTTGTATTTTTGGTGCACTTTTCTTAGGAAGGCATATATTTATTTTAGTGCATATATATTTTTTTAATTTTGCTTGTGGATGGATGGTTCTGGACACACACCTTAGGTTTCTGTTTGTTGTACAAAGCAGCAGGTGTGGGAGAAGCAGATGGTAGTCATAGCCATTGGCTCTCTGGGTGCTGGTTGAACACCACCCATCTGGGACATGCCATCGCAGGCTCTCTGGACTGCCAGCTCCAGACTCCTGGCACATAAATACTTGTCTTACATGACAGCAGTCATGGCTGCTACAAAGACATGGTAGGTACTATAGCCTTTGATCGGCTCGTTCCAGCAAAGATGATGGAAAATGCCTTTGTGGGTTTCAGTTGTGTCAAGGGGCAAAAGAAGACTCCTGTTATAATGGTAGCCTGATATCGTAAGAAAACTTGAAGCAAAACTACCAACTCTATCTGGAGTAATTTCATATCCCTTGTGAGTTGTTTCTTCAAGAAATTAAATAGGTGAATTCAGTAAAAATTATAATGTATG
The DNA here is from genome assembly GCA_013389945.1 of Fregata magnificens. NCBI lineage: Eukaryota > Metazoa > Chordata > Aves > Suliformes > Fregatidae > Fregata > Fregata magnificens. Next base: position 56,856 of record WAAD01036699.1, on the reverse strand, counting down.
CAATATATCCACCCATGAATGGGAATCTTTTCAGTATTTTGACTGTTGAATCAGGTGCTAAGTGCCCATGTAATTTCAGATTCTTTGGCTTCTGTCTTATATACTGGTTGAGAATCAAACCATCAGTTGCAGCTGCTTGGCATTAAGCAAAACATTCTTTCTTTTCCCCTGTTCTTTACAAATGGGGAAATCATTATGATAACCACAAACAGCACTGAATTATTAAATGTGTTGGTGAAGTACTCTTGACCTTTTCTTCCTTTCTGTTTACCTGCATTCCATAGCGATGCTTTTGACTACTCATTTAATCAGTCATGTTGCTGTTAGACACCAGAGGATGATGAGAAAGAGAGAAATCATCATGAAGAAATCAGTATTTGAAAACCAGCGGTGAGGTTTGAAGAATAAAGTGTGAAACATACTCAGAGAAGTGCTTACATTTCACGCCCACTCTGCTGAAGCTTTCTCCTACATGCAACAGACCAATTGTATTTAAAAACAAACAAACAAATAATAATATTTTTCCTTTTTTGTTCCAAAGTCCTGCTTGGAAATCTGGACTTGAAGACCTTAAGTCTTACCACCCTTCTGCTTTCCTTTAGAACTTTGCTTCTTTGTATTAATGACTGCAGTGTTGACTTGTTGAATATAATTTGGCTTTTTCTTCCATTTGTGGACCTCCTGAGAAAGTGTAAGGATAACCTGTCATGGGAAAGTGATGAACTAATTGCTTATGGGTCTATGATTACCAAAATTGGGAGATCTAGGTATTCAACAATCCAAAAATTCCTTTTACTCCTCAAACTAGCATAGAAAGAAACACGAAACATTCAAGGTCAGGTTGGATGGGGCTCTGAGCAACCTGATCTAGTGGAAGTTGTCCCTGCTTTATTGCAGGGGGACTGGACTAGGTGACCTTTAAAGGTCCCTTCCAACCCAAACCATTCTATGATTCTACGATACAAAGAGATGTAAATAGGAATAAATGTCTCGCTCATTTTCAAAGAGCATGCATCTGGGAGTTCATCCTTACATTTTCATGAGCTGAAGGGCAACCGTGAAGGTAGGAATTAGCACGAGTGAAAATTGTGATCAGTTGAGTACTGATACTGCTGAGCTGAAGAAGGGATATTTCCTTTTAGACGTACTGGTAGTCACTTTTACTCTCCTCAGAAATATCACAGACACATGCCAGCCAAACTGTCTGCTGTGTTTACAGTGTCAGTGATTTTTGAAAGCTTACTACTCCGTGCATTTGCCTTTGGACAGAATTCAGCTCTTTCCTTTTTATTTGACACTTCAAATGTTTTTATCTTGAACCTTCTCATGAATTTTTATTAGCGAAAATTCTTTTGGGAGAGGAATTGAAAGATGAAAATAGGGACCCAAGTGGCCTGCAGACTGAAAGATTAGAGAGAAGTGGCAAAGCCTGTGGGAGAGATGGGAATTCTGTATCAGGGTGAGCCTCAAAAAGTTATGAAAATTGGTGAAATTGTGAGAAGGGATTCTCTGCATGGTTTCCACTGCTCTTTATCATATCTAAAGCTGACTGTTGAAGACTTGAGTTTCCCTTGCTGCTGTTTGTTGTCAAATTTGAAAAGTGATGCTAAAGCTAGTAGAGGTAGAACAGTGTTTTGCTGATGATAGACTCATTAGATGGGTGGCACCTATACAGATGGCAGCAGGAGCAGCCTGTGGAGTTCTTGACTGATGGATTTCCAGATCGTGCCACCAAGAAAACTCATTCAGCTTTGCAGTTTTATAAAAATACAGCCTAGGGATGGAGGTCTCCTTATAGAATAAAGTAACAGCTATTAAAACAACAACATGGATTCCTGAACTGACTGAGAAACTTGGGTTTCTGGAGTTTCTGCATTAAGAGAGCAGAGACAAGTGTTATCTGTAGGATGTAACTACCTTATTGGAATTAGACATTTAATTCAACCTATGATTTCTTTTGTAAAACTGTCACAACAACCTGAATGAATAGTAGTGATGTAAATCTTTTTCAGTTGCACAATTCCCAACACAGTACAAATTTGTGCGTTGTTTTTTTGTTTTGTTTTGGGTTTGGTTTTGTTGTTGGTTTGTTTGTTTTTGGTNAAAATGGGGCCTGGATCAAGGGGAGAGCTTTGTGAGTTGGGGAGAGGCTGTTTTTGACCTTGGTAGTAACTGTGCTTGGAGAAGAGAGTTGCAGAGACTGTAGGAGGAAGCAAAAGGAAGGGGGTGGTCTCTGGGAAACTGCAGCTCGTGCAGAGAGAGCACTGAGAGGATCAGAGAGCAGAAGGGGAGGCAAGGCAAAGGTGCGACAGACAGAGTTTTCTAGGGGCCAGAGGCCACTATGAAGAGTTTACTGTAGCTCATAAAGTGCTGAATTGCCTGAAGCTCAGCTAGAACTCAATACTCCAGAAAATACAGCAGGAAAAGGAAGGCTTGTATATAAACCACTTCTACTTTTGTTCTTTCTGATATAGTAGCATGAAGTTTTCACTAAGAAAAAAAAAACCAAACCCAAAACACCCAACACACCCACAAAATCCCCCCCTTACTAGCTGATATTCCAAGTTACACCTGGGGTTTGGTGTCTATTTTTATTTTTAAGTTACAAGCCTTTGGTGTTTATTTGAGAGTTCATCAGCTGGGGACAATCTCAGCAAATTCACTGTATGTTCTGTTTGATTAAAAGCCTAGACTGAGAAGCGACCAAGTATAGATGCGGCTTGAGATGTGAAAATTATGTAAGACATTTAAAGGGTGGCTTTTTACAGGTCTCATGCAAGTATTTGAGGTAAGCAGTCGTCAGGTTAGGATGGTAGACACACTTGCTTAGGTTTAAAACTAGTCTATAGGATTACAAAATGAATATGGCCTGTCCACTGTCACTGTAATAAGTGGAGTAACCTGATATTTAAGTAAATAGTTTCATATGTTATCACTGATTGCTGGAAAACATATAATACAAAACCTAGAATCTGGTAGTTCATGTTAATTTTGCCTAAAGATGCAGGGAATGAAAAAAATAACTGAATATTATTTTGGAAGTCTTTGTAATTGGTCTTTTTCTTTTTTAGGAAATCTTTAAGATAGAAGGCACCCTTGGAATTCCAAGACAAAAAAGGGCTATTTTGGCAACTCCGATATTAATTCCTGAAAATCAGAGACCACCATTCCCCAGATCTGTTGGCAAGGTAAGTCAACAAAGAACTGGATCAAATTTTGATATTAAGTAATTGATCTACTTTTCTTAAAATTTTGTAATGCCTATCATGTTGGTAGTAATATCCCAGACAAAATTAAGAAACATAAAACTGAACAGAGAAGATTGTTTTACTGTCTATATTGTGTAGACAGATGAAAATGGCTTTGTATTCATGGCAGACTTTAACAGCATACATTGGGGTAAAAAGCATTAATCAGAGATGTATGTTTTCATGCAGCTGCTATCTTCAGTAGAGGTTGCTGCCTACCTGTGTATCTGTGTGTTAGACTGGAGCTGAAATCTAGGCCAGGAATGTTGTGAAGAATATGCTACTGCATAGTGTGGAGTATCTTGTTTCTATTCTCAAGACCTAGAAGGAATTAAGGCATTACATGTAAAACTGTCTTTTGTTCATTCCTTAGTTAATTTCTAGGGTCCAAAGACAAAATAAGTCTTTGCAGGTGTTTTCAGTTTTATTTTTTGTTGTTTGCAAAGGTCTGACAAAGAAGTGGAAAGTTTTTCTCATGTCTGCTGGTAACCAGATTAGATGAGAGTTTGAACAGACACTTTTTCAGAACTTCAGATATATATGTATATACAAAAATCATTAAAACTAAAATACCAATAATTGTTCAAATGGCCATTTAGGCATCAGAAGTTGTAATTACATGAATATATTTTGCATGTTGGCAGTTTTGAAACAGGTACTGCTATGCATTGCTCTGACTTTAGTAGGTATGATAGTGACATGACAGCCTATACAGCTGTGGAGTCTATTCTTAATTCCCACTGATATGATCGCTGGAGCTTAAATGCACAGCTCGGGGGCAGAATTTTACTCTACGATCGATGTGTAATTTAGCCAGCTGGCACCTAATCAGTTACTTTAATAATTAGGAAAGGTTGTTTTCCTACCAGTGAAAAGAAAGAATAATCTATGAAGATTTAATTTTCTCCCCTTTCCCCATCAATAATTTATACTGATCTCATAAATTTCTGTAAGTTTTTCTATCTTTCTGAAGTATTTTTTACTGTGTCCTAAATTTTCTAAAGCCATTTCTGAACTTTTCCCATCACGTTTCAGCGTTTGAGAATTAATGATCAGTAACTAAAGTAAGTATTGTTGGTTAATATGTTAGTGATAAATAGTTAATTTCTAAGACTTCTGTTGTGCAATTTTAAAGCAGTGAGATAATTAAAAAGGTTACTTCTACACAGATCTATAGTCTTTCTTTTTTTTGTTGTTGATTTAGATCTCCCTCCCCCCTTCCACCCCTACTGCTCGTGAACACTGAATTTTTAGATCTGAGGCAGTCTGAGTTGCTCTCTAGAACTGCCTTCATTAAATATTGTTATTGGGAGTTTAGAATGCTAGTCCTGGTAACTGAGGCTCCTTAAGCAGAATGAGATGAATTCGGTCCTATTTGTACTTAAACGTTTTCCTAGCATCTTGTCATCTTGATTGTTATCGTTCCTGAAATGCTAGTCAGGGATCACAAGTGCATTAAATGATGTACAAACACGGAAGTATAAAAGCATCTGGCAGTCTATTTTTCAAAGGCCCTAAGATACCTATCCTCAACTAATGTTTAAATTACAGGAACTGCAAACGATCAGCACCTTGAAATGCTTTGAGCTGTCATCACTTTTAAAAGTCTTTAAATATATTTTTTTTCAGTATATTTCTAATTTAGGTATCTAGAGATGAGTATTTTGGCTATTGCAAGTAGTAACGTAGAGTGTATATGTGTCAAGTGAGACAAAAATTTTAGAGATGTTTAAAATAATGGAATGAAGTATTCTAGGTCAACTGCAGTAATTTGCAACTGAATGCTTAACAAAGCATAAATAAAAAGGTTTGGAGCCTCAGACATACTGATGGTAGGGGAGAGAGTCTGTTGTTCCCTAACTAAAAAATTCAGTAGGAATCAATGCTGAAAATAAAAGCAATTCTTTTAGATCTTTTTGACATGTCACAGATCTTCATACGATAGGCCATGAAGTCTTTAGAAATAGAATAGTCTGTACTAATCTAGAGAGCCTTAGATACCCAACTCATGTACTTGTTTCAGATCCTGCACAAACTGTAGAAGTTGATCATCTGTCTCATTTAACTTTAGATGTTTATTGTGAACTGTGCCTAGCTTCATAAATTTTGCAAAAATTCATTTAGTTGCCCACTTCTGTTGAGGCATAAACACATTTATTTCCTCTTCCACAATATTTTGGGGCTTATCTTCAGAAGCCTCAACAGAGCACTACATGGACTGATGAAAATAGCTTCTGATGTGTACAATTTCTCTTGAAATTAAACTTTGCCGTCTCTGGTCTGTTGTAATCACTGTGAAGGGACATTGCAGATGTATTTAGTAGCTGTTGCTTCTATAGCATTTTGGGGAAGAGAGAAAGCATACAGAGAATGGATAATTTGCATGTTATAATAGAATTTAAAAAATGAGAAGGAAGAAGAAAGGAAAGCAGATTCTGGATCAAACTTTGTCATGTAACTGCCAGCAGTCAGGGCTGAGGGCTCATGTAGGTCTGCTGTAATGGGAACAGCGGAGTTTGTCTCAGTGCAGGGGCTCACAAGGGCTCACCCTGTCTGCCCAACACTGTGAGCAGTGTCCTTCTGAGCTCCTCTGTAATGGGTGTTACCGGTCAAATCTCTGTGAGATTGCACAGTGGGGCAGTTTATATTTTATTCAGACATAGCAATAAGCATAGCAATAAAAACATTTAGGAACAAGGAATTCCAATACAATAACATGTGTGTGGGGAATAACCATGCATTTTCCCATGTGAAAAATAATTCCAACTTTTGTTTTGCTTTCATCTTTGTTACTGCAATGTTACATTTTCTGCTTATCAGGAATGTGAATCTTTCCTGAGTGAATGAAATATAGGACAGTGATAATTTCAGATATGACTAGTTCTGTTTGATACCACCATGTGGTCCAGTTTGGAGGTCCACATAATAGTTAGGTTTCCAGTTGCACCCTAAGTGTGTTATTTTCCCTTTCTTTCACCTGCTTTAGCAAATTAGCAGTGTAGTTTATTCATCTGTCCTGACTGCCTCTTGCTTTCCAACCCGTGCTATGTTGCCTGGAAATGCACAGGGTTGATTGGAAGTGATTGCAGCAGCCACCAACAGTTGAGCTGCTTATTAGCACTTAGTTGAGAGCAGGACAGGTGTGCAAAAATAGGAGAGCAGGGGGAGAACAATTAATTACATTTTATTTCACAATTAGGAAAAAATAGCATAAACAAAAAACCGTGGGGATTTTAGAGGACTTTATTCATTAAGGTTTGGTAATAGAAGTCAGGAAGGAGATATTGCACTGGACAAGTGAAAAAATTGGTTTGTTTTAATTAATAACAAACATTCAAGTAGTATTTAGCTTAAAAAGGAAATACATGTGTAGAGGCTGTTTTCTGTGCTTTTACTGGCTTTCCAGCATGCCCATTTAGGAATGAGATTATTGCCTTGCCATTTGCACACCCTTCATTAGGGTATCTCTTAATTAAATAACTATCATAGATGTGCTGTGCTTGCAGGTAGAGGAATCTCACCTTTTAGCAGAATTTAAGCTTTTGCATATTATCCTTCATTCCTGAGGGAAACTAGTAAGATTAAAATATTTTAATACAGTCGTGGTAATACAGGCCTTTGTGACCAGATGGCCCAGGCTACAACTGTTGACTGTTATTGATGTGTTTTGTTTAGCTCTTGCTGATGTAGCACAGGGATATGATATTCAATTTTTAGTCTGTCTCCATATGTTACTTTTCTGGTTTATTTGTCCACATCAAGTCAAATGAAGTACAAAACAGTGGGATGCAGGATTATCTTGTAATTACGGTGATAGGTTATTCACCACTAAGCTATGGAAATGTTTTCTAAGACTAACTTAGGAGTGGTGGTTCTATGCATCTATTTGATGATAGTCTGCAGACACACTTTAACTGTGGTGATGAACTGTATGATGGTACTTTTTGAAGTTTAATCCTTACACTAATGCAGTGCTCAAAGTGCAGGAAGGTAATTGTGGAGATGGTCAACAAGTTCCAGCTCTTCTTCCAGATATTAGGAGAGAAGGACATCTGCAAAGTGAGAGTGTTTTAATATAGGCTGAAAGGATTTGCTCTGAATTTTATTGATGGACATATGATGGATCCATGATTCTATTCTTTAATTTAAAGGAATTGTCCTTCATAAGAATGAATATTTTAAATGTTGGTACATAAGATCTGGAAGCCATGAGTGGCCTGGTAAAAATTGGCAGGACTTTTTATGCTCAGTGAAGGCCAGAAGACACAGAGAGGTACACAGGAGACTTTGGAGGAAACTGCTGAATGAAGAAAAAGCAAAACCTTTTTTTTTACCAGTAAGAGAATTTGTTTCTTTGTTACTTGGCTGTTTTGTCCTTTTGGAAGGAGAGGGTGTTTGTTCAGATATTTTGCATCAGATAGTATATAATATACTCCCTGCCTTTGAGCTGGGCTGATGAACAGTTAGCTGCCAAATGACAATTAGATGGCAGGACTGACCTCAACAAAACCTCAAGAGAAAAAGTGGCGCAGGCTAGCAAACAGGGTGGAAATCTTTAAGAACTATGAGGATGTATTTTGTTGGTTTGGGGTTTGGTTTTTTGGTTTTTTTTTTTTTTTCTTTTTCCCCTCCTCTGAGCTGTGAATTTAAGGTGAAGAGAAAACACAGCTTGTCTGTTAATACAGCAATAGAAAAAACCTGAAGAGGGGAGGAAACTGAAGATAACTGGATGGAAAAGCTGCTGGAAGCTTATTATTTTTGAGTGGCTATCTGATTGAGGCTATTTATATATGATAAATTATATGCTTCACAGAAGAGAAGTGTTAAGTACTAAAGATGCAGCTGGAAAAAATGCCAAACTTCAGGCAAAGTTTCAAAAGTTTGAAAAGAAGGTGATAGATGTGTAGAGAGAGATGATGGTGATCCACTGACCTTTGAAGAGAACCTAGAGAGAAGGGTTGTATATTAGAGGAGGACATGTGGAAGACAACAGAAGAACAAGAACAATGGTGAAATAAAAGCTGAATTAAGAAGTGCATTTGTTCTACTGGAAAATTAGGCAGAAAATGAGGGGATGGGGAGAGGGAGTCTGAAGAGAAATGGAGAAGGGAAGGGACCTAGGTAGGATGGGTGTCCAAGTCTGGAAGATAATGGTGTGCACTGACAGAGAACAGAATGACGTGCAGAACAGAGGAGGTATACCTAAAAGCCTTTCCAACACCACGAGAGAGATCTGTGTGACTCCTTACCAGCTTCTCAGTTGGTAAAGATCTGGATCTCAATTCTTGGTCTGAATCTTCATGTCAGTTACTAAAAATGATGCAGAAGCAAGAGAACGTATTTCTTACTATGGAACTGGAAGTGGGTCTGAAGTCTACAGGAAAAATCCAGTGGATATTATTTTTTAATATCTGTTTGGTTGTTTTCAAATCATCACCACATCAGATGTAATGATCAGGCTGTGCCAAAGAGTATGGTCAGAAAAGGGGAGGTGGTCATCAGCAAGAGTTCTGACTTGGCCAGAAGGCAAGAATATTTCAGCAACTGCTGAAAAAGTGGTGCCGTTAGGGAGATGTTGGAATGATTGGCTCCTGGGAAGCATTGCAGGGTGAGGACCTTTTTCAGAGAGTAGATGGAATTACTCAGGTACAAGGAGTTCTGGTTTCTTGCATCAAGGTCTGATGGCATATAAGGGGAGCACTCAGCTAAAATATGCAGAAGTGTGTCTATCATTATATGCGGTAAAGACATATCCACAGATGAGGATCCATAAGCAAGCAGCAAACAAAGAGTGGTAGAAAGATGTACAGAAGGCAGGGGGAGGGTGTTATTGATGAATAGCACTTAGGCAATAAAGGCAGTCTTAATAAATAAAGGTCTTTCTAATCCAGCAAGAAAAAAGATTGGGATTAGAGAAAAATCAGGTTATGGTACTAGTACAGTAAGATTGGGCAGAAATATGTATGTTTGAGTTCAATTTGTTCAGCTTAGCACAGTAAGTGTTTTCTGTAAATCCAGAGTGAGTGTAATGATTTAAGCAGAAGGAAAATACTGGCATAATAACTAATGGATATAATTTTTGACAGAAAATTAGAAGAAAAGTTTCTAGTCCCCAGAGAAGAAGAATTAATTCCCAACAGAAGTACTGAGGAGGGAATACAAAGTTTGATAAATATACGATCACAGCTGCATAGTACAGCTGCTTCTGATCGTGAAAGAACAGACACCTAGAGGTTTCCTGCTATTCTAGTGTTCTTGAGAATGTGTAATACCCTGCTGAGTTGGACCTGAACGGACCATTGGAGATGTCAGAGTTTAACATCTGATCAAATTCATGGCTTGCATGAAGGAATGGCACACTTCTGACCTTCATGGAAAAATACCAACCTACCTCAGCAATGAATGTAATGAAATGAACAGCACTCCATTAAATTAAAGGGCTTTCGATGCAAGTACATGAATTATTAAACTACAGCATATTAATTTTCATTAAAGGATATGTATTTGATGTCCTAACAAACCATTCAGTGAAAACAGCACCTCAGATTTATCTCTTTTTCTGAAAGGTCTCTCTTCAAACTTCCCCTTTTTTTTTAAATATTAGTAGTCACATAAACAATCCCAACAGAATACATTTGTTCTCTTTAAGCTAACAGAATTTTAATGGAAAGCCTTGTTAAAATACTTCTGTTTACTTAAGATCTTTCAGAAGAATCACACTTGAGCAGCAAATGCCTTGGAAAACTGGAAAATAATAAGAATTTACCATTATTCTTCAGTGTTTGGTGTCGTTAATAGGAATAAAACAATTTTTAAATATTTGAGGAATACTTTCTAATCTAGTTACTATGGTGACAAGTTTGTTGGAGATAAAGCTGTTCTATGGCAACGATGGAATTAAATTTTCTGCCCAATATTGAAATATCCAGTACCTAATTTCCTGCTTCATAATAAATCATGGTAATGACCTTAAGGAGAGCACCAAACAGAAGAGATTTTATGCTCTGAAGCTGTTCAGCAAAATATACTACAGTTTAACTGTCACATTGTTTGTATTAACTTTGATCTCAGAAGTTGATATCTTAAACTGTGTTGCAGGTGAAGGTAGAGGGGAAAAAAGTCTGTCCCCGCCAGTAACTTACCTATGTAAAATAACTGAGGTGAAATAAAACCCTGGCAAGTAATTTTTCATTGACACACTAATTGAATTTTAGACTCAGGTTTAAGGAGAATGTTTGGATTATTTTTAGATGCAACAGCTATTTCATTTAATGATGCCTGATGTTAGACACCTTTCCATAATGTTTTTTTTTTTTCTTAACTGGTTAATTGTAGTCGTCTTTGCAAAAACAAACCCAAAGAATCTCCCCAAAACTCCAGGCCTGTTCCAGCTTCCTCGACCCAAATAAACCCCAAGGCTCATGTTTTAAGAATCACATGTAGGGTGTGATTCTCTGCCTGGTCTTACTGAGCATACTATGAATGGAGAGTGCCATCAACAGCAGCAGCCAGAAAAGCCCCTTCTAGGGATGCAGAATAATAGTTACTAAATTGCCATTCCCTAACTCGGTTATCTTAGAATCATAGAACACCAGGTTGGAAGGGACATCAAGGATCATCTGGTCCAACCTTTCTTGGCAAAAGCATGGTCTAGACAAGATGACCGAGCACCCTATCCAGCTGAATCTTAAAAGTGTCCAATGTTGGGGAATCCACCACTTCCCTGGGGAGATTATTGCAATAACTGATTGTTCTCATTGTGAAAAATTTTCCTCTTGTGTCCAATAGGAATCTCCCCAGGAGTAACTTGTACCCATTATCCCTCGTCTTTTCCATGTGACTCCTTGTAAAAAGGAGGTCTCCATCTTCTTTATAGCCACCCTTTAAATACTGGAACATGGTCATAAGGTCTCTCCTAAGCCTTCTTTTCTCAAGGGTGAACAAACCCAGTTCTCTCAGCCTTTTTTCATATGGCAGGCTTTCCAGTCCCTTCTCTGGACCCTCTCTAGCCTGTCCACGTCTTTTTTGTATAGCGTGGACCAAAACTGAACACAGTATTCCAGGTGTGGCCTGACCAGCGCTGAGTAGAGTGGTATAATGACTTTATCTCTGCTGGTGATGCCCTTGTTGATGCAACCCAGCATCCTGTTGACTTTCTTTGCTGCAGCAGCACATTGTTCACTCATATTGAGCTTGTTGTCCACCAGGACCCCTGGGTCCCTTTCCACAGAGCTGCTCCCCAGCTGCGTAGATCCCAGCCTCTGCTGCACTCCTGGATCATGTTTTCCCAGGTGCAAGACCTTACGCTCGTCCTTGTTGAACCTCATAAGGTTCTTGTTAGCCCACTCTTCCAGCCTATCCAGGTCTTCCTGCAGGGTGTCTCTCCCTTCTGAAGTGTCCGCTTCTCCACTCAGTTTGGTATCATCAGCAGACTTCATCAGGGTACATGTGACCCCATCATCCAGATCACTTACGAAGATATTAAACAGCATTGGGCCCAGCTGGGTTTTCCGTGGTTTTCATGAAATTATACTGATTTTTTTGTTAACTTTCATCTTTATAATCTTCCAAGATGATTCTATATCCTGAGTTGACTAACGGAAAATTTTTTGGTATCCACCCTGACTTTTCTCTGTCTTGGTTTAATTCAGTTCTTTGAAATAACCGCTCAATCTGTCCAGCTTGAAAAAGCTATTTTGTTATTGAATGTATACTTTTGAGCAAAACCTTGATCTCTGCATTTTTCGTAGGGCCAAATATTAACCTTAACAAGATGTAGGGCCTAATTCTGTAATCTCAGATTGATAAAACAGGATATTTGGATCCAGGATTTCTGTTTGCTTGGTACCTTTAATTTCTGATTTCTTCCTACAAATCTACTTACAGTAACAGTTTCTTTTAAGTAGGGTGACAAATGCAACAGACTTATCTGGCATTACTTAGCAGTGTGCTGTGTTAATATATTACTAGCGAGAAGATGAGATCTGCAGAATATAGAAGTCAGGGGAGAGAACATGACCATAGAGCTTCCTTTAAATCAATTATGATATTTATTTGATAGCTGCTTCGGATGTGATCTGTTTGTTATCTGATACTGTACCTTCTCCATCCAATCATTTTCCTGTTTGGTTTCCTATTACGCAAAGTCAGTTGTTAGCAAGTGAATAGCGTAATATAAAGCAATATCCAAATGAATGACATTTTAGGAAGAAAAATAACTTATCCCTCCCAATTTAAAAACTAAATACTGTCATACTGTCAACTTTGGTACTTACATTAATGAAAGACTTTTATTAAAGGCATTTTTGCAGACTGGACTGGTGGCAAATTTAATATTACTAGCTGTGGCTTGTTATAGTGGTATTAAGAAAAGATGGTTGGCAGAGTATTTCCAGAAGGAAAAATGATATGTATTATATGTGGCTCATCTCTAAGGTGGAGTAAATAGCTGTTACTCAGGGAACAATAGTCATTTTCTTTCTTCTGACTAACTGCTGGATCTCTTCAGTGATTACCAACTAATTTTAACCTTTTTGTGTTTTGCTCTTGGTTTTATCATACACGATGATTCTTCTTTTGGATTTTTTTTGCTTTCATCTTAGAGTGGTGTATAGTAACAGATCAATAGGGTAGGTGAAGGAGTATGATGCTAATATCTATAACGGCAGCGGTGTTTTAATTCAATAAACGTTTTGCCTTCTCCTTTCCAAAACATCTGTTGTTCTTTTCTAGCTGCCCTCTAAAGGCAACTTTTTTTAACCTTTCTGGTTAATCACCTTTACCACTTAGTTTGCAATCCTGTTTGTGAAATTCAGAAGTGGACTAAGTCATTTGTAGTCTATAGGGCAGAATCACAAAATGGTTGAGGTTGGAAGGGATCTCTGGAGGTCATCTTGTCCAACCCCACTGTTCAAGCAGGGGTCACCTAGAGCCAGTCGCCCAGTCCTGTGTCCAGATGGCTTTTCAGTATCTCTAAGGTGGGAGACTCCACAAGCTCTCTGGGCAACCTGTTCCAGTGCTCAGTCACCCTCACTAAAAAAGGGTTTCCTCAGATGGAACCTTCTGTGTTGCAGTTGGTGTCCATTGTCTCTTGTCCCATCACTGGGCACGACTGTAAACAGCCTGATTTGGTGGTCTTTGCTTCCTCCCTTCAGGTATTTATATACATTCATGAGATCCACCCTGAGCCTTCTCTTCTCTAGGCTGAACAATCCCAGCTCTCTCATAGAAGAGATGTTCCAGTCCCTTCATCACCTTGTGGCCCTTCGTTGGACTCCAGAATGTCCATGCCTCTCTTGTACTGAGGAGCCCAGAACTGGACACGGTACTCCAGGTGTGGCCTCACCAGAGCTGAGTAAAGGGAAAGGATCACCTCCCTGGACCTGCTGGCAATACTTTGCCTAATGCAGCCCAGGATACCATTAGCCTTCTTTGCAGCAAGAGCACATTACTGGCTCATGTTCAACTTGGTGTCCACGAGGACCACCAGGTCCTTTTCTGCAAAGCTGCTTTCCAGCTGGGTGGCCCCTAGCATATATTGGTGCATGGGGTTGTTCCTCCCCAGGTGCAGGACTCTCTAGTTCCCCTTGTTGAACTTCATGAGGTTCCATGGGGCCCATTTCTCCAGCCTGTCAAGGTCCCTCTGGTGCATCAGCCATGCCTGCCAGTTTTGTGTCATCAGTAAACTTGCTGAGGGTACACTCTGCCTCATTGTCCAGATCATTAATGCAGATGTTAAACAGGAGTGGACCCAGTATTGACTCCCAGGGTACACTGCTAGTTACGGGCCTCCTCCTAGATTTTGTGCCACTGACCACCAGTCTGTGGGTCCAGCTGTTCAGCCAGTTTTCAATCTACTCCACTGTCTGCTCATCCAGTCTCTACATGAACAGCTTCTCTATGAGGATCTTATGGGACACAGTGTCAAAGGCCTTACTGAAATAGACAATATCTACTGTTCTCTCCTCATCTACCAGGCCAGTCATTTCGTTGTGGAAGTTTATCAAGTTGGTCAAGCATGACACTTCCCCTTGGTGAACCCATGCTGGCTACTCCTGATGATTTTCGTGTCATTAATGTGCCTGGAATTGGTTTCCAAGGTTAGCTGCTCCATAACCTTCCCAGGGATTGAGGTGAGGCTGACTGGCCTGTAGTTAGTTCCCTAGGTCCTCCTCCTTGCCATTTTTGAAGATAGGAGTGACATTTGCCTTCCTCCAGTCTTTGGATGCTTCTCCCATTTGCCATGATCCATCAAAGATTATCAAATGTGGCCTTACAATGACATCTGCCAGCTCCCTCAGCACTTGTGGGTGCATCCCATCAGGGCCAATGGACTTATTTATGTCCAGTTTACTTAACTATTGTGTGGCCTTATCCTCTTCCTCCAAGGGGACATCTTCCTTGCTCTAGATTTTTCCCTCTGGTCTCCAGGATTCCTGAAAGCCAGTCTTGCTAATAAAGACTGTGGCAAAGAAGACATTCAGTCCCTCAGCCTTTTCCATGTCCTGTGTAACCCGGGCCCCAACTCATTCAGCAATGGGTCCACATTTTCCCTAGCCGTCTTTTTGTTACCTATGTAGTTATGGAAGCCCTTCTTCTTGTCTTTGAGATCCCTAGCCAGATTCAATTCCATTTGGGCTTTAGCTTTCCTTCCTGGATGCTGGGACAATGTGTCTGTAGTCCTCCCGGGTTACATGCCCTTACTTACACCCTCTGTATGTGTCCTTTTTGTGTTTGAGTTTGGCCAGGAGCTCCTTGCTCATCCACGCAGGCCTGCTGGCATTTTTGTCTGACTTCCTATTTGCTGGGATGGAGTACTCTTGAGCTTGGAGGAAGTGATCCTTGAATATTAACCCCCTTCCCATGGGACTCAAGGATATCTTTAAAGGGGCAAAAGTCTGCTCTCCTTAAGTCTAGGGTGTAGTGAGCTTGCTTTTTACTTTCCTCCCTCCCCTCAGGATCCTGAACTCCACCATCTCATGGTGACTGCAGCCAAGGCTGCCTTTGACCTTCACATTCCCAACAAGTCCCTTGTTGGCAAGTTTGAAGCGCAGCAGAGCACCTCTTCATTGCTGGCTCCTCTGTCACTTGGAGAAGGAAGCCATCAATGCGCTCCAAGAACCTCCTGGATTGCTTATGTCATGCTGTTTTGTCCCTTCAGCAGGTATTGGGGTGTTTGAAGTCTCCTGTGAGGGCCAGGGCCTGCAAACCTGAGGCTGCTCCTATCTGTCTGTAGAGGGCCTCATCCGCCTGATGAAATGACTTGGGTATCTTTGCACCTTTAGGTGTATAATGAGGACATCTTCTTTCTGCCTTACCTTATTTAAAGATGAGCTGATGTCTTTTGTCATAGTTAATAATATGTCATTTTTATAGAATCATAGAATGTCCTGAGTTGGAAGGGACCCACAAGGATCATCGAGTCCAACTCCTGACCCTGTATAGGACAAACCCAAAATTCACACCATGTGTCTGAGGGCATTGTCCAAATGTTTCTTGAATATTGCCAGACTCAGTGCCATGACTACCTCCCTGGGGAGCCTGTTCCAGTGCTCCACCACCCTCTGGGTGAAGAACCTTTTCCTAATATCCAACCTACACCTCCTCTGGCATATCTTCCTGCCATCCCTCGGATCCTATCATTGGTCACCAGAGAGAAGAGATCGGTGCCTGCCCCTCCTCTTCCCCTTGTGAGGAAGCTGTAGACTGCGATGAGGTCTCCCCTCAGTCTCCTCTTCTCCAGGCTGAACAGACCAAGTGACTTCAGCCGCTCCTCACATGACTTCCTCTCTAAACCCTTCACCACCTTCATGGCTCTCCTCTGGACACTCTCTAATAGCTTCGTATCCTTTTTATACTGTGGCACCCAAAACTGCACGCAGTACTCAAGATGAGGCTGCACCAGTGCAGAGTAGAGCGGGATGATCACCTCCCTCGACTGGCTAGCAATACAGTGCTTGATGCACCCCAGGATACGGTTTGCCCTCTTGGCTGCCAGGGCACACTGTTGGCTCATGTTCAGCTTGCCATTGACCAAAACCTCCAGATCCTTCTCCACGGGGCTGCTCTCCAGCCTCTCGTTCCCCAGTCTGTATGTACATCCAGGGTTGCTATGTCCCAGGTGCAAAACCCGGCACTTGCCCTCGTTAAACTTCATACAGTTGGTGATTGCCCAGCTCTCTAATTTGTCCAGATCTCTCTGCAGGGCCTCTCTGCCCTCGAGAGTGTCCACAGCTCCTCCCAATTTTGTGTCATCGGCAAACTTTGATAGTAATCCTTCGAGTCCTGCATCCAAGTCATTTATGAAGATGTTAAAGAGCACTGGCCCTGAGATGGATCCCTGTAGAACCCCGCTAGTGACCGGTCGCCAGCCCAATGTAACCCCATTTACTATAACCCTTTGAGCCCGATCATCAGCCAGTGGCTCACCCATTGCATTATGTGTTTATCCAGCTGTATGCTGGACGTTTTGTCCAGGAGGATACTGTGAGAGACAGTATCGAAAGCTTTACTGAAATCCAAAAAGATGACATCGGCTGTCTTCCCTTGGTCAACTAGGTGGGTAACCTTGTCATAGAAAGGTATTAAGTTTGTTAGGCAGGACTTTCCCCTTGTCAACCCATGCTGAAGTAAATGTTGCTCTACTCTATTGACCTATTTTTCTTTCAGAGTCAAATATATAAAAATATGTTGTTTTGATTGTAAATTGATTGTAATCAGTGATCCATTGTTGAACTAAAATTTTCAGTTACAAAAATCTCTAATTTCCTTTTGCTTATCTTTTGAAAAGAACATTCTAGCGTGACCACTCTCTTTAAAATCACTCAAAAAGAGAAAAATCTCTTTCTACCATTGAAACATTGCTTAAGAAAAGGCAAATGAAAATTCAGACAACTGTACTTTTGGATTAAGCTGCTTTCCAATGTTTTGTAATTAAATTAGCAAGAGCATTGATTTTTGGTTTGGCCATCATATTCTTTAAATTTTCTGAGGCTGTTTATGAAGTCATGCCAATTATTGGAATTTAAATACAGGAATCATGCCCTCCATACTGTATTTATGTACACATATATACTCAGAGATGCATAACAATAAATGAGTACAAGATTGTACACACATATCCAGGGTTTCACGTACTCTCTTCTTGGTCAATGCTATTGACTTTGTATGTGCTTTTTCTCCCATTTTAATCTATAAGATGCTGCTGTGACTACGTATCACTTCTATTGGACAGTCTCCCAATTTCATCTGCTCTTACGTCAACAAGTGTCAGTCGCATTGTTGTTCTTCCATATCTTATTTTCCTGCCATGTTACTATCTGTCGCATATTTCTGAAGAACAGGTGAATAACATGGAATAAATATTTATACAAATTCTATCTAAGAATTGAAATGATTGTTAAAATATTTGCACAATTTTGCCAGCACATTATTTTAGCAATTTTATTTAGCTTGAGTTGTGGTTTAGGCTGAGATGTAACAGTCTTTATAAGCTTGTCCTCATCACTCATCACTTCCATGGAGTGGCAGTCTGTTTGTTAAGCACATGCTAAGGCATTTTTCTGTATCATTGTACAATGATGTCTGATCTTAAGTGCATTGAAGCTAACAGAAATTCTCCCATCAAAGTGGGAAAGGATTTTTGATCAGGCCAACCATCTTGGGAGATTGTAGAGGGTAAAAAGGACGCTTGAAGGAAGCATGAACTAAGCTGATCATGTACAGGTTATACTTTATTTCGCTATGTTTATAGAGAAAACTATTAAAGTACATTTGGAAAATAGGATTTTCATCAAGGTTCAAATCTGTCTATTTTTTCAATACCATAAGTATTTTTGCACTGCTTCAGAAGTTTTTCTTTTCGTTTCTGCAACGCATGGATGAAAGTATTAAGCTTACATTTTTTGATTGAGCTTGCTGGAGATGAGAATGGATTTTGATAATAGAAATCTGTACAACAATGAAGTCCAGAAATTGAAAGTAGTACCGATCCCTATAATCCAATAACACATGTCTTAATATATTTTTTACTTATTAGAATTGCAAAAAAAATGAGGAAATGTGGATGTAGCTGAGCGTGGCTACAACTTGAATTCAGGGGCTATATTAATTTAACAGAAATTCATGTTCAAACCTGATTTACAGTGTATTACAAGTATTTTCATGAGCAATTGAAGTGATGAAGGCTGGTTTCCTACAAATATTCATTTCCTGCTACAAACCCAGGTCCTCTTATCTGTGATAATACCTCAAGAACAGTGACCATAAATCATCCCACAGTGCTCTCAGCACCACAGGTGTTATTTTCTACTTTCTGGCATTTCAAACTGGGAAAAGAGAGAGCACGTCCTGGAGCTACAGCTAGCCTGACTGGGCAATGAATATATGTGTGCAAAATTGAAACTCTTCCTACCTTTCTTTCTCTGCAGGTGTTAGTAGGTCTTTTTGCTTTACATGGCTATAATTTTCATGGTACTTTTAGGATCTTGGGATCTTGGATTTTTTTTTTTTGGTCAAATTTGTTTGAAACTAGGCAATAGGCTTAAAATGACTCAGACAGCATAATCACTTAAATGCTATTTTTTTTTTTTTTTAGGAGACCAGATTAAAGAAGCAGGTGTTTAGAATAACAGCCTTTCCTCAATGGATTCTTTTCTACTTGACAAACAAGCCCTTAAATGTTACTGAAGAAGCTATTGTTCCTCGTAGGGTTGGAATAATGGTTAAATCAGGCATATTCAAAGAGCAATGTCTGCAATGGGGAACTCGCTAATTATGTAAGGGAAAAACTATAAGGACCTATATGAATTTTATCACCAATAAAAATTAATGAACAATACAGAGCATGCTGAAATTGTGTAAATAGGAAAACATAATAAATCAACTTCATCCATTATTACTGTGCTGTTGGACTTTCTAATCTGAATTTGCTAAGGGTCACTGGAACATGAAAATTAATTTGAATTAATAGAATCTATTATACGTAGGTTTTTTTTAAAAGTCATATAGTACCATTACTGAATTTTATTAATTTATTTTCTTGTGAGAATCTTACAGTAATTATTATTTAATAAATTATTTCATTTTAAAAAAAAATGAACACAATCATGACACAGTCAATAATGCTTTGGAAAAAAAAGTGTAATTATCTGTTAATGAGAAATGTTAAAAACCAGGCATATTGTTTCCTTTAGGGGATGACTGATGAAGGACACTCTTTGTAAGTAGTAGAAAACGACTGTATTTTCTTTTTTCCAAGATTCCACAAAGATTGGTGATTTCAAACTCTTCAGATAAAAAGATACAGATGTAGTTCACAGTCACCTGCTATGAGCTCTGAACATGCTAGCTGCTGAATTGTATCCTCCAGTTCTTTTTCTCATTTACAAGAAAATAAGCTTTGACCACATTTTGTTATGTTGAAAACTTTCCCATCCTGAACAGCTTTTCAGTTCTGGGAACAAATAAAGCACATGCTCACTGATCATAACTTATGTGTACACATATACATATATAATTTATAGCAGAGGAAGACAGGTGCAATGCATTCTAGTGCAATATTTACTTACAGCAGAGATAAGAGCAAAAAATAATTTTTTCTTCACATGCTTTTCAAAAGAACAATTTTCTAAAATTCTTATTAGACTGTCAGAGTTAATTATATTTTTAGAATTAGACTGAAAATTTCCCATCAGCTTTTTAAATCAAGGACTAGAGGCAAAATACAGCTAGGTTGCCATTTTTTGTTCTTCATTCTCTCAAGGAGGGACTCCCTGCTGTTTGTGTAATGAACCATGTGGACCATTATGCAGTAGCTTTCAAAGAAAGAAATTATTGTGTTGAAAAGCTAGGGAAGTTATCTCATTGCAAATAATTTAGTAGCAGGATCTGCCATTGGTTTCAGTCATGAATTTACTGTCAGGAGATTTTGGTTTTTGTAAATCTGTGTGACAAGCAAATAACTGACAAACAGTTAACAGTTTTACTTCCATTGGAGGTTCAGAAAGACTGTAAGAGGGTTCTTCAAAATCCCCGACTTCCCTTAAAAAGTGAAAGTCCTGTTGAAATGGAAGAGTAAACTATAAACTACCAGTAGAAGTTTTTGAAGTATTTTGGAAACTAGCGTGTTCCCTGCAAGGGAGGCTGTGTCACACTGCAGGTGTTCTCAATGAAGGAGGGGACAGGAGTCTGAAGGAGCATCTCAGACTTGAAGTGCCAAAAGAAATGGGTGCAGAGCAAACCAGAAAAATGAATATTATAGAATAGCAAAGACCAAACTTGAGGAGAACTCAAACAGGGAATTGCTGAACTCCAAACTGTGGCATGTAACTACTCACAAGCATTGACTTCACCTGCACTGGAATGTGTGGGTATTATATACTGCCCATCCTTTTTAAAAAGGACTCTAGGAAGCCTTGAAATGCATTAGGAACTACAGCTCACTGAATCCCACACTTGGTGAACCAGTCAAAGCCAAGCTGTAACAGTCACTGTAATAGATAAACTTTTGGATGATCATGAAGTGAATAGTCAACATGGCTCTTTTGAGGGCAAGTCATATCTCATAAATGTATTATAAGATCTATGGAGGAGTCAAAGGTGTAGATAAATCTGATCAATAAACCATACTTGGATTTCTCTACTAAGAGGGGATGCCTTCTTTTGGCTAAAAAAGATTGAAACATCAGTGTGGAAATAGATTTTCATAGGGAAGGTTTTACCAGTGGATATTTTCAAGGATCTGTACAGTGATTTGTGATGTTTAACATAGTAAAACATTATCTGAAAAAGGAGACAGTGAGGTGAAAGTGTTTGCAGGTCATCCAAAACGATTCAAGAGTGACAAGTAATGAAAAGATTATAGTGTTGCAGAAGGTTTTAACAGTACTGAATGATTGAGTTTGTTGATAACTGCAGATTAATCATATAAAAATTCAGGAGCAGTTCTGGAACCATTGTGGATTGGTCTCTGAAACAGTCAACTCAATCCTTAACAGTTACCAGATGTCAAATAGAAAGTTGAATTTTGTGTTCTTGTCATGGCATCTTAAAAAGACTGCAGTAGACTTGGAGAAGTTCCAGAGATGGGCAATGTAGATAATCAGAGGTAAGAAACTGAGAGTTTAAGCAGAGCAGGGCTTGTCATGTTGGAAAAGAAACAACTAAGGATGGATATGATAGCGCTCTAGAAAATTGTTGATCGCATGGAGGAAACACAGGGAACAATAATCCACTCTCTTTTCTACTGAAGAACTAAGGAACTTCCATTGACTGCCAGGTGGTGGATTGAAAGAAAAAAAAATATTTTTGTCAAGCATTATGATACTCTACACGTTGTCACAAGATGTTGTAGAGCCCAGAAGTAAAGGGTATACTTGTTGCTATTATGCCTGAAGCTTTGGGCTCTGCTGCTGGTACAGGACGGTATTGGTCATCATTACAGGCAGAATATAGGGGCAGATGTATCCTGGGGCTGACCCGACTGTCCTTGTGTAATTTTCTGTGCCTGGTTCATCTTTGTATTGCATGTTATTTTTACTGCTCTTTGTGAAGGTAACAAACTGCAAAAAGATCTCAGGGTGGCTGCACAAATACTTCCTTTGCAGTTCTGTATTCCCACAAACCATCTCACATTTAAGTTTCTTCTTTTAAATACAATTTATATCATGCAAATGTATCTGGAAAGCAGAGAGAAAGGGTGAGGAATGTCTGACTCATTATTTGTATTCAAATATTGCTTTATTATTTATAGAGTCATTCCGCATTTCAAAAGCATGTAGGCAATGTTAGAAATAAAAAGCTATTTCTGAAAGCAGTGAGATTTAAGTTACTAAGGCCCA
This sequence comes from Fregata magnificens, assembly GCA_013389945.1. Lineage (NCBI taxonomy): Eukaryota > Metazoa > Chordata > Aves > Suliformes > Fregatidae > Fregata > Fregata magnificens. Next base: position 34,769 of record WAAD01036699.1, on the reverse strand, counting down.
CATTTTCAAGGGAATTTAGGTACCTCATTTCCTTCAGCATGACAGTGTGTAATCCACAGTTAGAAAGGGGAGTTAAACAGTTATTTCTTCTGACGTTTATGAGCATTTGGGTACCTCAAGCTCTCCTGTAATGTAAAAGGAAATATTGTAATGTCTGATTATTGAAATAGACAGAAAAATACAGTGGTCAGTAGGATCCAGTCTGTCTTGCACTGAGTACCACTGCCTGAGTAGGCCCCAAAAAGCCTCTGGAGAAGTTCTGGATGCTCCTGAATATTGTGTAGTTCCCAGAGCTGCTCGGAAAGAAATCGCTTGTCTTTAGCGTAACTTCTTTTGGAGAAAAGTGCTGTCTTGTTTTTTAAAGGGTACTGTAATTTACTTTGGTTCCTTACTGCTATTCACACCTGTGATGCTGGGCTGACATATATGCTGTTATAGGGTAAAATTGTCCTAATGTGTTAACCCTGCAGAAGTTGTCCCTGGAGGTTAGGGTCATTTGAAGTTGGGCTTTTTAATTGGGTGGTTTAACGCTTCAGTTCTTCTTCAAGGCACTGGAGAAGGGCTAAATTTAACAACTAAATTTTCTAATAGTTATTTTCTAGATATATGTATTTCCTATTACTCAAAGAAGTGAGATGCAAGGAGATGCTGTGTGTTATGAGTGAGAAAACTGTAATATCTAGATTTCAGTAAAATATAGTGCTGTGATAGGCAACAGAATTTAAGTGTACAGAATATGTCTGACATCCACTAAATATCATTGTACAGTAGCAATGTTTTTGTTAACGTACGATAGACAGACATGTTAAGGGTTGTGCTATAAAATGCTTATGGTTCCTTTATTTTGGAGGGGAATATCAAAACTGTAAAAAGACAGTAGTGCAATCGAATGACAGATCACTCCTCAGACCTATGGTTGTAATGGGAATATATCTCTAGTCTTAACTGTATAAATCGAGGGTTTTGTAGGATTAAGTTTTTTGAACATAGTGTCATGTTTAAATTGTTATACTGCTCTGTAAATTTAGTTTAAGGCTGATATAGTGTGTTGTCAATTGAAAATTTCTAAGATACGTCAGAGTGATAGAACTGGAGAAGTAGTCCTAATTGATGAGAGATCTGTTTTCTTGCCTGTTGATTTCTTTGGCTGAAGTTGAAATTAATGATTTCTAATTGAAAAGACTTGACTGCTCTTTCTAAATATCAATTTCAAAACCATCCCTGGTCTTCATATTAGCTGGTAATTCTGGGACTGTTTTAAGATCTTTCCGTATTCTAGACACAATAAGTGTAGCCATAGAAACATACATATTAAGGTGATTTTCATTATTAATAAAATTAGTAGACCTTGTTAAATTATCTGTCTAACTTCATGATGTGTTGTTGACTAATTTCTAAAAAATAAATAGTTACTAATACTATTAAATAATTTTTATTTTTATTTGAGAATTGCGGTCATATGCCTGCAGCCTTAATTTTCAGTAAAAATTAAACAACAAAGTCTGATCCTGGGGAAACTCACTTGCTTCATTAATCTAAAGGTTTGTTTCCTCATTACTTAGCCCTACAGTTTCAGACCTGCATTTCCCTTAAATTAGAAGAGAAAAACACATATATTTTAAGTATATTGCTGAATCCTTTGTGAAGATGGGTGCGCTCTTGTGCCTTCCTCATTATATGTGTCAGCATATTATTCAGAGGATCTCCAAATATATCAATTCTATTTTCATATGAGACTCACTAATATTCTGGATAAGTCCAGTCCTTTTTGCCTGAAAGTCAATATGAATGTTACTATATCAATATACAGCTAGAATAAAACAGATGCACTATTATAAGAAACTTGCTTTATATTTGTTATCATTAGAAGGTTTAGTCATTCTATAATTGTAGTTAGAGGGAGACAGCAGTTAATTACATAAGAAATAGTGGTTAACCCTTTCGCTAGTTCTAAATCATTTAACTACAGTAATAAGCTGAACCCATATAAGGTGATAAAGTATGGATATTCGTTAACACTGGGTTGAAGAAATGTCTATGAAAACTAGGTATATTTTGGATTTACACCTATGTAATTGAAGTAAAATATGGCCATAAGTGATTATAGATTATCACTCAAAAATATCAATTAGTATCAGTCAGAAATGGTTGGTATGAAGTGGAAACAGCTGTGAAATTAAATTCCTTTTAGGTGTGGGTTCTCTTTTCTCTGTATTAGCAGTAAGCCAGTGCCTTGTTATGGCTGTAAATCCAAGGCTTCAGCATTGGCTATGTCTTGAACAAGGTATAAAACCAAGGCCCAGAATAGGTGTGGCCACTTACAGTAATTGCATGATATAACTGAATCCCCTCTCTGCACTGTACAGGTGGAGCAGGTCCTGGTTGGATATTTATATTTTGCCAGTTAAAAATGGCACTGGAGACCTATGTTTCTATTTGATTTATATTTTAATTCCATCATTATGGGATGGATTACATGTTTGTTAAGCGTAATAGGATAAAACACTGATAACAGTGAATTAAGGGAAAAACCTTAGCTCGGTTTACTCAGAGCAGACTTGCAGACTCTAACATCAGCTTCACATTTCTCACCAATGGGAAGCGGAAAGCCACACGTGCAGATTGGAGCCACTCAAAGGCTGCTCTGGCATCCATATAACTCCTGATGCGAATCAGTCTCTGAGGCCCCGTTGTGCCAGACGTTACCAGAGTACAGCTCAATGTGGCTTTTTCTGTTGGATCCTGATGTGTCTCTTAGAGTAGCAGGGCCAGGCTATGTCAGATTTGTCCCTACTAAACAGGTTTGAACAGCTTTTTAAGACAGGTTTAAAATTGCTTTAGCTTGTTCTGGTGGATGCAACAGAACCTACTTGACTCCTAAGCTCATCTAGAAGCAAGACCTCATTGCTACAAGAGTGAATTTCTTTCTAACACAGAATACTTTACACAAATATCCCACTTGGTTTTTTGGGGTTTTTTTTGGCTCTGGTTTATTCAGTGTGAAGACTTTTGCTTCTTAAATGTCTTTATTCTTTTTTTTTCCATCTCAACTAAAGTACTAAACTGATTTTTTTTTTTTCCCCGCACTAATAGCTACATTTACATTCTGCAAGATATAGAATGCACAGCCATTATCCACCAAACTTATGTATGTAACAGTTTAATAATTTAACAGCTTAAACTTTCACAAAATCTTACTGTTATCTTTAAGTTCTATTTTTTGACATTGAACAATGTTGTGGTAAGCAATTGTTAGTGACCAGAAATCATCTAATTTTTCAGAGTCAGAAAAGATAATGCTGCTACAGGTAGGGAAAAAAACCCCCTTGTATTTAGTCACAAGTGGATTAGAAAGCCTGGAAATGTTTTGTTTGTTTGTTTGTTTTGGAAAAAAAGTGATGTTTTAATTGTATAATAACTGTAATTAAGATTTATGTATTGATAATCGATAAATTCACATGCTGATACTAAATAGCAATTTTATAAAATGTACCTTTTAAAAAAAAAAAAAAAAAAAAGATTCAATCTATTTCTGTTGCCCACAATCTTTTGTTGGCTTCAGGCAACCATTGGGCAAAATCAAACCTTTTATTATAAGACCTTGTGTGTATTTACCCCTCCAGTTCGTTCCTCTAAAAAGTAAATTTCATTCAACTTCAGGAACAGAATTTCTATTCTTTGTATTAGATGGGTTCTTGAATGTTAAAATTTTAATTGTTAATAGCTGGTGATGGGAGCCTGAAAATATAATTGTTACATTAATGGATTATGATATGGAACATTTTTTTTTTTCTGCAGGTTTATATGTCATGAAATATTGGGGTTTTTGAAGGTATATTTGTTATGAAAAGACATAAGCTATGTATTGATGGACTAGGTTTCACAGAAAATTGGAAGGCTCAGTTGTATATGGGATAAAAACAGAGATAAGTGACCAAGCAAAATGTTTTTGAAGGTGAATCTTTCTTTCTTCTTCTTCTTCTTTTTTTTTTTTTTAATGGTGATGTACATGATAACAGTAACGCCTGTTAGGTAGCTTAGAAAGTTACTTTCTAAAAAGAATACAGTGTACATAGTATATTTCTGGGTTCAATCTAGAGCTCCCTATAAAGGTCACTTTGGGAATGTTTCATATCTAGACAGAGCATTTACAGTTTAAGCCCATATCTAATAATCATTGGTTAAAACATCCAAAGGTTACCATGTGTAATCTTTAAGGAAAGAAAGCTATTACTTGAGCTTTTACTAAATAGTGAGTTTGTAGATGTAATTTTTTTGTTGTTGGAGTCTTTTGCAAAAGTAGGCAATGCTGATTGTAAGAATTATAGCTTCATATTATTATATAGTAGTTTTATTTGTTACATAGTGATAGTTGAGGGAAAGATCTTTATTTATCAATGCGCTTTGAAAACTGGGAAAATATTTTGAAGAATCCATGTCATCTGCCTTAAAAGCATTTTTTGCTTGTGATGCTCAACAAGATACTGATTTGGCTGAATTCTTGCATAAGACTTCTTAAAGAGATTACATAAAAATTTAAATACAATATAATTAATCACTCAACAAGGTTAACATTCTATGTCTCCTTCTGTGGATTATCACAGAGTCACAGAATGGTTGGGGTTGGAAGGGCCCTCTGAAGATCATCTTGTCCAACCACCCTACTTGAGCAGGTACGCTTAGAGCAGGGTACACAGTACTGCATCCAGGTGGGTTTGAATATTTCCAGAGAAGGAGATTCCACAACCTCTCTGGGCAGCCTGTTCCAGTGCTCTGTCACCCTCACAGTAAAGAAGTTTTTTTCTCATGTTCAGGTGGAACTTCCTGTGTTCCAATTTGTGCCCATTGCCCCTTGTCCTGTCATTGGGCACCACTGAAAAGAGTCTGGCCCCATCCTCTTGACACCCACCCTTCAGATATTTGTAAGCAGTAACAAGATCCCCCCTCAGTCTTCTCTTCTCCAGGCTGAACAAACCCAGGTGTCTCAGCCTTTCCTCATAATGGAGGTGCTCCAGTCCCCTGATCATCTTTGTGGCTTTCCGCTGGACTTGCTCCAGCAGTTCCTTGTCCTTCTTGAGCTGGGGAGCCCAGAACTGGACCCAGTACTCCAGATGTGGCCTCACTAAGGCGGAGTAAAGGGGGAGGTAACCTCCCTCGACCTGCTGGCCACGCTCCTTTTGATGCACGCCAGGATCCCGTTGGCCTTCTTGGCCCCAAGGGCACAGTGCTGGCTCATGGTCAACTTGCTGTCCACCAGCACTCCCAGGTCCTTCTCAGCAGTGCTCCTTTCCAGCAGGTCAACCCCCAGCCTGTACCGGTGCATGGGGTTGTTCCTTCCCAGGTGCAGGACCTTACACTTGCTCTTGTTGAATTTCATTTGGTTCCCCTGAGCCCAGCTCTCTGGCCTGTCCAGGCTGTTGTTTATTCTCAAAGAGCTATCAATAAATCTTCTTTATAATCTTACAATCATCTGTTAGAGATAGAAGCAAGCAGTTGTGCAGTTCTTTCCAATATCCTTGAAATCACCTCAATGTTTGAGATGATTTCTGTAGGAGATTTTTTTGAAATGTATGGAGTTTTTTTTCTAAATGAGTCATTAGATTAAATCAGGTTAATGTTTGTTTGCCAGTAGAGAAAATCAGTGGCAGTTGGGATACTTAAGATAACACTTGATAAGCACTGTCATTGTAATAGATCTCACTATGTTAAAAGGATAGTTAATAGCACCTGTATTTTCTGTTACAAATTTGGCGGTTTTCCACAGTGCAAAAGCTCTGGTAACCTGAGGTATATGTTGTTACTGCTTTGTGCTTTACTTCCTTAGTAAAGCATTTGTTCCAGTGGTACTGCAAGTTTTGATATGCAGTTTGGTTTAGCGTAGTGAACTGAAGTAAGGATTCATATCGGTAACTGCGAATGATGAGTGTGTATTTGACTTGTTACCTGCAAGCCTTTAGGTGTCTGTTATTTCTCTTGCTGACTAGTGTAGACTGAAGTGAAATTTCTGAAGGCACATTAATGTTTGCATGCACATATATTAAACTGTATCTTAATATATAGATGCTAATTTTTGTACACATGTGTATATGTTTATGCATACATATTTATACACATTTCTGGGTCGATAGGAGAAAAGACTAAAACAAAGACACCCTCACTTGGGACAAAGACAACTTTTGGCTTGCTGAGTCAGAAAATGTAGATGCTATGCATAGTTAAATTTTATGGCTTAGCTTCTAGTTTTTTCGAGGCAGGAAATGATAAAATTTGAATGAATTATCACACTAACCTAGAGTGACTATTTTCTGTGTAAATTAAGTTTGGGTAATTGGTGGTGTTGCAAAATTGAATTAAATGGTTTTGCAAGTTCAGAATTAGGTATACTGAGGCATCTTGATGCAAATAAACATGAATAATGTTTTATTGCCTATGATTTTGTTGGAGAGAGCCCTTATAAAAGCTACAAACAGGTGAGGACCTTTCTACATTGTATAAATAAAGATAAAGTAAGTTCTTTCATGATAGCTACTAGCAATTTGTGATTACACTTGATCCATTTGTGGGTTTTTAGAAATTTAGCGGTAGGTTTTAAAAGTACACTCTAAAGACCTTCTGTATTTTTGTCAAGTACCTTGGAAAGAACAGACATTCCATTTCTGGGGCTCTACAGACACCTTAAATTACTGAATGTTTAGCATGTTGTGTCTTGAGATACAGCACACTTGTATTGAAAACTGTTAGGTAGAAATAAAACCAGCATGGATTAAATGGCAAAACCTCCAGTGAAAATGTTAGGATCAGAGATTCACCCTTCAATTTTTCTACCTAACTGGAGTAATGATTCTACTTTATGAACTGGTTACTGGCTTTACACAAACCAAACAAAAGGCAGTCTGGTAGATACTTAACTTGTGTTTTTTAAGTATGTACAGCTCTTTTCAACTTTAGTATGAATAGTTTTTGTACTAATATAATAGCTTAATGTAATATTTTTAAAGCTACCTATTTTTAGGTTTTTAAAAAGTTATTAATTCTATCATTTAGTCATGATAGACTGCTTTTGTTTCAAATTAGAAGCAGTCAAATGTATGAAGGTGTAGTTATAACTTTATTTTGAATATATAATATTCACTAGCTACTGCCATGTTGTCTTTGTGTTAGATCTCCAAACACAGCCTAAGCAATAAAGGCCTGAATAAACAGAAGTTACAGGAGATTTTCTATTGACTCTAATAGGCTTGGAGTTGAGGATGGTCACAGTGTGTCCTGTAATGTCAAATTGAAACTGCTGAAACTAACTTCAAAATGTACTGCAGTAATACAAAGTAGATAAAGGAAAGGAGAGGTGGGAAAATAACCTTAAAGAGTGTTCCTGGGTACTTGTGTTTTGAATGTCAATATTCCTTTCACAGGTTTAGGACTTACTGTTTTCTTGTATGTCTATAAATGCAGCAGAAATAGCTTGTTATGTCTGATTGTTAAAACATATGTTTTCTAACCATTGACAAAATTGCTTAAGAGATGTTTGATAAAACTGAGTGGTGTGTGCTAATGGTTTTGCGTCCTATGATAGCTCAAAATTCTCAGCTAGGCAGTAGAAAGTTCAGCACTGAAGAATTTGAATGGGATGTTGGACTCAGCTATACAAGAGTGCAGGCTTATAAACAATGCTTATTTTTCACTGTTATTTCAGAGTTGTAATTTTTTCAATCTCATTAGCATTTTTGTTTCAATCTTAAAAGATTTGGGAAAGTCATTTGTACAGACCTGTGGTGGTAGGACAGGTTACTTAGATACAGTGGGTTTTTCTGGGTATCTGATTCCCAGGCTAGAGTTGCCTTTCTGGCTTCCTGTTAGGCGGCTTTTCACAATGTATAGNTTTTTTTTTTTTTTTTTTTTTTTTTTTAAAGTTATTACAGAGCCTTATACTTCCACTTTTATTAAGTTTAAGAACTCCTCTTAGTCCAGGTTTGTCAAATACAGGTCTTGTCTTGGAAGGCTGTTTCAGGTTTTGCTATTAACTGAAAATGTAAATGTACAGCTTTGTAGCACAGTGAATGAATATTACATTTAGATAAGTTTTAATTCTGACTTCTTGAAGACAGTAATAATATACCTGGAAGATAATAACTGACATGCTGGACAACAGTGTACCATATGTATTATTGAAGTTTAATTGTTCCATTACTCCAGAGATCTTCCAGCTTTTAGAAGTTTAAATTCAAGTTTTAAGATCTGCATTTTGACAATGACTAGTTTGGAAATTGTGCATTCTTTTCAGCTAATTTCATCTTGATTGATTCCATAATTCCCCAGCATGATTCCATGAAGTGATATACATATAAGACTGTATTGCAATTACATAGTCATCTGAAAGCTTCTTAAGAGACTAATGTAACTCTGTCACTAATTGCAGCTCTATCAAGATGTTTGTGCATTGGAACCTGTGCTTTCGTACACTACATTTCTAATTCTAGCAAGAGTCAAGCATTCAGTAAGGTTACAAAATGACCTTTATAAAGTTGGAAAGTGAATCCAAGTTAGCAGTAGCTTTTTAGCTGTAAGGTGAAAATATTTGTGAAAGGTACTGTGGATTTTGAACCTTTATCTTTGGGGAAAATGGGGGAAAAGACGGAAGAAGAGAAAAAGAGCAAACTATTGAAAAGATGATAATAGAAGAGTGAAGGCATGTTTCACCATGCTTTCTTGGTGACATTATTGCTGACAAAACCAAATTATTTCAGAACACCAAGTCTAGATAAACTTGGAATCCAAAGCTTTGTTAAGGGAGGCAAAGTCACTTATGGAATTGCTAACAAAACCACTTTCAATTAATGCTTTTACCATTAAAAATAGGCTAATCAAGGAATGGTGGTGTTAAAATGCTTGTCAGCCCCATCTGGAAATTAAATAACTAAAGAAAGCTAGTATGTGCTTTGGAAACAGAAGAGAGCATGAAGGGGTGAAGTTCCCAGAAAAGTGGACCAATTGTTGCCTGGGGCTGCCTGAGCCTTGGTGAGTGAGGTAACTGCTACACTGTTGAGAAAACTTGCACTTCCTGTTTTTTCACAGAATCACAGAATGGTAGGGGTTGGAAGGGACCTCTGAAGATCACCTTGTCCAACCCCCCTGCTTGAGCAGGTACACCTAGAGCAGGGTACACAGTACTGCATCCAGGTGGGTTTGAATATTTCCAGAGAAGGAGATTCCATAACCTCTCTGGGCAGCCTGTTCCAGTGCTCTGTCACCCTCACAGTAAAGAAGTTTTTTCTTATATTCAGCTGGAACTTCCTGTGTTCCAATTTGTGCCCATTGCCCCTTGTCCTGTCATTGGCCACCACTGAGAAGAGTCTGGCCCCATCCTCTTGACACCCACCCTTCAGATATTTGTAAGCAGTAACAAGATCCCCCCTCAGTCTTCTCTTCTCTAGGCTGAACAAACCCAGGTGTCTCAGCCTTTCCTCATAATGGAGGTGCTCCAGTCCCCTGACCATCTTTGTGGCTCTCCGCTGGACTTGCTCCGGCAGTTCCCTGTCCTTC
>WAAD01036699.1:2732-16757 GCA_013389945.1 Fregata magnificens | reverse complement strand
GTGTGGTTTTTTTGTACTTCTATTTCTCGTCTTCTCTTGAGAACACTCTGATTTACTTTTGCGATAAACCCATAACAACAGGGGGATCACATTGCTGAAATGAGTTTAGCTGGAAGGGATACATAATGTCAGCTGAAAAATAGCGCTTGGTAAATATGTTTTGGCCATGGTTCAGCAAAAAGCAGATCCTGTCAGCTAAGTAACATTCTGTTTTCTTGAAAGTGTCTTTTAGTTGGGCAGAATCGGGCAGTCTCTGCCTTTTTGAAAAAAAAAAAAAAATACTGGTTTGTCTTTGGTGCTGGATATGTGGTCCTGGCAAGGCTGGCATGGATCAATTCAGTTTTCAATAAATTTATTTTCCGATGTACCCTTGACATGGGAAAGTGTTATCAGGTGTGGGGTAGTGAGTAATGTCTAAGTCTACATCTAATACTGTCGTTTGGGGCCTGGGTGAGGAAATAGCCTTCAAGAGTCTATATTATTGTGGGATGCTCAGCTAGCATCTATTCTGTCTATGCCATCTGCCCATGCAATGTCAAGGCCCTTCTGAATTGTGAGATCAGAACAAGGGAAAATGAAATAGGTAGAAATTGGGAGGCCAAATAAAGTATGCCTGCCTTATCTGTATTCTCAGTAGGTGGGTGTTTGGGTCTGTGCTACCTTAACTGGATCATTCCCTAAGAATGAAGGGTCTTTGTGTACAACACATAGCCACTGTCGTATGGTGCAGACATTTTAAATATTAGAACCTGCAGTGATGTTCCTAAAGCTGTGAACAAATTATGGAAATAAGTGTTTCTGTCGGGGCTTCAGGTAGTAGTAACTGTGGGAAAGTCATTTGCGTATTTTAGAAACGTCAAAATGGCATCCCAAAGTAAACATTCCGGCAGAAATAATTTGGCCTTGATTTTTCTCAGTCAGTAAATTGGGAAAGCATCGTTGTGTAAATACATTGTAAGCTAGGAAATTTTCATGTGAACAGTGCTGTGTTTATGACAGTATTCAGAATAGCAGTCTTGCCAGAGGAGATGTCAGACAATCCTCCTGTTCTTTCTTCTTTGCTCTTGTTGAAGCACCAAACCATATGGCAAATTAAGCCTGATTTTTATTAAACTTTTCATTGTACTGAGCTTAGTGTGAACTGGGAAATGCACTTTCTTTGAACTATGCAGCCATTATATAAGCATCTTAATTAGGAGATGTTCATGTTCTTCCTTACATTCCTGGGAGTATGTAGCTCCCTCTTGTGGCTAATTAAATATTTTAAAGAATCATACTTCGGAAAATTACTTTTTGTGCAACCACCATTGCTCTTGAACAAATGATGCGGTGGTACATGGAACATCTCTGACCTCGGCTTCTTATTACTATATTAAGCATAAGTCACTGTGCAGTAAATAGATGCATAGATGGGTAAATAGATAGGAGAGAAGAGTCTGCACATACTTGCACCATGAATGTGACTGCTACCTGAAGCTTTAAAAAAGCTGAATGGACACATCCAGTCATTTAGAAAAAAAAATCTGCTGTCTTGTAACTCTGTTGGTCCTATAAATTGTACGCTGAAGAATGGTTTACTGCTAAAATGGGGATGAGATATGGGATGTGTCGTAGCTCCAGGGAGTGCAGATCTTTCAGGTACCGCATTGGGATGTCTTGCTATCAAACTCAAGGTTAAGATCTTCGCCAGATTTGGAGTTGAGAGCTAATTATCCCTCCAATCAGGTTTGCAGGAACCCTTATTACTATTATTATTATTACACTCCTTCCTTTCTCTATGTAGTGTGGAGAAAGATCAGTATATGATTATCTGGAATTTTTTCTGACAAATTCCCTTGCACAGCTCATGATTTGTTTTGCTTTCTTTTTGTGTCTTGTTACAACTGGGGCATTGCGCCTATACTACATCTTAAATTTGTCATAAACAGTTAGGTAATGTTTGATGGCTATGATGGAAATGTGTAGACATCTCTGAATTAGATTTTTGTGCTGGCTGACTTCAGGCCTTTCAAACCACTGTTCTTATATTGGATGGGAAGGTGCGCTTGTAATAAGTCTCAGAAGTCAGGGCAGAAGATGATTAATCTTTTCCCTACAAGAGTGAGCAATGGTCATGACACTGCAAAATCATAAGCATAGCTTTATGTTAAGAAAAACACATATTTTTAGGCTTGATATAAAACAATACCAGAGATTGGTCAAAAAATGAATTGAACGGCAGGTAACTTTTCAGCAGGAACAATTAAGTTTCAGTTTCATCACATAACCTGAAGTTGCAAAGTTACTTTGCCCTTTTGTCACCTGCAGTGTTGTCTGCCTCTGTGTTTTGGCATGACATACTCAAAAATACACGGGAAGAGAACTTCATCCATTAGTGTTTCTGTCTTGGAAGGAGGAAGAAAAAAAAAAGTGAAACAGGTTTTTACTTTGAAATTTCTCCCTTCCCCAAAGGGTTTGAGAATTGAAACTTTATCTCGGAAAATGCTGATTTCCTATTTCATAACTCGTGGCAATTTTTTCTCAATTAAAATAAAGGAATAATGATTATGGAGTTTAGTCAAAATCTCACTGCCCAGTAATCTGCAAACCAGCATTGCTGAACCCACAGCAATAGAGCAACAAACAAGTATTTCCTCAGGGACATTATTAAACACCCTGCATATTTATTATCTCAAAATGGGAGCAGGTCCAGGTTTCTAAGGCCACTTTTTCCCTTCCTCTTCCTGAGCTGTAATTCAGACCAGCATATAAATATTTCACTTAATGTTTCTGCGGAAATATTAATGATATAAAATTTCTAGAAACAAAAGAACATAAAACAGCAGAGGGAAGGAATGGCTTGGCAAGATTGTCAGCCTTAAAGGGCAAGATTAATTTATAATCCTTCTAGATTCTGGGGTACAAATACAAATTTGCAAAGCATGTATCTTATAACAAACATTGTGTAGCTCTACAAGTTTACATATGCTACTGTCACTAATATGAGACAGCCTTGAAATTGGATTTTTAGGGATTTTTTTTTCTTATGGGGAAATAAGGTAGTGATAGTAACAAAAAGTTTCCGTACACACTTGTGTGTGTGTGTGTGTATATATATATATATATAAAAATACACATATAAATTTGGAAAGTGGAGGAATTCCGACTGTGTGACTAAGCAGAGTTCTGGGCAGGATACCCAGATATTTTCATGAGGAGTTTTTTCCCTTGGTTTAAAGTCCTGGGAAAGTAGGAGTGTAGAAGGGAATGGAGGGAAAAATACCCAACCTGAAAGCAGTCTACTTTGTAATGACTTTATGATGGTTAATAAAAAGGACTGACTAATCGGAAGATAATGTGTGATGGCTATCTGGTATTGTAAGGGTTGTTGTGAAATAAGTATGCTTTATGCCACTCAATGGAATATGTCTTTTTTACTTTTTTTTTTTTTTGTATGTTTGTAGCTGTTTTATCAATTTAACTGAAAAAAGAAATAAATAAAATGTCAAATTCTAGACATAGACTGAATACAGTAGCAATGGAATAATAGAAACTTAATGTAGTGAAATAGAAGACGGTAAAGATAAGATAGGAACTGGCTAAGGACATGAGTAGCTTTTCCAGGGTTTAACAAAAGAATTGCACAGTGTTTTCTGAATGATTGAAATCGTAGTTTATAGTTATATATTATATACTAGCATGAACCATATTTTATCATTATGTATTATTGGCAGGGAATATACCTCGACATTAGGTAAAAGATTGAAATGGCTCATGTGGTTTTAGAATAATTTAAAAAATTTTTATAATATGGCCTGTAACTACTTGTGTTCTGCCATGCAGGTCATCAGCAGGGAAGGGACAGAGGGAGCAAAGTTTCGACTCTCTGGTAAGGGAGTAGATCAAGACCCAAAAGGAATTTTTAGAATCAATGAGATCAGTGGGGATGTCTCCGTGACCCGAGCCCTTGATAGAGAAGCAATTGCCAATTATGAGGTGAGTACTCATAGCAATAGGATCTCTGCCTTTATGTTGATAATATATATTTTTTGAATGTGTATTTGCTTTTGAAAGGGCTGCAGTTATTGAAGACTAAATTGCGGCTACTGTCCTATAAAATTTCCAGAAGAACCGTTTGTCCTTTGGAAATGGTAAATGTGTTTATTTTTACGTGCAATCAAAACTCTACTCTGCTTTCTGCATGTACCTTCTGTCATTTGTCTTTAGTAGAAATACTGTCAGAACATCATGTATGCATTTGATTTGTGAATACAAAATTACGTTTGGACAAAAGGAGATCTTTTCGGGAAGTTGCCACTAAGGTACTACTTGGGTATGCTTTTTTCTTTTTTATTGTCAAGCTGTCAATGGAATATACCATTCACCTCCCTTTTTAGTAATGGATATCTTTTAATAGAGATGAAGAAGATTCTGTTAATACAAAAATGTTAGCAGATACATCTCTGTCAGATGTGTCTCCTACAAAGATTTTACTAAAGATTTATTTCTCTGTCAATAAATGCTATATTTCTTCCCATTGAAATTCTAACAAATGATCTCTGAAACCTGTAAAATAACTGTACCACAATGTCGTGAAATGCATAGTATTAATAGAGGATCTGTCAATTCATATTTTCTATCTAGCTCTTGAAATGTGCAGTCAGACAAATTGTGCCTGGCCACATCGGTATATATGAGCAGCAGAATTCAAAATGCAGAATGGTTAGTACATTTGCATGTTGCCAATTCTGCCACAGCATGGGGGACTGACCTCCGTATCCTCATGCAGCAGGGAGCGTGTGGTACTCCAGCCCATGTGGGGCACAGGCTCTGGTGACAGTTCTGACTGCCATCCCTGACCTCTTTGTTTTATCTTCTGCTGTACAGTAATCAATCCTTGTACTTTCAATGCTGTTTCTCTCCTCCTCTGGAAGAGTTTGCCAGTTAGATGACTAGTCATACTTGCTCAAACAGCACTGCTAAAATTTACCATATGGTCGTTTTCAACACTTAAACATCTAGTTCTCATCCGGGTCTACAGTGAAATGTATGTTAACCACTTGCATACTATTTACGGTAGTTACTGATGTCCTTCTTAAAAGAAAAGCATTGCAGTTTCTCTTTTTAACACTGTTCCTCATCTTCATTTACCAGCTGTTTCTTATTTTATTAGTGGGTTTCCACCTTAATGTGTTCAGTATAAACCTTGAATATTTTTTTACTGGAAAATCATAGTAGTCTTTTCAACCTAATGCATCAAACCACAAATGGCCCTCCTATCTGATTTGGCAAAGTATACACTTAAATTAAGACAAAAACATTTCCCTAGAGGAGTCTTTTTGAAGCAATGCAAATGATATACAAATAGCGCAGTGTAGTAGATTATCCAGAGCAATATGAATGTATATCCTAATAGGCTGTAGTGCTTTCTAACCTGTTATGTAGCACTCTGCTCAGCATGCTCACTGGCATCCTGTTGTGCAAAATGTAGTCGAAAAGTTCTGTGGGAGAACTCTCAACTTGATTAGTCTGTCTTTGAATCCAGCCCATTGTCTTCCAATAAAGATGTATCATGGTGTCAGGGAGGCAGCAGGATTTTCTCCCTGATTTCCTTGGTACACCTAAAGATGAATTACCTGAAAGACCCTTAAATTTCTCTTAAAAGTGTTTTTGTTTTCTGTTTTTGTTTGAGCTCCCCCCCCTGCCCAGTATTGATGTCCTGAAAGAAAAAGTTCAAAGCAAAGGGCAAAAGAAGGAAAGAATAGATCTCCATGAAGAAATACAAATTCTTTGCAAGCCATCATATCATCAAGTATATAATCAGTGGTGGGACAAGAATAAAAAGATGGAATCTGTTTGAATCCTTCCAGCTACACAGAGGGCTGCTGTGCATGAGCACTGATTTTTTTTTCCTATGCTTAGTGCATATATAATCAAGGGATGAGAATTAAAAAAAATGTTAATAGGGCGCGATATAGAGCTTTGGCGATCACAGTATTTCATAGAGCTTTGCAGATTTTACCATCCATATACTTCAAAATGTTTTAAATTAGCTCAGAATATTTAATCTAGTCTAAAAATCTGTTGTTGTTTCTTTTGCTGAATGTCTGAAATTCTGCTTTTTGCTGCCCTCTTTCTCCTAGAGGAATATTGAGGCCAAATCATGGGCCAAGTGCCGGGTCCTGCATTTTGGTCGCAACAACCCCATGCAACGCTACAGGCTTGGGGAAGAGTGGCTGGAAGGCTGCCTGGAGGAAAAGGACCTGGGGGTGCTGGTCGACAGCCAGCTGAACATGAGCCAGCAGTGTGCCCAGGTGGCCAAGAGGGCCAATGGCATCCTGGCTTGTATCAGGAATAGTGTGACCAGCAGGAGTAGGGAAGTGATCGTGCCCCTGTACTCGGCACTGGTGAGGCCGCACCTCAGATACTGTGTTCAGTTTTGGGCCCCTCACTACAAGAAGGACACTGAGGTGCTGGAGCGTGTCCAGAGAAGGGCAACGAGGCTGGTGAAGGGACTAGAGAACAAGTCTTATGAGGAGCGGCTGAGGGAACTGGGGTTGTTTAGTCTGGAGAAGAGGAGGCTGAGGGGAGACCTTATCACTCTCTACAACTACCTGAAAGGAGGTTGTAGTGAAGCGGGTGTTGGTCTCTTCTCCCAAGTAACTAGCGATAGGACGAGAGGAAATGGCCTCAAGTTGTGTCAGGGGAGGTTTAGAATGGATATCAGGAAAAATTTCTTTACCGAAAGAGTGGTTAGGCATTGGAACAGGCTGCCCAGAGAGGTGGTGGAGTCATCATCCCTGGAGGTGTTCAAAAAAACATGTAGACATGGCACTCCAGGGCCTAGTTTAGGAGACATGGTGGTGTTGGGTTGATGGTTGGACTTGATGATCTTGGAGGTCTTTTCCAACCTTAATGATTCTATAATTCTATGATTCTATGAAAAACCTGTAGGACTTTTTCCATATATTCATTACAAGAGAAACATGATTAAATTAGAGGAGTACTGAATTCTACTGATTGTCTGAGTTAACAGTCTCTTTCTACTGTTTATTTTTCAACACTTTCTTTTTAGTAAAAGATAGAAAATATTTTAAAATAGAGTAAAAAAAAAAAAAAAAAAAAAAAAAAATCTGTCTGAGGATCAGGGCCTGCCAGTCTATTTGGTGCAGCCCAGTTGCATGGCAGTTGTGTTTTCAGATGAGTTTAGATTCTGTTTGTTAGCAAAAGAAACTCAAGCTGGCAAGAGGAATGTAAGTCAGCTACATTAATGACACTGCCCCACCCCAAACCAGACATATTTATCCGATTGATTTATGAGTTAATTTTTATAAAATCAGTTAAATTGTTCAAAAATGGACAAGTATGTGAAATTCCACCAAAATATTAATGTCAGGGTGATTAATTGCCATAGTAATTCTGACCTAATTACCTGCACATTTGAAAATGTGATGGTTTTTATTGAGAAAATGAAACTGTGCCAGAGGAGACTGGGTGAGACAGCAGAAGTCCAAAAGCCACTACATTGAAATTAGCCATTAGTAATTTTTTTTTTTATGTGTATGGAACTATGCTAATGAAAACATGTTTGCTAATGGAAAAAGCTAGGTGCTTCTGGTGTGTTTTTCCCTGTAACTTTGTGGGGTGCCTTCTTGAAGGTCAGAGAATGTCAGTCAGCTTCAGTTTTAAGTGAAAGCTCATTATGAAGAAGAGCAAGAGGATGTGAGGATATAAGGATGTTGTTATGCCCAGCAAAGACAGACTGGTTTAGAAAAATGTGTAGTAATTCCTTTTTTCTTCTAAAGAGGTCTGATAAAGAGCATCCTGATAGGAATTCTCTGGATCAGAGTAAACCACTGGATTTACATTGAATGGTTTTATTTTGGGGCTTGCTACAGCCTGTTGATGAAACTACTAAATGATGCTCTGAAGAAGGGGCTTAAGCAGAATATGGGCATATTACTGAATTGTTTCTGGGTTGGTGAGATAAGGAGGTAGCCTAGAGCCCCTATTTAGTGGGAGCAAAAGGTGTTCAGTTGTACAAAAATGCTCTCAAAAATAATGTCTTTGGTTTTCTCTCAAGATTTGAATAAATATGACTAGTTGGAAAATTCAGATAATGGCCAAATAATTTATTTAGTATTGAAAAATGCAGATATGAAAAAACAGACAAGGAACTTGATGGGGAGACTTAAGATGGGTTTTCTAGTCCAAATCAGTGAGGTACACGCCATCCAAAAATTGCCGATAATCTGTGCAATTCTGAGTTGACTTCAGATCCGTAGTCTTTCCTGATTTCAGTAGAGCAGAAATATCAGTGACTTTTCAATTGCGTCTTTTAGCAAAAAAAAAAAATCAAAAGAATCAAGCGCTTCTAAAAAAAGTGCAATAACAGAACTAAAGGACTGCAGTGAATTTGAAAGTCTAGTTGTGCTATGTGTTGATAAAAGACTAGTGAATTGGGACACAAAGGTTCCAATGGAGGGCCAGTGAATACTGACTGAAAGGTAATCTGTTAATTAAAAACATTGAGCTCATTTTCAAAACCTCACATTTATACAGATAATGTATTTGTAGGTACAATGCTTTCATGCAAGTAAAAGCAGGAAGAGTTGCATATATTGATTACCATGACCAAGATGACAAAAATTGCTAAGTTAAAGAATTATGTTTTGTTCTTTACTCAAAGTTAGGTAGGCTCAGAAGAAATGGGAGCAATATTCCATTAACTTTTTACAGTTAATGCATGAGACTTTGGTTAGGCATTCCTTGGGTACAGGACAAAGCCTTAAGTTATATAAACTTGTTTCCCATCACTTGTCACTAAATGTAATCCCTGCGGCAGTAAAATCCAGTTCTGTAACCTCTTAAGCATCAGTGGTAAATTGCCAACAAGTCAATGGGGGGCTTTCAGTTGGGTCTCAAGGTTTTAAAGGATATTGCCATCATTGACAGGCTTTTTCATAACTGCTTGCCAAGTGTAAATATGTGTGGAAGAGAAATAATCAGAAAGTGATCCTTTGCAAGCATGAAATGAGGAAGCTTCATAAAACTTCAGCGACAGTGTGCAAATTAGACCTGTGACCAAATTTACCTAGGCAATTTGAACTGTTAATGAAGACTTAGTTTTAATTATTTTTTAAGTAAACAGCTTTATTTGCTTTAGAAAATACTTAACAAGCAGAGGTGTGAAATCAGCTTTCAGCTTTTTTTATAATGATAGGTCACACTTCTGTGAAAGGATGTCTTGTAACTGGTAGTGACAGACTGAGATATTTAGAAAATGTATGTTAACAGGACTGAAAAGCAAATTAGGACTGTTTCCTCTATGTAGTATTTTTTCTATATGTTGGATAACAAGTAGACTAGAACAGGCTAAAGAATTCAGACCAATCAACAGCGCCCAAACCTCTAGTGTGAACTGCTTCAGTTTAGGTTACAGGACACTGTTGTTTCTGTGACTGAGCCAAACATTTAGGGTGACGCTGCCATCCTAATGGACTCTATTTCTATGTTTAATACGGAACAAATAATGGAAATGCTTCGCAATCATGAGGAAAACTAGCTTGGCCAGGTGCCAAGGAGTATTTTGTGAGAAAGATTTTTAAGTACTTGAATGCATTTTTTGCAGATACTGGAAGTATTACTGTAGCAAAAAACTGGCAGTGAACAGCTGTAATTTATCCTGTACAGAAGAACGAATTTGTCTTCTGTGTAAGTCCATTTTAGTGCGGCCACATCCTTTTCAGAATGATTTATCATATCCTTATGCTGAAGCTCTGCAATATGCAGCGTGGAGATATATAGACAGCACACAGAAGCATGCTTCTCCTTCAGCAGGAAAACCACGAACTTGCTTCTAACTTCAAGACTGGTCTAAACTGTATTTTAATCTTGGTTATCTGCACTGGCAGAATTGTCTGAAGTGTGAGTGATCTGCTCTGTCTTGAGCTGAAACCAGTTGATGGGGAATGTCAGACCTCAGTCATCTCCCACTAATTTCCTGAGAAAAAGGCGGCACTCAGCCTTCCATGGGAGGAGGAGTTTGGTCTTGTAGAGATGTAAATTTCAGTAAAATGTGCTTGATTTAATTAAAACATCGGTAATGCACAGAGAAAATCTGTTAATATACTGCTGCTCCCAAACTGCATCTGTTACATCAAAAAAGCTTGGAATAATGGCAGAGTACAAACNAAAAAAAAAAAAAAAAAAAAAAAGGAGAGTTCTTGTGCAGCTATTGGATATGATCATTAATAAGCTAGAAACATGTAAATGAGCTGTAGTTAGATCAACTGACATACAGCTGAAAATTCTGGCAGTGAAAAAGATCTCTGTAGCTTGCGTTACATATGTATACACAGAGAATGCATGAGATATTTTATATTTTTTTTCTTTTTATTGATATGTTTATGTATATATTAATGTGTTCACATGATGGGGCACTAGGAAAATTCAGAGCGGACTGGTTTGAATTAATTTCATATTTTGACTACAGAGAGAGAAATGAACGCTGACTGAGAAAGTGCCATTAGGTTGTTGCCTGGCAGCATTACTTGAAATTTAGCTATCCCTACATGGACTTTCAGTAAGCAAGCTGATGATAATGCGTATGCAGAAGAGGAAAATTCATCACTGTGAATGCTAAAAATAATGAATTGCTATAGGTAGGATCTCAAAGAAACATGGGCAGCCTCTTGACAAAATATTGAATTCCCTCTGTCATGGCTGCACATGAAGGAACTGCAGGCTGCTCCATATCCTGAGGTAGGCATAACAATCTTAATGTAGCACAGAGACTTACGTCTCAGCAGTTGCACTCCTGTTCATATAATAGTCACAGACCATCATTTCCATACATCTACGTTAGCACAGCATCAGGCTTAGCATCAGAAATTGGTCAATTCACAGCTGAAACTCAGTTATACTGGTATTATTCCAATATAGGTATTTTCATATAGGAAGAGGAAATCAACTCTACTTTTATATCAGAATCCCTTCTACTTCAGCAAGTCTTGAAGATGCAAAATGCAGGAAGTTCAGATAGTCTGCTCTGGGGGTAACGTTACTCTGTCGTTACACTCCTTTCTGAAACTTTTACTGTGGCCAAAAGTTTCAGAGCAATGAAGTTTCACTACTGTTGATGGGGTGTTAGGTTGACGTAGTGTGCCTGCGACCACGCAAGTTCTGTTACTGATAGAGCTCCATCAGTTATACAAATCTCATTCCTCAGCAACACCTTTATTCCAGTGCAACTTCTCAGCGTAGCCTGGCTAAGATGCCTTGAATGGATTTAAGGTGCTTGATATGAGGCTCTGTATGTTTCTCTGTCTCTCATTAACAAGTGACTGTTCATGTCTGTCATGTCCAGTAAAGCATTCTGTCCATAAAATAACATTATGCTATGGAAGACTCTATGAATCTTATGGAAACTTGTTCTTTGTTCTGGCAATACTGGCTTGGTACTGAACTTTGTTTCTGACGTGATTGTTCATGACTTAGTACTGCTTTTACTTGTATGGGGAAAGGGTGAAGTAAGTGAATCTGTCAACCTAAACCCCCACTTTTTACCTAAAAATTAAGAGTGGGGGATTAGTCAAAAAATTGTTGCTTCCTGTTCTTTTGTAACAAATGGATTTAGACATAGAAGGCATTTTTCTAGGATGCCATAAATTGAGAAAAACAGGTATTGTTTGTTAAAAGATAATTAGTATTTCTTTAATCTTTTTTTTTTCCATTGAGATTATGAAATGGCAAGATTAAGTATTAACAGATATTTCATCAAACTTGGAAGCAGAAATGCAACAACAGGAACAAACCCAGCAGAAGCGAAGGTCTAGATCCTTCGATGAGATCTCTATGGGCGGACTCCTGAATTCATGGGGAACTTTTTGACACTGATTGTTTACCAAGGTCAAAACCATAACTGTGTGCATAAATCAAATATTTGAGCATACAAATTTTACATAGAGTCACATTTCTTGAAAGTACGATTTCAATAATTGCTTGCACAGCTGGGATATAAATGGGATTTCCAGCCACTGGAAATATCGCTCTTTCTCCCAAGGCTGGTTTATAGGATAGAAAGAAAAACTGACAGGAAATGAAGTTAAAATTCATGTTATTTTTATGTATATTCTTCCATTTGGTCTTGGGGGAACAAGATATCTATTTTATATAAACTTTCTGACTTACCATATCTTGTTCATTTTTACTGTAAATAGTCTGTTCAATAAATACTGAAGATCTTAATGTTATGAGATATCAGCAGGGTACTGTGATTCATTTCAGAAGCCACTAGCATCCTCATATCATTTTGGTGGAAAGCATAGAAAAGTCAACAGTTAGTTTTGTTGGAGGGCATATGCTTTATTCTTAGATCTAACTGCTTGTATGGCTTTGACATTCCTGCTGTTCAACAGCACTGTCATGTCATTTGTAGGAGGAACAGAGTGAAGTTTTGTTAAAGGGAAAAATCAGCAAAGGTTTGTTTATAACCTGTAACTGTCAAGACAAGGTAGTGGGCTTGGATTTCCATGCTAAAAATAACCACACTCCAAACACCAGGCAAAATTAGTATTTTCTCATTAAAGAGTGGGAGGTGGAAATGCACAGCAGTAAGAAATGAAGAAAGATTGGAGTTTACTGAGACGGTAACAAGTGACACAAAACTTGGTTTCATGGTTGTTTTGTTTGTTTGGTTTTTATTATTATTATTTTCTAATAGAACACCACTCCTGGAAAGAATAATGATGTGTTCAGTAAAACAAGAGGAGACTAATAACATTTTTGTCATATTATGTTAATAGTCTGTGAAACTACTTTTGCTATTACACATTAATTGCATTTTAAGGCATTTGAATGTTATCATGATACTACTTAAGTCTTTAGCATGATCAGTTTCTTTCTTTTCCTTGTCTGTTTGTATTACGGCAACCCTTGAAATACCTTGCTGAAGGCTCACTGTTCTAGGTGCAGCTTAAATACCTAGGAAGACATTTTGCCCTTTCCCCAGACCTGATACTTTTCTACAGTTAAAGGAAGGGGTCTTGCATTCCAAACAATTGATAATTGTTCCCAGCCTTACGCAGTGATGGACGTGACAGCAGCTTCGCAGAGACTGCTGATGTGTTATGCCTCTCTGGCAAGGGCATGTCAGGTCTGAATGGAGGAGAGGGAAAGACTAGGTGAGCTCCTACAGCTCAGGTCTGTACTACCCGCTACTTTGTGTATCCCAGTGCTGTACATTTTGTCACATATTTTGTCTGCTGTGTACTCAGATCTGCCTGATTGCGCTTATGTATGCAAAGGTGCAACTTAGAAGTTTAGAGGAAAGGTGGGAACGTCTATTTTTTTTGTTGGTGGTGCGAGTCAACTTGGTTAGGAAATCTTTTTCTGCTCAAAAAATTTTCTTGAACCCGTTTTGATACATTGGCATCCTGCCAACTAACCATAGGTTAAGTAGAAACTGTTAATCTTGTCTATGAATGCCGAGGAGGGAGGGTCCTGTTTCATCTCTTATTAGGGATCTATTTTTTGTTTGGTTTGTGGGGGTTTTTTTTCTGGAAAAAACGCACAGGTTCTGAGCTTGTTGATCCTTTGCTAAGCATGCAAAAATGTTGCAGTGTGTATTTTGAAATAGAGTACCTTTCCTGGGGCTCAAGGCAAAGCTGTGAAGGTCTGACCTTACTTGTTATTTTGCAACACTACTTTTAGCTTTTCCTACTCCATTAGTAACATTTAGTATATAATACAGAAATTTTTCAAGTTTGGTTGCTCAAATCCCCATATCTCTTGTTCCTCTCAGTAAAGAAAGAAGTCTGTCTTATTTAGATATTTGGTCAAAATTCAGAATCTTAACGTTCTAATTGCTGGGAAGACCTTGATTTCCATGGCTATTTCTTCATCTTGGAAATGTGGATCCATAACAATCTACAGCTTCTTTTTTTTAATGAAAACTGAGGTATGGTCTGTAATAACTATTTCTTAGTCTTTTTTTTTTTTTTTATAACTAAGGCAATGAATTCATTACATTTTTTTGTCAATAAT
>WAAD01036698.1:5729-17474 GCA_013389945.1 Fregata magnificens | reverse complement strand
GCCTCCTTGGCCTTCCCCCTCATCCTTACCCACAAGCACTCAACTTTGTCATCACAGCTATTGAGCTCTGTGCAGTCAAAACACTCCCTAACATACAGGGCCACCCCACCACCTCTCCTTCCTTGCCTATCCCTTCTGAAGAGCTTGTAGCCCTCCATTGCAGCACTCCAGTCGTGGGACTCGTCCCACCATGTTTCTGTGATGGCAACTGAGTCGTGGCCATCCTGCCGCACCATGGCTTCCAGCTCCTCCTGTTTGTTGCCCATGCTGTGTGCATTGGCGTAGATGCACTTGAGCCGGGCTATCGATTTCACTCCCGACCTTGGCCTGCCACCCCTCAGCTCCTCTCTAGTGAGCCTGGTTATATCCCCTTCCCCCTTCGAGCCTAGTTTAAAGGCCTCTCAATGAGCCCTGCCAACTCATGGGCAAGAATCCTTTTCCCCCTTTGAGATAGCTGTACTCCCTCCGTCGCCAGCAGGCCCGGTGCCATGTAAACCTCCCCAAGATCAAAAAACCTAAAGTTCCACAGTTACAAAGTAACACATCAGTGTGTTATCAACATTATTCTCATCCTAAATCCAAAACACAGCACCATACCAGCTACCAGGAAGAAAATCAACTCTATCCCAGCCAAAACCAGGACACATGCCTAGGCTTTTTTGTCCATACAGCCAAATGCCTTCTTGCTACCAACTCTACCATCCACCCCAACATATGCAGCCTGCAGTTCCTAATAGTGCCAAGATCCTTTTATGCAGTATTGCTTTCTACATGATTACACCTGTCTTCCCCATTCCCACTTGATTCATCTAATTAGTTACACATGCTACATCATTTTTCCCTGTCTCAGAGGAGCCAGGCTTCCCTGTAGAGATCAGCAGCCCAGCTACCTTGATTACTCCTACCAGAGCAGCTAGGAGGCACTAAAATGCTAGATGTCTACTCTCTAAGCTTCAGTCTAAATAGCTATTTTTCTCCGGAGTTTGATGACACTGCTCACCTAGTTCCTGTTAAGTCCTCTGTAAAAGGAAACCAACTTTGATGTCACCAATCAGTGTTAATTAGCAAAGCATGGAGATGGAGGAGGAAGAGCATACTGAAAAACTAGTCTAGATGAACTACTATATTATGGGTTTTGGTTTGTTTTTTCACTCTTGAGCTCAGAGTATCTGGTTGATGTTAATGAGAGCTGCTGATGTGCAATGACCGGTGATGACTTCAGAATTTTAGGGTGGCAAAAGACACTTTCTAAAAAAGTCACTAGAAAAAGTAACTTTTTTCAGCCTGCTGTGGTGATTCTGTCATCCCCAGTCAAGCTGAAATTTATATTTAGTAGAAACACAAATGCTTGTATAAGTTTACTTTAAGTTTCCTGCACACATTTTGTAGTCAGTCTGATAGAAGGCATCAGTGGAGACCTTGAATCTGTCCAGCATTTGTCACTGATAATCTGGATGATGGAGTAGAAACTCTACCTACAGCCTAGGTGATACCAGCCTGGGAGGAGTGCCTTCTGAAACAATGCACTGGGACATTTAAAAAAGAAAATCTGTTTATCAGAGTGTGATAAAATTGCAAAATCTCTCATAGGGAGGAGAATCTCCACAGACAAGATTCCTCAGACTTCAGCTGAAGGCAAGCATAGAGGTGGCTGTGCTGACAGAAGAAAATAATTATTCTGCACATCTAGAAAACAACTGAAGAACCAAACAACCCGGTAGCAGATGTTTTAGGAAGACAGAGGTCACTGAGGTCACTGAGTAGTGAGGTCTCAAATCATGTTAAGTATGCTAAGCTTATTAGTGGCATAACAAGGCCGAAAATAGTACATGCGCACATCACCAGCAGCATGAAAACAGGAATGAATGCTTATACTTTTATTCTCTTATTGAGTTCTGCATGGCATGGTGGCTGGCCAAGATGTCCACTGCCTTCTGCGTAGATCTGGTCAGAAATTTTCTAATAAAGTAATTGAGTTAACCTAGACCAATTTGTCAAAGATGAAATGTTTTGCAAAAAAACTTTTTATACTGAGTTCAATTAGAAGGTGACTATCACCATTGTGATTCCAACCCTAATCCATCAATATAGTTGGAACAGCTCAATGAGTTTAAAAACATTGCTAAGACAAATATATGAAAGAAATGACCCAGAAAAAAAAAAAAAAAAGAGAACAGAGGTTTTAAAAATCTTAGACTAGATCCCAGCATCTGAAACATCCCAGTCTAAACCATTAGTAAGTCTTGGAATGCAAATAATCCAACAGAAATGCAGTATATCAGGGTGGTGTGCCTTTTAGGGAAAAAAAAAAAAAGGAAAGAAGCACACCTTACTAACACTAGTAATCAATAACTACTTGTAAAAATGATGGGGTGTAAGAACAATGTTAAAAAAATACCTACATGGAGTAGGTGTTGCTACATCTTTACCAAACATTTGTAATTATGATGTAATGACAAGGAAATCTAAAGGCCAACACTTCACAGGATATTGCCCCAACAAATTTCTGTAAACCTAGAAAAGCAAAATTTTTTGTCAACTCTGATAAGGTACCACCAATTATAAGGCAGGAATAACAACTCTGCTTTTTTGATGGCTGTGTATTTTGCAGTTAACCTTTCAGGTACTAGATTTCTGTAAGTAAAGGCCTTGCTGAGAGTCTGCTGAGGTCAACAGACATTGACCTAGGTTTTTGATCCTGCCCTAAAGCAGCTTCTAATTTCATTACAAGGCTGTAAAAATTTAATGCTGATTGCTTGGACCTGTACGCATCTGGTTCTGCATAAGAGTATACTCCTATCAGAATGGCTTTTACAGTAAACATAACTAACTTCACTTCAAAAATACAGGATTTTGAAGCTTTTGATATTTTGTCGGGCGCTCTGAATAACTAATGGTCTTCCATAGTGCAAAGTCATCCTCCCCAAATGAAAATATACCAAGAGTTAAGAAAGACTTTGCTTTCACCTTTATAATAGATTGCACCTTACCTTCCTGCACCTGGAAAACATTCTCATAATATAATTTCACCTTGTTATTTCAAAGTAATGGAAACTCAATCACATTCCTTTTGATTAATTATTAATATCTATAGGTGAAAACCTGGAGAACTTGAAATACATTTCATACAGATTTAAAGATGTCTGAGACTATTTGGAGATATCTGGTTCAAGCTATACACTCATAGGAGTTTAACTCTGAAATACTCCAGAACAGATACAGTTTTAGTTAGTCTCAACACACATTCTGCCAAAACCTACATCGTAGCTTGCCTAAGATATCTTAGCTCTGTCCCATTTGTCCCAGTTAGTATGTCTTTAAGAATAAAACTTAGCTTTCAGTTATGTGCTAGAGACCTGAAAAGCAGTCAGATTATCCTGATATGCACAGATGCAATATCTGTGGCAGCATAAAGAAACACAGCAATATCCCTTTTAAATAGCCTGCAACCATCAAACAGCCTTTACTTCTTCTGTAAGACACCAAAACCTTGCCACAGCCCCAACATATCTACATAGCAGTGCCTCACATATCCACCTGTCATGGTTTAACACCAGCCACCAAATAAGCACCACACAGCCACTCACTCCCCTCTGGTGGGATGGGGGAGAGAATCAGAAGAGTAAAAGTGAGAAAACTCATGGGTTGAGATAAAGACAGTTTAACAGGTAAAGCAAAAGCTGTGCATGCAAGCAAAGCAAAACAAGGAATTCATTCACTACTTCCCATCGGCAGGCAGGTGTTCAGCCATCTTCAGGAAAGCAGGGCTCCATCATGTGTAACGGTTACTTGGGAAGACAAATGGCATCTTTTCGAATGTCCCCCCCTTCCTTCCTCTTCCCCCAGCTTTATATGCTAAGCATGACATCATATGGTATGGAATATCCCTTTGGTCACTTGGGGTCAACTGTCCCAGCTGTGTCCCCTCCCAACTCCTTGTGCACCCCCAGCCTACCCACTGGTGGGGTGGTGTGAGAAGCAGAAAAGGCCTTGACTCTGTGTAAGCACTGCTCAGCAGTAACAAAGACATCGCTGTATTATCAACACTGTTTCTAGCACAAACCCAAAACATAGCCTCATACCAGCTACCATGAAGAAAATTAACTCTACCCCAGCCAAAACCAGCACATTCTCCACCCCTTATTCCACACTATTTACGTCATGCTCAGGTCCCACACTATCCAATATAACCTCATTAACCAGCACCCCCTTTCCCATCCTTTGATATAATACACAGATATCATTCCTTTAGCCTATGGACCACCCCTGTAAAACGTCCACAAATGTCCACAAAATGTCTGTTGAGTTCATTTAGTCCATGACTTTGGGCTCCATCTGTTACAGTGACCACTCAGAACAGGAGAGGTGGTGTGTTGCGTGGAGTTACTGGGCACCAAAGCCAGCTCAGGTTGGGTCACTGTTGCACTTGCACTGCTTCTTGTAAGGCTTGTCCTCCTTTGGTTCGGGCAGTTCCTGCTATTCCTATAGTAATTCCTATAACATGCGACTCAAATCACGGGTTACAACAATTTAAAGGTATTTGCATTACGATCTCCACCCCTGGTCCCTTTGGACCATACCATGGGGTTTAACATTGCAAGGAACTCCTCCCCTTGCCCCTGCTCCAGCTTGGACTTATCCACAGACTGCAGTCCCTTAGGGGTGAACCTGCTCCAAGTGGAGCCTTATCTATGCGCCACAGTCTCTCCAGGGGTATACCTGCTGCGGCATAGACTTATCCACAGCCACAGTCACTTTGAGGTGCACCTGTTCCAGCATGGCCTTCTCCTTGGGCCACAATGTCTTCAGAGATATACCTGCTCCAGCGTGGCCTTACAAACAGCCACAGTCCCTTCAGAAGTAAACCTGCTGCAACAGGCTTTACCCATGACTACAGTCCCTCCAGGGTTGCACCTGCTCTGTCGTGGGCTTATCCATGGCCACATGTTTTGAGGAGCTCCAGCATGACCTCATGCACAGCCACTGATGTTTCAAGGTGTACCTGCTGCAGCATGGACTCATCCACAGCCACAGACACTTTGAGGTGCACCTTCTCCAGCATGGACTTATCCTTGGGCCACAATCCCTTCAGAGGTATACCTGCTGTGGCACAGACATAACCACAGCCACAGACGCTTTGAGATGTACCCGCTCTGATGTGGACTTATCCACAGCTGCAGATGCTTAAGGTGTCCTGCTCCTCTGTGGACTCATCCACAGGTCACAGTCCCTTCGACTCGAGTTCACACTGGAGTGCCAGCCTGTCCAGTACAGCAGCACAGAAACAGCAGCGATGCCCTGGCCATCTGCCAGCCCAGGCGCATGGCCTTTGCTGTTATCAAAATGTTCCCAGGAACAGCAGAGTAAGATGATCAGCGGTACAGCAAGCAGCAAAAGCAAAAAGCAGGCACTAACGAGCACTAGACTTTAATATACAGTAAGACAAGCAAGCCCTGTGCCAAGCACAGAAGCCTGCCAATTAATAGCTAAAGAGCAATAACAGCTATGAATTCCATCTAGCACATTCCCATCAAACTTGTCGTTATCTCGAACCCTTTGAGTCCCATGTTGGGTGCCAAAAAGGACTGTCATGGTTTAACCCCAGCCAGCAACTAAGCACCACACAGCCACTTGCTCACTCCCCTCTGGTGGGATGGGGGAGAGAATCAAAAGAGTAAAAGCGAGAAAACTCATGGGTTGAGATAAAGACAGTTTAACGGGTAAAGCAAAAGCCACACACACAAGCAAAGCAAAACAAGGAATTCATTCACTACTTCCCATCGGCAGGCAGGTGTTCAGCCATCTCCAGGAAAGCAGGGCTCCATCACGCGTAATGGTTACTTGGGAAGACAAATGGCATCTTTTCGAATGTCCCCCCCTTCCTTCTTCTTCCCCCAGCTTTATAGGCTGAGCCTGATGTCATACAGTACGGAACATCCCTTTGGTCAGCTGGGGTCAGCTGTCCCAGCTGTGTCCCCTCCCAGGTTCTTGTGCACCCCCAGCCTACTACATTGGCAGGGCGGTGTGAGAAGCAGAAAAGGCCTTGACTGTGTAAGCACTGCTCAGCAATAACTAAAACATCCCTGTGTTATCAACACTGTTTCTAACACAAATCCAAACAGCCCCATGCTAGCTACTATGAAGGAAATAAGCTCTATCCCAGCCAAAATCAACACACCAGTCTATCCCCTCCAAACTGCCCTGTTATTCTTTGTTGAATATAAAACTGTATTTGCTTGCATAATCATTTTACAAACCGATCAGTCAACTGTGAACAAATCCTCACAGAATTTATAAGCATGCCTATAATTAATTATTTCATTATTACAGGTGGGAGCCAAACATGGGTTAAATACCTCTTAATGCTGTGGAAAACAAGTCTAGGATTATTTATATATCTATAAGCTTTGGGTAGCAGCATTTCCTTCAACTCAGGCTATTCATTACACTATTAATGCTCTAAATTTTATGAATGAAAAGATTAATGATCAAATATATTGTGTTAGGGTTAGCTGTGAGCCCAGACAATGGGAAATGAGATTGCAGAGAGGGAAGGAGGGGAAAAAAAAGAAAATCAGATCAAGTTGTGAGCTCTTAACAAATACTTCCTATTGCAATTGTAGTTTATCTGACTATAAGACAAATGGAGCAGGCTTACTTAAGAAACAGCTTGAGATTATAGATCTTCTGTTTCTTTTCTCCACTAAAAAGCAAAAAAATTTTGTATAAGTTATTTTTAAACAAACTATTTTTCAACAGTTGGTGAGCAAGCATGTGTTAATTTGCATGACCTATTATCTCCAGCATCTATTTGTTTGTGGTCTTTGCTTTTAGAAGAATTGGCATTAATTATAAGTATGGAAGTAATTTGAAATGTCAGTTCAGGATTTTACAGCTTGGAACAGCTCATCCTTCAATAATTAAGTCAATAAAATTAACTTAATTTAATTTAAAGAGTGATGCTTCTTTTTAGACCTTCTGGAGTGATTACAATTAGTATTTCATAATTAGTATTTTATTGATGTCCATACACTGGATTGCCAGGCATCATCAGGATACACCGATGATTGGAAGTAATTTGATAAACAATCAGAACTGTTGCATTAATGGCATGCCTCTCAATTATGTATTGAGTTAATGAATGCATTTAAATGTTATGGAGATGAATTTAAAGGACAGCTCAACCTTAATTACTATACCATTTCCCCCCTTTTCCCAAACATTCTAATTATAACTTCAGTAGTTATCACCTTTTAGTATACAAATATCAGGTTCCTCTGTAAATGCAGAACTAGAACATTTATGATTTTGTTTTTGGTTTTGTTTTTGTAAGTGGTCTAACAGTGCTAAAATAACAAGGGGTCATTTTCCTGTAAAATAAAGACTTCTAGAGATTGAAGAATGATCTTTTCCCAGTCCTTCCTCATTCACATTTAATTTTCTCAAAGACTAACAGGCAGGACAGGGCAGAGTGTAACTAAGTGAAACCCTTTCCAGCAATGTTTCAAGTTTCCCCCCTATTCATTAAAAAATGCTGAGAAAGAGTGGAAGAGTTAACATCATTATCTATAAGCAGGGTGTTTGAAAGTGTGTACAGGCAGGTAGGGGAACTTTTTACAGCTCTGTTTCAGCATAATTTAATAACTCTCATGTCAAGGAGACCAGGACTGAATGCTTTGAAATCCATGGCTGCCTAAACCCACAATGGTTTCACTCACACCTGGAAACGATTTGGCCCTGGAAACACCTGCCACTAACAGTGTTTTTGCAAAAGAGAGAGTATGTCAAGGAGCACAGTAGTCCCGAACTCAGTGAATCCCCTGAAAATGTATTCTCTTGTGAGCACATGGAAGCCCAGGTTTTAAGGAAAAGCAAAACAAAATTGCTATCTCTAAGGGACAGAGATGAATCATCAGCTACCAGATGGCTAATTTATGGCTGCAATTTCTTAACTTTGCCATGTTTAAAGGGACAGCTGATGGAAATTCATGCCAGGAAACATTCCTGTAAAAGTTGACTATGCTGTTAGAACATCCTTTCCTAACTGCAAAACCCACTCTAGCACAGAAAACAGACTTAGGAAGAATATGAGGGTTTTGCTATCAGATATGCTGTGGCTTTACAAAACAGATATGGTTTGCACAAATCCCCTAGCGCATTATAAAACTGGAAGGCACAGAAGTGTGAGATGTCCAAGGACATTATGACATTACGACCTGCCAAAAATAGTCTGTTGTGCTTCTCAATCTCTTAACATTTCTTATAGCTTTAAAGGTCCTGATGGTATATAGTGAGCATTATCTGCATGGAAAAGGAGTAAAAGGAATATTAAATTACATGGCTTGAGTGGAGCTTAAAATTTATGAATTGTTAGCCTGTCCAATTCCCTAATTCCTTTCTCTCCCCTCCCTTATTTACTTTTTGCTATCTAGTTTCTCACAAAGCTCTCATACATTTTCAGAAAGTACATTTGTTTGTTTGTGGGTTTTTTGACTATTTTTTTCAATGTATATTATTGATAGTGGACAAAGCCAGTTTCGAGAAGAGAAAGAGCAAGTTAGCTGTTCCACTCTAGGCAAATAACTGCTGAATGCCTTATGGGTAAAGGTAGTAG
This sequence comes from Fregata magnificens, assembly GCA_013389945.1. Taxonomy (NCBI): domain Eukaryota; kingdom Metazoa; phylum Chordata; class Aves; order Suliformes; family Fregatidae; genus Fregata; species Fregata magnificens. The sequence continues at coordinate 8,860 of WAAD01036698.1, read as the reverse complement.
AGAACCAAGATAGTGCCCCTAAATAAAGATCTAAAATCTCTCTATTCCCATCCTTGTACAGCTAAAGCAATACTGTCTGTGGTGAGAGACTCTCTCCCCTATGCTGAAAAGGCAGCGTCTGGAAGACAGACGGCTGCACAAGTGGTACCAAGAACAGGCTGAGGCAGCACCAATTCAGCATCCCACTTGATGTGTCTGCTTCTAAATTATGCGTGCATCCTCACTGAAGAAATAGGACATGTGTAAAGAGGGCGATGTGATATGAAGATACATTTATTAGACTGTACAGGCTTCTCATTGCACTTATGTAAATCTTTGTAAATTCTTTGCCCATTGCACCTGTGCAATTTCTTGGAGTGCAGTGAAAAAAGGGCAAGTAAATTTAGCCTTTATGATTGGCTATGATAAACATGATGGGAATTTCTTCTTGTTCAAACATGTCCACCTGTGAGAGGATTGTGTCTGTTCAGATCGCTTCCCACCAAACAGTCAGAATAACTCTCGGATGTGCACCACTCAACAGAACTCCAGGGGCATCATGGAAAACAACTGCTGCACTATTCTAACTTGCCTAAATTTACTGAAAAGGTAGGGTAGGAAAAGAGACCTAAATGTAGATTTTTCTAAATGTAAACAGTGATTACCATTGTGTTCAGCTTCTATTCATGGACTGAGCCACAAGCCTCAGTAATGCAACATGCTCAAAGTGACTCTTCCATAGCACTTAGAAGAATCTATGCTTTACACTCCTACATGAAAGTGCAATTTGTCTTTCAGCATTTGGTGTTTCCCTTAAGAGCTTGTTTTTCAGATCAGAAAAAGAACAATGCATTTTGCTAACTAGGGGTCTAATAGGTGTGGCAAAATCATGACCCAAGTATATCCTAAAGACTCTGAAACCAGACAATTAATAAAGTGAACCCCATTTTTAGAAAGCGAATGTACCTTTAGAGACCTGACTTAAAATTTTTTGAACTTTTGAGGTGGGGAGTAATACTTTAAAAAAAAAAAAAAACAACAGTACTACATAGGCCAGTGGCACATATATTCAGTATAAATTGAATTGTTTAGATTCAGCATAAATGTCAAATGAATGCAGTGTACTGATGTTGTTTTTTAGGTCAGGATTAATTTTAGAAGGCATTCCTCCAGTTTTTCATGAAATACACATTCAGAACACTACATCGGTAAATTACTGTAGGACTAGAGTCCTACAGACTGAAGGTACTTACTTGTTGCCTTAATCTAACCACAACAGGGCCAGAACACCTAGAGTATGTTAACAGTCAAGTGTGTTTTTCTTGGAGTTTCTAAAATCTAGGAATTTTATTAAAGTCAGTCAGCATATATGCCTTTCTGGAACATCAAGACCCTAAAAATTTGGAATTGCAAGAAAACAGTGTAACAAAATTTAATGTAAGGTCTTATAAAGGGGAAAGGGTTTTTTGTTTGTAAGTTTTTAATCAAGATGACTTTCTGCACTTATAAGCACCAATAAATGCATCTGAATGGTCTGGCCAGGTTCACACATACGACATCGGGGGGAAAAAAAAAAAGGTGACAGCTGTCACGTCCTCACCATGTTTCTTGAGTTCCTCTTAACTGCTGACAAATCACCTATAGTGCAGTCCTACCACGGTGCAGACTTTCTCACCTTGATATAGGGAACATTTCTCCATTTTAGTACTAGGAACATCATCCTGGGCGTGATGTCCTGGAAATGGTATTCTCCATTACCAACACAAGCCACTCCTAAGCCCTGGTAAACATATTTGCACATTCCCATTTGTATTGCATTTATACCAATTCTTCACATTTTTTTACAAGTCTCTACAAAATTACCTTCTGAATTCAGAATGAAGAATCTTCTTATGAATCTTTTGTATTCCATTTGAACATGGGGCCTTTAAATGATCTAATTTGAAGATAATATTTCCATTAGGTTGAAGTTCATTAATATTTAACAGTTTCATATTTATAGTTGTAAACCTCTCTAAAAGAACAAAAAACTCCACCCACATATTTCAATTCCCCAGTTTGGTACAAGATCTGATCTATCTCCAAATTCTGTGAAGCATTGTGCAAACAGTTAACCATTCCTGGTTTGATTTTTATTTTTTTCTTGTAAACCAGTCTGTGTTTTGGCTTTAATCCAGTGTATAAAACCAAAATGTAATAACAAGCTCCATGAGCAAAATGTCATTCTGTCTAGCAACTGAAGCTGCAGCACCTAACTGTGCTAACTAGATCACTGACAATTCAACACTGCCAATAAATGACAGTATTGGTATGAGTAATGTGTATACTTAAGGCTACATGTAGTGGGAGTAAAGTGTTCTTCTATTGTCAAAAGTGTATCATTTCAGAATCTTCATAGTAGAAGCTTGCTTGATAGCTCAGCAGGCTAGCAGACAAGGAAGCTAACAGATAAAGACCAGTGCAATGACAGGTATAGCTGCTACGTATTTCTGGAACATCATGATATAACCACAACCTTATTAGAGAAGCAAAGTGGGAAGAAAAAAAAAAAAAAAAAAAAAAGGACTTTAAAAAAAATTGCCTCAAGCTCAAGGGGGGCAGTACCTGTACTGGAGACACTATAATGCTTGGCCCAAATAAGCAAGAATGACAAAGTAAAACCTGCAGATGCCAGAGGGTTGATGAACAATCATAATTAAGAAAGTCTGGTTTCGGTATCACATCCTCGGCATTAAATCCAAATTAAAAAAAAAAAACAAACAAACAAAAAACCCCCCAAAAACAAACAAACCCAACCTCCCCCCCCTCCCAACAGTTTTCCTAAAGTTATAGAGTACCATCACTATAAATATTTTGGCAGTTTAGTGTTGCTGATGATGTTCAAATATCAGGCCTGATAATGCTAACTAAAGCTTCAGAAGTCATTCAGTTTTCTTACACAAGCCCCGCCCTTCCTCCCCCAGCTGTTGAGGACATTTACAGCTACACAGGGAGCAACATAATACTGCCGCTATGCTGTTTGTCCTTTATCCCAGGAGGAGGAGGAGAGCTGGAAGAGACGCATCTGGAAGGTGTGACTGGCATCTTAAGAAAAGAGAGTGTGAAAGTGCCTAGGGAAAAGTTTAATTTATTAGAACAGATGTCCTAGTTAT
>WAAD01036695.1:207693-308218 GCA_013389945.1 Fregata magnificens | reverse complement strand
TTGCTACCGTTTCACCCCCAAAGACAGCCCACTGCATTCCTCTCTCCATATCCTCAAGCCAAGGCGTGAATAGTGGTGCAGAAGGCACCAAAATTTTGATATTATCATGTGACATTTAAAAATCATCATGCTCCTGAGAAATTTCACAGGTGTTTGAGAGAGTTAGGAGTTTTCTACCTAATAAATTAATTGTTTGCCTCCAACTTAAACATTAAATCAGCATACATGTAGTGGATCACATAGAACTTCAGATACTGAGATGCCCTTTGCAGATACTATAGGAGTTAAAAAAAAAATCAACTTTTGTAACAGGGAAACTATATAGCTTTGCTATCTTAGAGCCAGGGCTTGCAGCCAGCCTGTGCAGGCGTGTTGTAGATGCGTTCATGTTAAACTTACAGCAATGAGTTCCCAGTCCAGGAGGCAGATCATCGGCACTCTCACCATGCTCATAAATAACCTGCAAAGCCAGTAGAACCAGGTGGCATCCTGTGGAGTCATTATGGGAATTGTATAGAGAGGTTTGAGGATTTTTTAAGTTTTATACCAGGAAATATAATACACAGTAAAAATATAGATATCAACATGTTAGACCTCTTCAGGGAAGATGAATAGTGTTTAGGAAGGAGTCAGATATCTGGTGGTTTGTCATAAAAGCCAGAACACAATAACTGCATTTAAAAAGTAAAATTAAATCTCCTCTAACTATATGCATCCATCTTACCAGGAAAACATCTCCTCTAACTATATGCATCCATCTTACCAGGAAAACATCAATCTATTTAATGACAATAATTCACAATAAGAATCAACCCAGAATAATTCAGGAAGCTCTGATGTTGCATAATAACTTCAAAAGCACCATCAGCACACCTTGCAGTTTTGACTAGGTATTTTCAATCAGGCACCTTGGGATAAACTGTGCACGCCACGTGAATCAGCCCAAAACAAAGCACTACCTGTGCCTCACACAAAAGAATAACTTGTACTATGCCAAAGAATTTAATGAGCTATGACTCCAAATCCCCGACAGGGAATAACTCTACTCTATTGTTTACCCACATCACTGTCTAAGCCTCTCTGCGAACGCTTTACACAAACACCGTCGCTCAGGTGGAAGAACCGCACATGGCTGAGCCACTAACTGTGCCTGCTTCACAAAATCACAGGCTTCTGGCCAAATGCAATTATTTAAATATTTGCCCTGCCTTAGGCCTTGTGTAAGCAAATTATCAGCTTATATATACACTTGACTTTATGCAATTAAGCTTCCTTTGAATACCTAATTTTTGTGAAAGCTAATTACCATACTTACTGCTACTTGAGATTAGAAAGGGAATATATAGAAAAGTTTAATGTTGCTGTATCTCTATAACTAAAATATCTTCCAGAAATAAATTAGCAGAACACAGTTTCTAGCTCAGACAATTATCTTATTTTGTGCCCACAAATATGTGCATTACTCAGCTTGAAACATTTCACGGGTGTTTTTGTTATTTATATCATGACAGCAAGTCAGTCACAGACCAGGACCACGCTAAGCCACATGCTAGGAGAACACAAAAAAGTGACATAAGCTTTACAGTGTGATAGTTTGGCTACACCTAAAAGATGTATTACTGGGCATTCTGTTAAATCCCCTTTAGTCTGCATACACAATTATTTTGCTGGCATAAGTTATATTCATTCAAATTAAAAGTACCAGCATCGTTTGTTACCCATACGCTGCCGTTTGCTGCCATAAATACACGGTTGCTTCTTAACTCCCAGCGCTTTATACTGGGAGAACTTAAGCCTAGACCAAACTTAAGTATTTTTCTATTTACCGGTCATTATGTCCACAACACATTAACACCCAACCATTTCAGAAACATTGACATTTTTATGCTCACAGGTTGCTTCTGAGCAACAAGCTATTACTATCCCTACTTTTCACCTGGGAAAAAGACCCAGACAGAATCAAAGATTTTTCCCCTCTGTGACAGAGGAGTAAATATAAAATAAAAATATTAAAAGCATTAAATAGAAATGTTTAAAGTAGCAAAGTCCAGTGCTCCAATTGCCCACAAAAGCGACCATAAACTGCACCATTGTAGCAACAGCACCCCAGTGACTGAGGTGACAAGTGAAATCAGTCAACATCTGATGGGAAGTGAAAAGGGACAAGTTTATCGCTCTTTTTCATAAAGACACCCATGGTACAGTTAAAAACCATGCAAAATAACCAAGTTTTAAAAAAAAAAAATCATGTCCAACTCATTAAATTTTCTAACAGAAAAGCCCTTAAGGAAATATAGATGGACTTTTGCTTTTCTTAATTGCTTTGTTTAACTTTTATATTATTACAGATCTTCTCTGAGCTTAAAGAACAGCAGCCTTGATTGCAGAAGCATTTACCACCCTCCCTCCTTGCCAGCTGGACGGGATACCAGCTGGGGTAGGACATTGATGTTGCTGACTGTAAGACATAGATGACACTTAGTTTCTGGAAACAGAAGTGGGGCGCACCTGAGGAGGCACCCACAGGAAAGGTGCTAAGGGGGTGCCAGAGTCTGAGAAGGGAGGGTTTGCTCTTGGAGGAGGAAGATTAAAAGTTACAGCAGCAGTGCTGTGAGCATCAGTTGAGATGACTTCAGGAACAGAGAGCAGCTGGAGAGGATGACCTTCCAGTGAGAGGTAAATTAAAAAAGATCAGCTCAAATGCTTTTCGCAGGAAAGTGAGAATGTCTGAAAGCAGAATGTCTTCAGCAATTTGCAGCTCCTCAAAAATTTAAAATGTGGATTCTATTAGGAATGAATATGTGAATGCAAATAACAAAATGAAGCACATTTAGCTGTAAATAAGCTTTCAGTATTTGCATCATACTACCCAGCTAGTTATTTTATTGCTGAGCATATAACATTTAATATTGCCTTTTTTGGCCAAGAACGCACCCCAACTCACACAAAAAGAGTACTGGAGCACCCAGTACCGTGGACTCTGACACCACACTCAAACTTGCAGACTCACCACAGGTCCAAGGAGACATGCCCATCAGCTTGGCTTCCACAGACAGAATAAGTGGGACAAACACATTTTCCTCTTCAAAATAAGTGAGCAGTATTTATCCAGTTCATCAGAAACAGCCAGAGAAGACAGTGATGGTGCAAGTCAAAGCACCAGAAGTGCTTATACTCTCCCAAAAGCCTATTTGAAGAGTGTTGGCATCCTGCTGGATCCTGTTCTTGACCATGCATATACAAACCTTGACTGTCAGGCAATAAGTCCTTGCAGAATAAGGACTTCACGTGTTTTCTTGTCAGATTCTGAACTGCAGGAGGGGAAGGCTGTCACCTAAAATGGAGCATGAATCATTCGTAGGGGAAATTCCTCTCCCTGTGTGCTTTAGTGCCCAATTAAATTGAAAAGTATTTGTTCCATGCTCTCTGCCATGTTTTCTCATGCCAAAAGTTACTTAAAATGAATTAGCAGCCAGGTCCCTTTGATTTCTTCCCTAGTAACAAACCAAAGCAGAGATAATTAATGAAAACAGGGCGTCACTTTAATTAGGCATTGTTTTAACTACAAGGGAGTTAAACTTAAAAAAATTGAGAAAAATGTACCAGGTTACCTTCTCTTTGCACCAACGCAGACTGAAACCTTATGGACTCCTGCTCAGATATCGTAGCTAGGTTTCAGAAAAAGCATCCCTTTTGTTTAAGATTCAAGCTTTCTTTTGCAAGCTCTAGGAAGACTTTGGAGAATCCACACCCATCCCTTCATAATACATTTTAATATTTAAGGAGCCCTGATGCAAGAAGGATTAAAGCTCAGAGCAATTCCAGAATGAAGAATCCTGTTTGTTCCTGTATAAGTAATCCAAGGCTTTGGACTGTATTGTCTCCAATGACAATATGACGAGAGTATCAAATGTTACAGGTTAAACTGAGGATCTAGGGGAACTGAAAAAAATTAGTCTCTAAGCAATTTAATACTAATTTGAAAATTAAATCCTAAAACAATTACCTAGTAATGTAATATTTCTAATGAATTACCTTGTATGTCTATAAAGATCTTTGTGAACCTCCTAGGTATAATTCATTTTACCAGTGTTATTTTTATAGTAACTTGTTTATCTCAGGAAATGAATCTCAAACCATTTGAAAACCTCTCAGCTGCATGGGTAGACAAGCCTGTTTTAGATAAAACTGAGGCACAAGAAGGATCCAAGAGCTTTATGATCCAAGATTTGAGTTGTCCATACCGACAGTAGTTTGTGGACTCTGTAAGACTTACTACTAACTTGTTCACACAGCAAAGCAGTGCATGTGTCTGCAGACCTGGAAGTAGAACCTGCTGTTTAGGAGAGAAATTTGTAAAAGGCAACAAAACAGCACAAGTTTAAAAACCTCAAGTTGCATCCAAGCTACAGACCGGGAAATGTTTGGAGAATATCACGTCTAACAAAGTGACCATGTGCAATCATAGACAGAAGAGAAGAGAAATACCTAAAGAAGATTTTTGTATAAAACATCTATTTTACCTCTGCAGAAATATTGCAATTTGTAGATCCCAATTTGTGTAAACAGTGAAATGAAAAATTGTTGAGATGCAGACACTCGAGCCGCTGGCCACCTATGGTACATTAGGAGAAAACTGCGGCTACTTCCCCACATCCCTTCCCCCCGTCCCCCCATACGTAGTTTTATGATTAGAGCCTTGTGAAGCCTGTCCTGTTCCTTCAGAGCTGTAACAAAGTCTGAAGATCAGCCAAAAATACTAGTAAAAGTAACACAAACAGCCAGGAGTACTCAAACAGTTTTCAGTGGGGTTTTTTATGTGGATAATATCTTTTCACCAGAGGAAGAGGTAAAAAGTACAGTTGGTGATTCTGGCTGGTTTTTCAAAATAAAAAAGGAGCAACAGGAGACTAGACTAGCTCAGGACTACCTGATCTGCACATCCTGAAGCTCACAACACAAACACAACCCTCCCACTTCTTTTCTGGGTTATATTGCTCTTCAAAGAAGATCACTGGTGATAGAGGCTGGTTTGGTCTATGCTTTGTTGGCGAAAAAGCTTGCATGAAGGAAGGAAATTGCGCTTTGCATGATGGTGAAGCACCAGGCAGGTATACAGCCCCAAACCTCCTCCTGTACAAGGAAACCAGCCCTGAACCTGGCCACCGCCCCGTTCCTAGGGGAGACCAAGAGGCCGAAGCCTCTGTCTTCCAAAAAAAACCCACTGCCTTCACAGAGAGCTCTTGTTGTGGTCCACCACAAGGATACCAAAGACAAGATCTATCCCATAGCTCGAGGGGACTGGTCGTTCTGATTTATGTGCTTTTTAATTGGCCTTCTAAATGTCAGCTTGGTCCAGGATAAGAAATTCAGCATCTCAGCAGTCTGTTTCACATTTATCATAAAACCACCTGCAGCACTCAAGCAGGGCAAGATTTAGTATTAGAAGGACCTGGTGAAGGGACACATCTGAAATTCCTGGATGGTCCCCCCTCCTATACCACATAAATTCTACATGCACATCCCACTGATCCATGCACCACCTCTCCTATCGCATCCCCTGCCAGCAGATAGCAACCCATCTCTACCTGGAAGGATCCATTCCCATTCTGGCACTGGCTTAGATTGTCTATAAACACTTCTGCAGATACCGATGGCCCAGCACACCCACTTCTCCGCCACCCTCCACTCAGACTTTCTGGGATATGTTTAGTCTCCTTTTGCCATGCAAGTAGAGTAGTTTAACTTACTGATAACTTCCTTAGAGAATAATTTCCTGATGAAAAAAAGAGGTTCTAGAAAGTTTTGAGGCATCTGTTAACTAGTTATAGCAGGGATCTTTCCTTTTTCTCTTAATGTGCAGATTTTTCAGGAAAATGTATTTCATATCAAATCACAAGAGATAATATTTCTGTGATTTCCCTGAAGAAAGAGCAGGTGCTAATCTAACAACGGATATCACACTGAGCCATGAGAATTCATATCCATTCATGAATTTGCATAGGGTAACTGTGAGTATTGGTGAATAACAATGAGAAAAATTGTTTCTAAAAAGTACAATTAAAAGGGCTCAAATGCTGTCTCAGTAGGGAAAAGCCTCATATATCCTGCAGCACAGCTAATTTGAAGCAACGTGAGTAGCATTGAACCATATTTTGTAATTATGGACAAATGGAATTCATAATTGCATTTAGTTGCCAGCAATATGCTCAACTCCCTCCATATTAGTTCAAGACTAAATAACACAAAATTATTGTTGATCTTACTTTTATGCAATGTAACTGCTCATCCTTCTAGACATCAAGTATTCACCCATTTCAGCTGCATCTTTGGAAGAGCTTGACTCCAGATTTGCATCTCCATCAAAAGGCACGTGCGTGCACACAAAGAAACCACAGATGACACTAGTTTATAGCAAAGGAACTAGAGAATAAAAAAGTTCCAGAACATGAGTTATGTTCTTCAGACTTATACAACACACCAAGAATTTTATAGGCATCCGTCTCAAACAATCTAATGTAGGATATCCATAAAGATGGCAAGTTCAGTTTCACTGACACATCAAATCAGGTACAGAGGAGAACTAAAAAGTCACAGTATGCTTCTTTAGAACACCTGCAGAATAATCCCTTTTTCTTTTCAATTGCTTTTCAAATAAAACCTCTTAGAAGAGATACAACTAGTTAATTTTTTTTTTTACTTCTGCAGGATTTTCCATTCTGTAACTTATTTATAATTAAAAGCTTTGTATGTGAAATGCCAAGAGAAAATTTGTTCTTTCACAAGGAATTTAAAGAACCATCACCAAAAAAATAATGAAAGGGTCAGTCTAAACACGAGAAGGGGAAGCTGTCTATATGAAACAGCAGTGAACTGTAAAAATCAGAATTAGGGTGCTGAGCTCTTCGTCAAGTACGTGAAAGTGATGGCAGGTCAAGCAAGAAATTCTATGTATGCACGGCAATTCAAAGCACCCATGTAGCACACTTCATCTTGCAACCGAAGTTACAGAAGATACATCCCCTGTCCCTCTTAAAATGAGACGAAAGTCAGAATTCTTGGGTTACTCCAGCAGTAATTCCCAAGCACAGAATAGGGGCAGCAGCTGACACCCATGTTTTTCCTCCAAGTTCCCAGTTCAAACTTACAACATGGGTTCACATGTGAGTAAGAGATCTGCTGCATCCTACAAAGAGGGTTTTTTGCACTGTGGTAGAGAGACTAAAAACATACCTAGTAAGCTGACTGTATACGTTAGAAGACCTTTGGGAAGATTTATCCATTGCCTTACCACAACCTGTGCAGGAATTCATTTCTCAAGTTTCCTGATGTCACAAAAATGACAGGGTGACAGACCCTGCACAAGTCAGAGCCTCACAGCGTGCAGGGCTGTGTAACCTCTGTAATCAGCTTCCAAGCAATAATAGGGGGTATATCCACATGTAGCATTATCATCATCTGCATCGCAGTAGTATTAAGAGACCACAATTGAAATCAAAGATCCATTGTTGGAGACTTAATAGGTATCTATGTATCCATATTACAAGGCAAAAAAAAAAAATGTATTTCAAAGAGTTTACAACCTAAATGTACAAATAAAGAAAGTGGCAGCATCCATTCCATAAAGAGCCAAAAGAAAAAAGTACAGAAAGATAAGATCTAAGAACACAGTTCGCTGGAGTTCACCTTAAATGCTCTGACCAGTTCACACGGAAAGACTAACACACAGCTGGGAACAAAACATGGCTCTTCCCAATCTAGTACTACAGATGCAGAGCAACAGATGATGCTCTGCTGGAGGATATGGAAAGCCCAAAAGAATTATGAATAAGAGGAGTTTAAATTTCTTTCCTAACTTGCAATCTGCAGTACTCTATTGAGTAGAAATTAAGCAGAACACCTTCTCCCATCCCTCTTTCAATGTATTTTTCACTATAGCCATGAAAAGCAATTTATTCTGATCTCCAGGGAGCTACACAAACTGCACCTTCTCCATAGCACACAACCACTTTATTTCCTTCTCTATTTTTTCCAGACAATCTTTTAAAACCTACAGCAAGCCAATAAATAAAAGCAGACAGTTCAAAGAAGCAGGGGTTGACTTGTGCCAGTCCTGACATAAACCCTTACTTCAAGACAATTCCCCATGCTGGTCACTCAAAAGGGCCACCAAAATGGGAAGCCCGCTTGCGGACAGACTGTTTCGGGGAAGGGCTGGGGGAGTTAATGCGTTCAGAGCCACTCAGCTGTGATGAAATGCACAGTTAATGTATCTGCTGCTTTCAGACTCATTGCTAAATCTTGCTTAATAATACTCTGTATTTAGAGAGAGTTATTCAGCCAAGAACCTTGACGTGCTGCCATCCCACAGACAGCAGTTAGCTATAGCTCTCAACATCCCTGTAAGACTGCTATATAATCTATTACTCTTTTCACAGATGAATTAATTGAGAAGCAATTAAGTGATTTGCCCAGGCACTTCCCGAGGCAGAGGTGTGTTCAGCTCTTGAGTCAGGAGTTTGCCTCACATGGCTTAACCTCACACCTTTTCACCAGCATCCTTACACAGCCACAGCAAAGTCTCAGCGTCAGGCCAGTGGATGCTGGAAAACACCACGGCCTCACCTGAGTGGGGTAAAAGCAGACAGCAAGGCTGAATATAATGAGTATTTAAACCAGATAAACTGTGCTTTCGGTTCATATCTATCCATTGAGTTTGGTCACAGACAGGTAACTTCTGTAAAATGACTCGTTTCAGCAACTGAGCATTTCTGAGCAGAACATCACGAGTGCCGGAGCAGCTGGGTGCGCGGGTCCATCCCTGTCTTGAGGGGTTTGCATGCCAGCTTGTCGGGCTCATTTCTCAGTGCGTGGATTGGCAGGAACAGTGATGCCAACACTAGGCAGCCGAGAGAAGAGCAGGCTGTAGGAAATCCCTACAGTAATCCAGGAAACCAGTTCTCTCCATTACAATCATACGTAGAAGGACGCGTAACTGCATACTGAGTGTTTCCTAGGGGTCATATTTCTACCAAAGGAGAATGTGTCCGCTGGCTTAGACCTAGTCCTTATTCACAAATCACATTTAAACAGCAGATCTTACTGATCACAAGATCTAAAGAGATTAAGAAAATTCATTCAGTGCACAGGAAAAGCATTCACCGTTTGCCAAAGATGTTTCACACCACATAGGATGGAACCACAACTAAATACTTCGTTAGTTCCTCCTAAATGATTTTCTCATCATTTCAATAAAAGCCATAATTTTCTCTTCTAAATCAACCCAGAGGCTAGTATATTAGTTTATTTTGATCTGCTTGCAAACACAGAAAGCCAGTGAAACTAGAAGTGCTGTAAGAATTTATTACTTTAGAAAACTATGTAAATGAGCACACTCATATGCATATATACAGTATTTAAATTATTCTCCCTGCCATCTGTGGCAATGACTTTACGATGGCATGTTTTGAAGAGGTATAGATTTATATGGACTTGCTGCTTAACATTTCAGATCCATTCTCTATAGGGTTTTCCTTCTCCTGTGACAGCAATACCACATTGCTATCGCATGGGTTTTTGCTCTCAGCATTTATCACTCTTCACATCCCTTGATGCAAATGAGAAAGAAGTGGCAAGAATGATGGAGGGTTCACGGGCATTTGCTGCTGTCAAAAAAGGCTTATTTTATTGCCACAGGACCCTCCACCACCAAATCCTAGGGATCATAGGGGATGTCAGATTGCTTTACATTGTCCCACATACAATGTCAAACCAGCCTGCACTCAAAATAAAAGATCACAGCAGGCAAGAGTAGCGGGAAGCCTCCCAGAAAGGACCGCTCTGAAGAAATATGAGAAGATTCATAGGCACCTACAAAGCATATGGACACATCAGGAAAGTCACAATTCCTGACAGGTGATAACAAAGAGATATCTTTACATGTGAAGAAAAGTTCCATTTGTTTTTAAGTAACTGAAAAAGATTTAGTTGGCTCAGAACACAGGAAATTTGCAGTAAGAGACTTTATTCAAATTTCTTCATGCATATACAAGCAAAAGCATTTTCTGTTTTCTGAGAATCATAAGACAGAAATGTAAATCACTCCAAAAAATCCATTCCATCTCAGTTTACAGTTTATCCCGCATTATTTCTTTTCAAAGTTCTTGAGAGAAAGTACCACATACTATTTAAACATGTGTAATTCCACAATAGCTCTAGATGTTTAATAGAATCTTTTGTTTCATTCTTTACTCGCAATTAGACTTTATACTTATTACTGTAGCCCTCAATTATGAGCATAGTTTGACTACATACTTGAAAGAATTTCAGAGACATTTTATCTCCTGATGCAGACCCTGAAAAAAATCCATAATTGCTTGTCATTCAAAGAAAATTAAAAATCATTTTGGGAAAGATATGAATTGAATTGCAATTAATCTCAATAATTTTAACATTGCAAGGAGGAGCCCCATGTATATGTATGTCAATGGCCTTCACCAGGCGGGTGAAGGACAGCAGCTATTCTGTGTATCATTAGTCCCACAGTGTAACTAACACGCAGAGATTGACCTCGCCCTGCTCTTTGGGAGGAGGACGACCTGCGGTCTGTCACTGGGGTGTTTGACTTCACTGCAACCCAGAGCATGTCCTGAATCTTACATATCATGGATTGGTGACATGACTTTAGAAGTTAAATTTTACCCTCAGAGGGACCCCATATGACCTTTAATTAATCTTGCTGCAATTCCCCCCCCTTTTTTTTTTTTCTCTCCTTTTTTTAAACTATTCTCACACAGCAGGAGCAACAGCTCCGAGCCCTGGCAGCTTGGCCAGCTCAACATTACAAAAATGCTTGGGCAAATCTGCTCTTAGCATGCAGCTCCTGCGGAAGCCTAAGAGAAATCAGTAGGTCACAAATGACAGGAATGATTTTGGATGAACAAAATGACACTGTGTTGGACAATGCTGACAAGGCAGCGGGAACCTGCATGCTGTATATGATGAAGCTGTTACTATTTTATCTAAAAACTGAAAGAAGTACCTGGGTAATATTTTAATTCACCCCACATGTTTAAGATCCCCACAGTGGAGGGAAGATTATCCTGCTGTGATCAGCAGGGCGGGGCTCAAAGGGGGTCAGACACCCAGCTAGCAGAAAGTCAGCAAAGCATCAGTATGGTCTTTTCGAATTCTAAGAAAAATGTCAGCATCTTCCTCAGCAGAGGGTATAACAGGATGAAGGGCACCAACGTGTCTCAGTAAGGAAACTCAAACAGGTACGAAAACCTTTCTAGTAGAAGAGGGGGTGGGGAAAAGATATTTGAAATTCTTTTGTTAAGAACAGACACATCCAAGCAATGACTGTACCTTCATGCCTCAGCCTCTGAGCTTAAGAGCCACTTTAGGAAATCCACCAAACGCCACAGCAGCTCTCCAAAAGGCAAACAGTTATGGTCTCTGAGCGCTGTGTATTACTATTTAAAAGTCTTTCATAAGAAATAACTGAATTTTGTAGTCTCTTGAAAGGGTGCAGATTTCGCTAGACTGACCTTTTGGCTGCCTTTGGACTATATATCAATATAACTATTATCTCGACTACAAGTCGGGAGCATTCTAATCCAATTCACTCCAGTTTATTGCTTAGGAAATCACCCATTAATGAACGCCCTGCTCTCATGAAGCATGCACTTCGTTTGGGTTAACACAGCCAAATGGGTAAACAGGTAGCTGCAGACTTTCTGTGCAAAGAACGTTCCTGAAACCTGACCCAAAAGAGAGTGCTGGGGCAGGGCAATAGTAAATATTTAAGGGGTTTTTTTATTATTTCCTCTATATCACAAAGGAACTCAAATACATGCTAGTTACATTTTCTTAAGTGAGCTTCACTTCAAGCTTCCCCTCAGCCTCAGCAAACCAATATATAAGATTTCTTACTTAAAATCTAAATTAAGTTTTTATCTGCTTGTAGATGCTCTAGCAGCCAATAAAAGTAATGAATTAATATATGTGGTAGCCACTCATCCCATCACCTCCCGACTGCTGAAATCCTTCTGGAAGCTGTAGAGCACTGAATATCATTTCCCTGATGTCACTGACAAAATTGTATGCATGGCAAAACTAATTCATCCTGAAGCATGTAGCTTTTCAGGCATGTCAGGGAATCTTCCTGTATTCATCAAAAAAAACGCAACCAAAAAACCCAACTGTCTACATTTATCTTTTCTTTAAAGGTTAAATCCAGAAGAAATGATATATTTTTTCCTCATAGGATATCTGGCCCTGTAATCCATAACATTTTCCTATCAGAAGTTACTCTGAAGTAATAAGAAAATATATTGATTTTCACAGGGAAATATTTTTATAATTGAAGTTGAAGTGGCCAATGTTTAATAGAAGTGCTTATGTTGTAAACTCATTTTAATACATTTACTGTTTACAGAAAAAACAGCAGGAATATTAGTTTAAGGCACCCAAAGGTTCCAGAAATGCATGACATAACATTACCTCTGCAATCTCAGCTCCACCATCTTGTGCATCTTCTTTATTTACCTGTCTTTAATTACATCAACATTTTCCCACATGCTTCTACCTCCCTGTGCACATCTGATGAATCCTTTTTACTTAATGAGCATGTATTTAATATTTTGCATTTGCCTCATTTTTCAATGTGTCTGAGGCCTTATCTCCTGCCGACTGTCCAAACATTGCGCTGAATAAAGAATTTTTCATTTCCTCTGGGCTTTTCTCTGCTGTTTGTCACTATCTGGATGCTTCACAACATTAATTAAACTGACAAGGTAAGGCAGCAGTATTATCTCCATTTTACACACAGGTTACTGAGGCACAGAGAAGTTAAAGTCAAAAGTAAAGCTAGCCATAAACTTCACAAAAGATATCGCAATTGAAATACAAACTACAAAAAGTCATTGCCTTTAAATGAAAGCGTTTAATGAAGACCTGAACAAGAACTACAGGTTCTGGGAGAATGAAGTACAGAGAGTCAAAAGCCAGTAGTTTCAGTCTGAAAACAGCAAATGGCATTTCCATTTAGCAAACATCTTTGAAAGTTTGATTTTACAGTACCAGCTTGAAAACTTAGAGCTATGAACTTGTAAGGTTTTTTTGGTTCAATTCCAGTTAAAAACAGCCACTCCTGTCGGATGTTCAATGTAGGGCTTAGCTGCGCAAATGTATTAAAGGAATTCGAAGCGAACCAGCCCAAAGGCAGTGTTAAGGGATCTAAACTAAAGGTTTCTAAACCCCAGCATCGATAAAGCAGCAAACTTCCCTCCCTATAAGTTCAGATAACTAAGGGATTGATTTAGCACATGTTTCTCTACGTGCCCCTGGAGCCGTGCAAACAGCTCTGTTTCAGAGCACCGACGCTTTGGCAGGATCTCCACTCTCCACTCCATCATTCAGCTTTTCAATATTTTTCATTACCAGAATAAAAGTCCAATTTAACCTTCATGGCCCTAGAGCAATTGAGTGACAGATGTATCATCCGACAGGTCTGTGACAGACCCCAACACTATTGGCAAAGTAAAGGCAATGTTATGTGCAAATTGCAAATTTTCAGAAGCTGGCATCTTCACCTGACATGGGCAAGAACTACTCAGAATAACCTGTAGGACCCAGAAAAATCAAGCCAAATATGACTACAGAGGGGTTTTTGCATTTTTTTCAGCTATAAAGAGCCACTGAGTATTCTTACAAATTATCCAAGTCTGTTCCCAAATACGATTCTGTTCCTTCTTGAGGCGGTGAGTGTCCACTCACATAAAAATTAATTGAAACAAATGAATCTAATAAAAGTCACCCAAATGAGGGGTAAATAGGGGTGTCTGACTGTGTTTATGCAAGCAAAAGAAGTATTTCTGAGCGCTCCAATAACTGTGATCTCCTCTTGACAAGACAGAGTTACATGACTTTGTCCGGGTACATGCCTGGGTTTGATCTTTTGAAAATACAGTTTCTCAAGGTAATTCATAGACCTCAAAGGCCAACATTTTCAAAAATAAGTGACAAAATATAAAGGCAAAATCCTTAAAAATGCTTGCAGAAAGTGATGGTTTAAGGACTTAAATTGCCAAAGGAATGTCATAACAATTTCTCTGAAAATATTTTCACCTTATTATGCATAACCTTCTAATCAGTTCCAGAATCCTCTACTTCTTTCCCTTGCTACAACCTGCCATTAAAAAGTAGCAAGTTACTGATTACAAGAATACGCCTCAACTAAATCCCTTCACAGCATGTCAAGTGCACAAATACTTTAACAGCTAATGGCAAATTCCACAGCAATACATATATATTTATTAATTTCAATCCCTCAGGCCAGGGAGGTATGAATGAGGGCACTATCATTTAGGGCTGTAATTAATCATCCTGGACATTTCCTTGTCAGTGAACATAAGTCAAGAAGCGTTTCCCCTATCTGAGGGATACGTAACCAGCATTAACACAGTGGCAGATCTAATGCTTGTCAGTAACTGATATATATTTCATCCACCTTTGACACCTAAGATGCAGGGCTGTTTCACATGAGTGCCCTCCACCTCTGAATGTATTTTCTGGATGTAGAGCACATCCTTTAAGAATATTAAGGGAGTACAACAACAAGGTTCAAGAAAGACATTGCCAAACGCCAAGGTATAAAGTTTCTGAAGTAAAAGAAAAAATCTTATACATGAATACAAGGCATAACAAATACACGTTAGAAAGGTGGGAGAAGTGCCCCTTTACAGGACAGTGTAAGGCAATTCCTAAATTGTAAAACAATTGTAAACCAGCCACCGATTTAGCTCCATGTATGCCTTTGTTAAATATCCACTGGGTCATTAAGAGAAACATGCAAGTACAAACTAGGCTTAAGGCACTGCTACAAAAAGGAAGAAAACATGAAGAACAAAAGCTCATTTTCAAAAAAATCTCTATGAATCCATAGAACATCCCCATGGTCAGGATATTCCAGGTGCCAGTATAACTGGGGGCATGAATCTGGAAGTGTAGAAGACAAAGTATTTTTAAACTCCTTTTGTGTGTCGTCAAGTTTTTCCAGCCCCTGTGATTCTTAAAGGCATAGATATTACGCCCTTTTCAAAATTAGATTTCACAGAGACAATTAAGCCAAAGCAAGCCAGGAAGCTGAGTTCCAGCTGACACTATTTTCCATCCGAGTTCACAGCGTTCGTTGCAGGTGGACCCAGATCAGTAGGTGACCACCAGAGATGAGTGAGCACCTCCAGCACAACTATAACTGCGACAATAGTCACTGCAGCTCACAACCCACCACATAAAGCTGCCACACCACGCTCTCACTCACCTCCCCTACAGAGACTGTAACCTCTTCAGCCACCACAGCTGTATCCACCTGGCACTGGGAGGTGAAAGCCCTAAATCCTCCCAGGACAGGTATGAGGATGAAGCATCTTAACACTGCACCGGAGCCATCCTACATAAATCCTACTGAACTGGTGAACTGAATTCAATTTTCCAGCTGCAGAGACACTTAAAATTGTTGAAATACAATGAAGTGTTTAGTTAAATAAAGCAGAGAAGAATATAATTACCATAAAATGTCTTTTTTTAAAAAAAAAGTCTCAACCCTGCTGAGGTCTGGCTCTGAGCTACAGGTATTCCTCTGGTTCATGGCAGAGGTAACCATCATTCTCCTCGCATGACATTGCCTATATGCCACACTCAGTCACATGAGAAACATGAAATATGAACTACTAAAACTTCAAATCTTCATTCCTTTAAAAGATTATCTCAAAATGTAGCTATACAGGAGCATTTATTCTCTTTAATATTTGCTTGGAGCTACCACAAACAGGCTAGACAACACCTACCCAGAGCATCCACGCACAACCAGGCTTATGAGAGATCTGCATTTGAAGAGATGCAAGTGTTGCACAAACAGCTTATCTGAAATTCATTCAAAAGCTTGAACTACTTAAAAAAATCTTGTTAGATACTGGAAATAACTCTCAATGTCATTTTATTTGACAGTTCTTCCATCTCCAGCTACCACCACATGCTTCTGGTATTATTCAAAACATCTCCTACCAGTAATACTAACGTTCATCAAAACACAAATTACTTGGGTATTACAGTGATCTACAGTTAGAAGCTGGACCAGGTTTAGGACTGTTACTAGCATCCAAAGCACCCGAGAGATAACTGTAGCAGTAGGCGTCTCAAGGAAACTCAGAGACTTTTGAGTTTTTTGAAGGGCCAAGCTGAACACAGCCCAGACTATCTGCTCTGAAGTGATAAAACACGGTCATGAGCACAGCTCATCACCCGAGATTAAACACAGTCCAAGACTCCCAAAGACAGCATTAATCCTTTGGCTTTTAAATATTTGAGATCTCGGCACTTAAATTCTGCCAGTAACGACTCAACCTGAAGCTTATTTCTTAGCCTACTTATTCTCAGACTACAAATTTTATGTCCAAAAATCAAACACAAGTATACTGATTGCAATCTACCACAGGAAAAAAAAAAAGTAAAGTTTCTTATTTAATCACACAATTCTATCAACTATATGTAGAGCAGAAAAATGTATGTACAACTGCATTACTGTCTGTACTCTAAGTGCTAAGGTGGAATTTTGCCCACTGGCAATAACTATAAACCCAGGTCTGAGATAATCCATTTGTGAACTACTAAGCATACAACACATGCTTCCAGCCTTTGATGGACGCATTCTTCTCCAAAGCACAGTTTACATTTAAATTCATATTGTAGGGAATTCAAATACTAAAAATAAGTGTCAAGGTTTTCTTCTTCACTGAATTGTTTCTAATTAAATTGAAGTGTTTTGTCTAACCATTTCATACTCTCATTGCTTCCCAAAAATTAAGAAAAAAAATCCTTAATTATTCATGATATCTAACTCCTGGGAAGTGCCACAAATTGCTTTTGTTAAGAAAATAAGAACAGGCTGTTTACATTCAGCTGCTGGGACACAGAAAATAAAAGGAAAGAAATTCCTACTGATGCAGTAAGTACAAGATAGTTCTGATGAACCCCAGCAAAAAGATACACATCCCACATCATATATGGCTCTCCTGGACTTCTCCCCACTCCAGAGGGAACAGAGCACTCAGGACTCTCCTCCGCAGGAATGCGGTGCTGGAGGCAGCGACCCTCCTGCCTTTGGCCGGTCACATTTCTCTTGACATCAACCCTAATACTTTCTTCGACTTACAAACCCACGCACTCTGGACTCCTCACAGAGGATAACTACAACGTTTAAGAAATTTCTGATCACCTAAATGAAAAAAGCTTATTCAGCAATAAAGTAGCATTTCCCCAAAGGGAATACCTTCGAAATAAACTATATAACTAAAGAGTTTGAAGAATGTCGATGACCAGGATAAATCTGGCAGCATGCAAAGTGCGCATCGTTGACAGGGAGGAGCCTGACCACAACCTGCTGAGGGAGATGCTCCTCAGCATGCCTTTCCAAGACTGAGTCCCGACAGACAAAACGTGCACCCAGAGCACTCATTACCCCGGAGAACTGCGGCACGGTCTGAGCCAGCAGGTTTCAAAGCATTTTTGCCAGAGTAGGTAGGGAACAGGTTATCTATTTTATTCTTTCCTTCGATGGCTGCTGGGACAAAGGATAGGTATTGCCACGGGCTGTTATATACACACACTGAACAAGTAAATATTTTAAGCAGTACAGAAAACTGTTCAGTGGTTCCCTAGCAATGTTTTGTTTTGGTAAAAGAAATAGTAAGAACAAAGTTAAGTGACTAACTTCTTCGCAGTTAATATAGAAAAACAATTAAGTAATAAGATTTCACTCAGGAGCCACACAAAGTCCCTGATGGCTGCACTTGCAAATTGCTCAGGTTAACAAAGAACTTTACATCACAACCCAAATTCCTTCATTACTGTCCCAAGTATTGCAAATGAAGAGGAATCAAAGACTCTTTGCACTCACCAAGCTCAGCTGCAGCTCCAAACTATTTCAAAACCAGATGTGTTAAGATCTCCCAGACTGATCAGGTTCATTTTTAATTCAGAAAAAGCTGTTTCTGCACCTGGGGTTTATATCCTATTATACACCTAAAAACTTAAGACTGCATAGTTTTAGCCAACTTACTCTGCCAAGTGCATGCTGGTATAATTCCATCCCAGCTGATAGCATTACACAGGGAAATTTGACTCATCATATCTCATTTGAGTTAAATGTGCTGCTAATTTGTAAAATATTTTGCCTGACCCATCAAATCAACTGAATACTTTCATGCCCTTTCTTCTTTTTAGCATAACTAATTTGAAGTCATTTATTCTGCTTCATTAAAACCAAAAGTTGATCCGAAAAACAATAGCTGTTAGAGCTTATATTGGATCAAGCACTGCCTTCTCAATGAAGCAGCCAGATGACAGCAAAAGTCAGAATGTCATTTATTTCTAAACAATCATCTCCTTTGTATTGATTTAGTTTTCAGATATTTTACACACATCTTTTCCTGGTTTCATGTTTGATCTAAAATACCCTGCTCAGCAGCCCAGTGCAATGGCAGCAAGCCTCCCACAGACGCCCCACCAAAGCCGGGAGGATGCTCAGCAGGAAAGCTGGCTGGGAAAGGGGCATCCCATCTCTCCCTGCAGAGCCGACTGAGAAGCCTTATCCCCAGGATCCTCAGCTGTGAGCCTACAACTCAGGTCAAATGTAGCACACCTTAAAGGCAACCAGAAGTCATTACAACCTTGTTTCCTCATTTAGCTACTGGTCCCAATTCAGCTATTCTAGTCCAAAAGCACAACGTTATTTTCCCAAAACTTCCAATTCTCAAGAAAAGAAAAGAAATAACGATGACAGATTTCAAGAAAACTCAGACGCAGTGAAATACTGGATACAATTCCTAAATCAAGCAATGTAAAGGTGGAAGGAACAAAAAGACACTGACTTCTCTTGGCACAAGCATAACCTTCCCCCATAACCAAAAAGACAATCACTGGGTGAAGGATTTTAGGGGTTTTTTTCCCTATATTCACTAATAAAGCTTTAATTCAGGAGTCATGTGTATCTTCAGCCCAAATTCCCACCTAACAAGTTTCTATCAAATTATTAAACCTCTGGTATCTATATAACAATATCAAGAAAGAAGAAAAGTTTAGCACCTTTTTGCTTCCTCTTCACTAAAGAGCGAACTACAACCATACTGTTACCAGCAGGGCGACAAAAGCAGTTAAACCTCAGGCTATAATAAAGGAAAATTTAAAGGGCAGCTAAGTTAAATATTGTCATTCAGTTTGGAGCAGATAAAATTCATCTCTGGTACTTGGGTAACTGGTGATGCAATTTCAGAGCCCTTAGCAATTACCTTTAGAAACTCATGAAGACTGGTCAAGATCCTTGGTTACAGGGAAAGAACAAGCAGAGCCCTGACTGGGGGGGAAAGGGTAGCAAGAGGCAGGAAGCTATATATTAGCCAGCTCTACCTCCACCCCTGGAAACAGCTGGGAACAATCAGCTAGTGAGCAAAAAAACAAGGAGATGCATAACAGCTGACATAGTTTTGTCAAGCAAATCACATCAAGCCAGTCTAGTTTCCTTCTGCAGCAAGGTAATAGGATCAGGGGATAGAGCAGCCTTAGGTATGACAAGGATTTTGACCTTGTCCCATATGATGTTGTCACAGGCCAGTGGTAGAAACCCATGTCTTCAGGGTGCTGAACTGCTTGTATAACCTGCTGGGAAACTTGAAGAGCAATTACGGACGGCTCACTGTCAAACCGCACACACGTATCAAGGGAAGCCCACGGGGGTTTGCCCGGCGTCCAGTACTGCTCGAAATTTTCACTAATGATTTGAGTGATGGACTAGAGAGTATGCTGATTAAATCTCCCCATGACAGCAAGCTTCGAGTGACAACAAATACACAGGAAGACAAGAGCAGAATTTGAAATGACCTTGCCAAACTTGAAAAACAGCCTGGAGGGGGAGAAAAACCCCAGCACCCAAAAGCATACAATTCAATCAAAACAAGTGTAGAACTGTACCCGTCGGGGCTCATGCAGGGCAGTACCCCCATGCTTGCCAGAGCAACCCCAAAGAGCTGGTCATGCATCTGCTGACTTCAATAACCCTGAGGCTGTCACGGGCAGTGCTCATCTTCCCAGCCAGACTTGTTTCCCGTAGGATATACCAGAGGTCGTGCATGAGCCTGAAACAGTCGAAATTCTCCCAGTTTCCACCTCCGTCACAAAAGCTGTTGGTTAAAATCACTTCTACCTCACAGGAAATCAGCTGTGCAGCCACTGTCATTGGCATTAATGCAGTCTTGATTACCAAGCCCTGCCCTGTGGGATGTCTGCTCTTTCTCAATATTTCTGTCTTGTAATGCCATCCCAGGAAAAGTTTGCCTTAATAAACCCTTATTATGACAGTTAAGAATAAGAAATCATACATCTCATCTCCCTCAGCCTCACACATGCATTGATTATAACCTAATGAAGTTTATAAAAATCAAGCGATGTGCTTAGAAATACCGACTGGGAAAACTCTCAGGAGCAATGATAAATCATGCCTCTAATGTCCTCATTTGTTTGCAAAAAAGAAATGATGCCATTAGTTGGATAGTTCAATCCTGATCAGTCAAAGCTTCAGTAACAAAATCTGAAACTTTTAAAGGCAATGAAATTCTCTACTTTTTAACAGTTATGTTGGTAAAACCGAGCTTAACCTTAGGAGAGAAATGATTAATAAAAAAGTGATCTTCTGTATTTTTTCCACAGATATTTGCCAAATCATTTCTCCAACCTTTAATCCCTATGTCACAAAGCTAAGAGACAGAATTGCTATTTAATTAAATCTGTGTTAGGAAGGGAAGACCTGCTTTCAAATTAAAACCGGTGTATGCACCAGTAACTAAAATACGTGTCCTGAAGCAGATGTATGGATGGATCGTGGTTTGCTTGAGCAGGCTCATAGGCTTATGTTAGCGACACGAAGCTTTTCAATTTCAGGTGGCATCACAATAAAAAGAGCTGAGCATGAGGAGAAACCATCATGGCATCAAGCCTTGCTAGAGCACAGGGAATGCTAACCTCATAACAACCGCTGTCCCTCAGCATACTTTGTCTGTGAGCCTTGTGTACACGTATCACTCAGACAGCCACAGCCACAGGACCCGTACATGTATCACCCGGAGCCTCTGCCAGAAGTTGCTGCTCCATAGCAGAGCTGCAAAAACAGAAGTCTGAGAAACACTGCCAAGTGTTGCTAAGAATGAGTGGAAAAGAAGGAAGGTTTGCAAAGGATAAACAGTGATTTCTTAAGTGCTAGAAAAGGAGATGTTGGAAGCCATGTACTAACTGAGTATTTTACCTGGAAAAATATGAGACTAAACAATAGAGGTGTGGTCGGAGTCAGGGAAGAGATAATAACCTCCTAACTTAAAATGTTTAAAATTAAATTAGAAAGCATAATAGCAAAGGTATTTTACTCTAGGAGTGGAAAAAACATGGATTATTGAGGAATGCACAACTAATGATGCGTTTGTATGATATGTGATTTTCTAATATTAGTTCTATAAAATATTTCGGTTAGGGACATTTGTACTGCATCAATCTGATTATTTCTAACACCGATAATAGCCAACAGAAGATATTCTGAGGGGGGGGGAAATCCTTTAAAAAAAAAAAAGCAAATATAATTTGGGGTGGTACCAGTTTAATCTTTGACATTAAGCCAAAAAGGAATCACAGGGCTGAGCGGTATCTCAGGGAGTAAGAGCGGGGATGGCTGCCTCCCTTCTCTCTCTCTTTGCCATTTCTCAGCTGAGCTGGTCTCGCTCAGGAGCCAGGACCCACACGCAGCATCCCTCCCTGTGGCTGAGGGTGCCCGACACACACGGAGCGATGGAGCCTTCTCAAGTCCCTCTTTCCTCCACTGGTTCCCATTTTCCCAGACAATCCATATACACGTGCTTTTGGCATTTGGCTGGGGAGGGAAAAGGGCAAGAACATGCACCATCCCCGCCCTAGACCACTAAACAGAAAATTACACCAACCTAATGCTTGACGTGAGAGCCGGATCCACCTTCTGCTGAAGACACCTACCTGTGCAAGCCATAGTGCCAGAGTCATAACCAGGTGGGTGAAAGCTGGCTGTTGGTGCAAAAATGTTGAGTAATTCAGGTCACACAAATAAAGGTCCTGAGCAATAGAGTCTTTAAAGAACACTGGAATACCGCCTACATTTTTCCTCCTCCAGGTAAGACAAAGACATCCCATGACTACGGTAGGATTTTCCTTCCCACTTTGGAGTTACATCAGTGCGAGGAATTTTCATTGACATTTACTTGGACAACTTCACAGCAGAAAGATCTCGGGAGCTTTCTCCAGTGCTTTTTCTGAAATCGTCTCCTGCTGTACTCAGCATGACCAATTGTATATCACTTCCCCATGAGTAATGAAGCAATTCACTTCAGCCAGGCTTCCAAATTATATGGGAATCATGTTTATAACAAGTTTCTATTATTTGCATGCTTTTATTAGAACAAGAATATCACCAATGAAGAACACAGTGTTCCTTTAAAATCCTGCTTTCAGAGCAGCAAAATTTGAAGGCAATCTCTGAAATATGTAATTTACAAAATTACTGTAATTGATGTAACTGTTATATTGAGAGGTGTATAAGTTCAGAAGCTTCCTATATAATGCATTTCTGTTTTAAAAATGCTATCTTCTCTTGAGTAATGGAGCATAGTTAATAACCTGTCTTTTACCAACAACTCAAGTCAAGCAAGTGGCAGGGCCAAGTTGCAGAGCTTGTTGAACTTGTCATTTTCTCATTTGACAAGTAGATAGATGAAATAATTCAAATGAAATAAAAATTAGACCAAACCTTCATGCAGTCACCAACCTTTACTGAGGTGCGAAATTTCACTTGCCTTGGAGTAAAATGTTACGTTCCAGCTACCGGAAAGACCAAATAAGTGCTACAAATGGATAGAGATTTTCTGTGGTCAAGTGATACAAACTTATTTCTCTTAAGGAGGAAGCTCAGTACTCTTTCCATTATGCCTCTGGGAAGTGTGAAGACCAAAGAGACCTCAGTTGCTACTACATTACTCTTAAATGGTTAAGATTTAACAAATAAATGTTACTATGTGTCAGTAAAGAAGTGGCCACGGTTATAATAAAAATTGTACCAGGCACGTAGCATACACACGTAACAAAAATTTTTATTCAATTTTATTGGAAACTACAGTCATACCTTTAAAACATTTAGTGAACTGGCATATTTCTACTGCCAGCACTGTCTTAAAGAATGTTTAAAACCCTCTGCTGTTTGAAATGGCTGTTGTTCATCGACTTCCATAAAATAATTGGCACTATAATTTTATACCTGTCAAAAATCCAATATACAGCATTGACTAATTGCTATTTTGTGTGCTCAGAAAGGTATAAAATCAATTTAACCACTCTGGAAATCAACAAATTCTTTTGTGAAGCTGCAGAACAGTAAACATAATTATGTTTACTACCACCGGTCTTCATTTTTAGTCTTGGGGGGGAGCAAATTTGCTTATATCATATATAATCTTATAACAATTCCAAGACAAATCTTGTAAAGTGCTTAAACCACACTTATATTGCCAAGAGCCCTCGAAGCCTATTAGCTTCTACATGAGTTTATGTTTTGCACGACTTCTGAAATGATGCAACCTCTCACCCTGCTGAATCCCCAGTGATGTGCATTTTCCTCTCCTGGTCTTCATATCCTATGTCTAAATCAAAGAACTTCAACAAACTGGAAACTTTTTAGGATTTGTATGTTTGAGTATGTGGCAAGGTGCTGTATTGGGTTTGCATGGCAAGGTTTTGGTAGCGGGGGGGCTACAGGGGTGGCTTCTGTGAGAAGCTGCTAGAAGCTTCTCCCATGTCCAATAGAGCCAATGCCAGCTGGCTCCAAGACGGACCCGCCGCTGGCCAGGGCCAAGCCCATCAGCAGCGGTGGTAGCACCTCTGGGATAACGTGTTTAAGAAGGGGGGAAAAGTTGCTGTGCAACAGCAGCTGGGAGAGAGGAGTGAGAATATGTGAGAGGAACAACTCTGCAGACACCAAGTTCAGGGAAGAAGGAGGTGCTCCAGGTGCCAGAGCAGAGGTTCCCCTGCAGCCCATGGAGAAGACCCTGGTGAGGCAGGCTGTCCCCCTGCAGCCCAGGGAGGTCCATGGTGGAGCAGATATCCACCTGCAGCTCAGGGAGGTCCATGGTGGAGCAGATATCCACCTGCAGCCCGTGGAGGACCCCACGCCGGAGCAGGCGGATGCCCGAAGGGGGCTGTGACCCCGTGGGAAGCCCGCGCTGGAGCAGGCTCCTGGCAGGACCTGTGGACCCGTGGAGAGAGGAGCCCACGCTGGAGCAGGTTTGCTGGCAGGACTTGTGACCCCATGGAAGGGACCCACGCTGGAGCAGTTTGTGAAGAACTGCAGCCTGTGGGAAGGACCCACGCTGGAGAAGTCCGCGGAGGACTGTCTCCCGTGGGAGAGACCCCACGCTGGAGCCGGGGAAGAGTGTGAGGAGTCCTCCCCCTGAGGAGGAAGGAGCGGCAGAGACAAGGTGTGATGAACTGACCAAACCCCCATTCCCCGTCCCCCTGTGCTGCTCGAGGGGAGGAGGTACAGAATAATCGGGAGTGAAGTTAAGCCCGGGAAGAAGAGGGGGGTGGGGGGAAGGGGTTTTCAGATTTTGTTTTATTTTCTCATTACCTTACTCTCATTTGATTCGTAATAAATTAAATCAATTTCCCCAAGTTGAGTCTGTTTTGCCCATGATGGTAACTGCTGAGTGGTCTCTCCCTGTCCTTATTTCAACCCCTGAGCCTTTCATTATATTTTCTCTCCGCTGTCCAGTTGAGGAGGGGACTGATGGAGCGACGTTGGTGGGCACCTGCTGTGCATACAAAGCGTGCGATTTGACAGGCTATTGAAAGAGATGCAAAAAATACTGGAAAATACTCCATATCTCGCCTGCCTCACATTAAACAGCCTCATTCAGTCTCATCAGTTGGCATGTACAGAGCATGAAATAATGTTATTTTCTTCTTCCCGTGCCTCCTGTTACCATGCTCTAACACTGCTCCCACCGAAACAAGTAACAAAACTTCTCCTCTGAAAACGTTTTCCATTAATGCCACTTTTGTCAGAGCCTGGAAAGAAATGAATGAAGCTTGAAGTGCTATCATCAAATTTCATGTCTGTGTATTTCAAATAACAATGCATCTGTCCTAATTTTACAACATATTTGGGCAGAATGTTTTCTTCTGTGTAAATAACATTTCCAATGCTACTGCCTGTGGGTTTTATTGCCAATTGAAGTGGATTCTTGCAGATGCAAGAAGTAAGGGCAAAGAAGAAATAGTTACAAATTGAAATAAAAATGTTATTATCAACAGGTAAAAAGAGGAAGGATGCCATTCACTGCAGAAAATGGTTGCACTGAGCAACTGTGCAAGCACAGATTTCCACAGCTTGCAATAAGTTTTGCAATAAAAGAAACAAACATGGGCATTAATGATCTGATAGTTGAGGAAAACAAATGTTATGTACATTCTTAAATAAATTTCTGTTTCTGGTATATCAGTAAGGTATCAGATGTCCAGCAGAAGTTGGAGCCAGCATCAATCATAAAAGGAAATAAGCCAGAGGCCCACTGGCACCTGCAGCATCCCAGAGGCAGAGGGTGCGGGAGGAGGGATGCGGCTCTCGGCCACCGCAAGGCTCGTGCACGCAGCTCGGCTGCTGAGCTACGGCTGCTGTGCAAGTGAATTTTACCTTTAGCAGGGTTGTCAGATTTCATACGATAAAAAGCCCTTGCCGCTTCTCTGCCCAGTGCTATATATTTTTTAATATAGAGAAAATATTTTACTGAAATGAACTTGAATTGCAAGGGCATAAACATACCTTGATAATGGAGGCCAAATGATGCAACATATAATTACTTTTGCCTAGATGTAACATCCAGCTTCATCAGTGGTCCCACTTTCTAAGAGACATTACCTGTTCCAGAGGGACCGGTCTTTAAGTAGAAAACCACATCCTTTTCTACTCTTTGATATAACACAAAATAACCTCTTCTCTTTGTATTTGCTGCCTTAATACATTTAAGCAATTAATCCATAACATGACAGAGGCAGCATGAAAAGAGACTTACAGCTTAGTTTTAATAAGCATTAATACATTTCTGCTGGTTTTGGCAGACCAGCCTTCTACTAATACTTGGCTTCCCAGATTACATCCATGAAAATTAATGATCTGTCACCAGACTTGCCTACGTTCTAATGAAGTAGTTAGCCAAGTACGAGTAAAGTCAGGTGTAAGAAGCTTCCTCTTCCCATTTGCAATAAAGCCTTTCTCCCTATTTTGCTTACAAATTGAATTAGTTGAGAGTAAAAATTTAATTACTGTCATGCACCATCTTCGCATTTGTGATCAAATAAGCGCGTCTCTGTGAGCTTTGTAGTCCTTTGCTCTGCTGAAATGAGAGAGAAGTAAGATACACCTAGCTGAATATCAGAATAGATTTATAATTATTGTTTTCTCCAAGCAAAAAGTTGTTGGGAAAAAAGTTTTATTTCTTTCACTTAAATAAAAAAGATTCTTTTAGCAGTCTGATAGCAGCATTGCCATTTCATGTCTAAATCAGAGGAACACAATTATATCTGGCTGATATACTGTCCTTGAGCCAGGGAGGAAGAAACATTTAATAACAGAGGTCACCTTTCTGCAGACATCCACACTCCTAAGGATGCACTGTAGGAGAGCACAGGAGGATCGCAAGGGCAGTAACCTGCTGCTTAAGAAAGACAGGTGTCATGCAACACGTACATCGACTGGCCAGCAAGAAGACAGGGTGAAAACACGTCGAACAAAGCAATCCTCAAAAAATGTCTTCTCAGCTGTGTCACCACAAATTTGTCTTACCTACTGCTAATCAATCCCAGTCCAAATCTGAGTTGGTTGTAGGATTTATTCGACAACAGCTTTTCACTCACCAGCTATTTCTGTCGCTTACGAGACTTGCACCCTTTCTTTCCCCGCCTGGGTTAGGGCAGTTATGCTGACACCCTTTCCGTGGCCAGATTAGAGCTCCTGACCCTGAACCTGCAGCTGCTCCGTGTGATGTGAGCACGGAGAGGGGACAGAGCCTGTGAGAAGAGCTTGCATTTTCCAAGTGCAAAACATAAATAGAAATATTTGAATTATGCAGGAAAAGACTGACTCTTGTTGAGTGATTGGGGTAAGGGTGTTGGAATTAGACCTAACCACGGGCTAATATACATGTTTCAGAGTAAGAGATCTTTACAGTATAACTCATGCCTCAGGAGGTTTTCTGGGACATGCTAAAGTGCAGGAGAAGAGGGTTTTCAGAGCACATCTGCTCAGGGCTAACGCATTCAGTAACTGCTCTGAGGCAGAAATCGTGCAGTGAGCCTGACATCTGCACCGTGCCATCCAGCCTTGCTGCTACTGACTGCTAGTGACAGTGTCCTAGCTGTTCGTTATTTTGATGTCAAAGCCAAAAAAAGGTCCCTGAGCATGAAGAATACCATCATGAAAGAGAAATCATGTTCACTCCTGTGCTGGGAAAAGAAGATAGAAAAATAGGTCTGAAAAGGGGCTGAAGAGGCCATCCTGCCCGTGATGGTCTTGCTTGGTTCACGTCAACTGGCAAGAAGCTCCAGCTGTTAAGACCTTGGCTTCCCCAGGATGCACTATCTGCTCTTCTCTTGCAGAGCGACATCAGCTGCATTACATACTCTCACTGTTGAATTCATCCTACCTACCGCCAAGGGAAAGCAATTAAAAAGACTGGGAATTAAAACAGAAATGAAGTATTTACTGTCTAACACAGTATTCAAGGGAATTCAAGAGAAAGCTTCTAAAAATATATCCTTATTTGATCACAGAAATATAAATGCTCTAGACTTCTCGACAGCTCTAATACAATCACCTACAATACTAAAATACTTGCACTCCAGTATAGCACGCATTGTATCAGAAAGTCAGAATAACCTGAATACACTCTACTTATTGTACTTTAAAATACATTATACTTTTCTTTGTAATGAAGGGAGCATCTTGCACTCTTTTGCACCGTTTTCCTAGCAATGTCACTTTAAAAAAAAAAAAGGTACAAGCAAATCTAAAACCTTTAATTTCTTGCTCTATAGTCCTGTGAAAATATTTTCCTTAAATCTGGTTTTCAGTCATATCTCTTAAACAGTCCCTGAAATCTCAGTCAGGACTTCTTTACCGCACTATGAGGATATATATGTAGCATAAATATATCCATGCCTTGAAGACCTCATAGTTTAAACAGATATGACAATCTATTATGAACTTCCCTGCAATTGAAATCAGAACTGTGTTGAACTGTGCTAGAGCTAATAACAGCACTTTCCTGACAGACAGCATCCACAAATCAGCTAATCATGTAAACACTTAGCTTCCTAATTGTTTATGGGTGATAACACTTCTGCATACACATAAAAATTGACTCATATTAACCCTGATCCAAGGCGTTTTCTTACAAAGTTTAGGAAGAAGTCTAAGGGCAATGCCAAGCTAAATTAACTTGTTACCTTTGCACAAAGAGCTGTAGAGATGGGCTATGCCTTTCCCCTGCAGAAGGGGAGACAGCCACAGGTCACTGCAGGGTTTGCATCCCCTCCCGCTGGCCCTGGTGGGAATGGGGATGTGCTGGGGACCTTCTCCCCAGCTGGGTGCCACCCTCACGTGAAAGCATGACACCCCTCAAGCCTTCACGGCCGTGCTAATACCGGCCCAAGTATGGTGATCAGCTACCCATTCAGCTTGTTGTATTTTCATAATCAATTTTTCAGCTTATAATATGGCAGAAAATCTTCATGTCCCATGCACAGCTTTCAGGAAAAGCAGGGAAAATAAAAGGGATCTTGCATTACAGTCCTGATAATTGATATAGAAGCTGCCAAGCTACGATGCGTCAATTAACGCAGAGTTTCTGCCTCCTGCTGCCGCCGTTGGCAGGAGCTCACCGACCCCCTGCAGCATGGGCACAGCCGCAGGCAGGACTCGTGCAGTGTCACCACAGGTTGACCATGAAATGCTGGCCAGGGATGGTGACAACACTCGGGGAGAAGGGCTGTGTGCCAGCAAGCGAAGTCGCGGGGGAAGGCGAGGACGGTGTCCTGCAGACCGCAGACCTCTTCCAGTAACAGAAGGAAAGATGGCCTGATGGGCGGTACAGGTATGCTCCATGTTTCAAAAGCAAAACATGCAGGACCCACAGAGATCCCACCACATCCCGCTCCTGCAACTTCCCAGCTCCCGTTACAGGTGAACTTCTCTTGAATTATTGAGCTATGGTCCACTGCACTCAAAATCTAAAGCATTTCTCTCTACCTGACTACTCCCAGTCAGATCATACATCAGATAAATCCCCAGGGACAATCCAAACCCCATCAGCCTCCAAGAAGCTTTTTTTTCATCTGTAACAGCAAGACATTTCTGAAAGCTGGAAAAACAGTTATGCACTTCTCTGCATTTTTCCTCGCTCTGGTGTGATGGCTATCATTATGTTAACGATTTCTTTTTCTTTTTTTTTTCCCCCCAGTGCTGATATGTTTAGCATTTCTCAAATCCTCTCTGCAGCAGTAGGTGCCGTTTCGGATGGCAGAACTGAACTAACATACAACAGAGGAGACTCGGCGCGTTCTCTTCTGAAGCCTGTAATTTTATTTCCTTGCTTTCTTCATTATTTGTACTGGAAATGAAAAGTCTGGGCTGAGATTTGTGGGTTCTTCCCAACAATGGTAACCCAGACATCACCATTTATGCATCTTGATAATTAAAATAAACAGCAAATAGGGGCTCTCTCCCCACTAGGCCATTGGAGGTTAGGTGCAAAAGAGTCTTAGGCAGCTGGGGGAGTTTCTTTTTCCCTAAACCCTGCATATTTTCAATACTTTGCTAAAATGTGTTAACAAAGGGCCTTTTTGTTCCTCATCTCGCATGTCTACTTACCTCTTGATAACTCCAAGAAGCACCTAATGACTTCAATGGGCAGCTGGATGCACATCAGCAACAGAGCTCCAAAGCTTTTCCTCTGAGCTCTACGGTGAGTCAAACACTAAGCTTTTGGGCACTAAAATTCAAAACATGCTCTTTACTCATTGACTGCAGCCTGGACAATCCTGTTACCATTTATGTCTGTGATAATCAGCTCACCTGGATACTGAAAATCAAAGACAGTCGAGTGCAGCAGAATAAGCAGATATGCAAAGTCCTGCTCCAACCCCACGGCTCAGCACCTGCTCCGGAGCTTTCCTTATGGTACATGTTGTTCTAGCCATGCTCTGAATTAGTAATTTCCCTATGGATCTTTTTCTATGGCACTGATCATGACGTTATCGGAGTGTTTCCTTTGCCAATACTACATTTATTTGCACAACCACTCTGTGGGAAGGTAATATTATTGTCCTCACCAAAGCCCAGAATAAAAGGTCCAAAATACCCCCAAAGTTGGGTGATGAGTCTAAGGTTTTAACATCCGATTTTTCAGAGTCCTTATCATTTTGGAGTACGCCACAAGCAGAGTGCAGCATGCAGGTGTTTTAACTGAAGCTGATGTGTGGTGGAGAGGACCGAGGTAAATGGGTACCTGTTGCACAGACTCTCAGCATCGGGGTATTTTTCATTAGAGCCAAAAGTAAAAACTACAGAGAACAATTTGAAATCTGCTTCTATTTCACCAATTCCTGGGGGGAAAAACCAGTCCAAAACCATCTGTTTTCTAGAAACACCTCTCCCGCCTTGAACAAACACCAGTTAATCCCGACAGGACAGCAAACACTCGGTGTTTACACAGCAGCAGAAGTGAAGCAGTAGGAAAAATGGGATTTTTAATATTCTCCTCTACCTCCAGCAGCAAATGCACAGCAGTATATTTTTCAAAACTGCTTCTTTGTCAATATGCATGAAACACATATAGCAGCGTGGAATAAGCTCTTCTTTCAACGGGTAGCTCATTTTTCACACACAAAAGAAAAAAAACAGCACTGTTTTTTTCAAATAGCCATAGCGCATGCCATTGTCTTTTAAATTCAGGCAGTATATTGCCAAATACTAAACTTTGAAATCCTTAAATTCAGATAACCCTATCAAAGGTCATAGTTCCCACAAAGCCAAACAGCAATCCAGTAAACCAAAAAGTAATCCAGATCTAGAAGTTAGGGCTAGGTAATAGTATAAAATACACAACTTCAGAAGTGGAAATTTTTTTTTCCCCCAGAATCTTCATCTTCAGGTCTCGTACGCCTGCACCCCTCTCTCAGCCCCCTGGCCCTGGGTCTACCCTCACTCGAGAGGAATGGTAGCCCAAACCAAAGCAATGGGAGAGAGAGGAACCAGCTCAGATCATCACAATGCAAATCTTGGTGTGCCATTCAGAAATTCACAGGTTAGATGACATAATTTGTTTGTAAGATGTCATATGGTTCCTTCAGCTTTTTGCTGTTTCTAGGCACAGGACTATGGTTGCTCAAAGATGTCCTAAATGATGCCCTGCCTAAGCTGTAATCGTGTTACCAGGGTGAATGACACAATGATAGGTAACCTGTTGTTGCTTCAAGAAATATGCTTTATTAGCTGGATAGGATCAACAGCTCTGTTCCAGGCATGTGTTGGGTTCAGAAATGACATTCTGTGATTTACAACAGTCATTACATCTAAAGCAAATAGTTGCCTGGATACCTAAGGAAAAAAACCCACATATCCATCGCAGTTCAATTATCTACTTTGCCTAAAGGACCCCTACTTTTTGCCATTTTTCTTGCCCCTCCCCAAGAGTTCTCATTTAAGATTCCACAAATTGCTTATTCCTTATACATTTTCATCCTGGACCACAGCTGGCTACATGACTTGGGGTTTTACTTTCTCTGATTGTTCCTGCTGCTGTAAAATGGTGGGGGTTTTAAAATTAATTTAAAATAAAATTTCATAAAAAATTGCAGGTCACCAGAACTCAGAAACTCAGATCTAAAATCTTTCACCTCCCATAGTACTGGACTCCCTGAAGCTTTCTCCTTCCCCTGCATTTGTGATTCCAGGCCAATCCTTACACCAGGGCCACAGGCCAGTTCCAAACCAAACATAACTAACTGGGTACCTTCAAGGGTCCTCTGTCCTTCTCTTCATCCTCATCCTCATCATCACCGCCCTCTAATACAAGAATGGTGTCCTTCAGCTCCCGAAAAGATAAAGGTTGTGTCATCTGGTGGTTTTCCCCTTAGCACAAGAATTTCTGGTAAGGAAGGAGAGCTCAGGAGAGTAAACTCTACCAGTTTTATGAGTGTTTGGGCTGTTTTCCTGAAAACTCTTTCTTTTTGTCACATGCCTAAAAGAACATGCACAAATCAAACAAACAGGACATGAGTTTCAAGGAACATATTTCTAATGCCCTCTAATTTCAATCCCAGGTACCACATCAGGCGATTTAGCAGGAACTTACATAGTATAAACAGCCCTTAAAAATTTCACTTCACATTCATACAGTGGAGTACATGACCTTGGCTTTTGGCCTTGATTTTCAGCTGGAATTGGCATAATGAGGGCAATGAATGGTGTCTTTTCAGAAATCATCTCAGAAACTCTGGGAAATGACTTGCTGGAAACACTTTAGCCATTGTACTTTATCACATAAAGAGATATTCATGCAATTTTTAAATTCCATTTCATTTAACCAGTCATCCCTGAAAGGTGCTCTGAGCCTCTGCTGCCTGCCAGGGGGATGTGGTGTGAATGTTGGCTGTTTAATTTACAGGAGCAGAATCCTGGCTGTCTCCAGCACCCGGGGAAGTGCAGCTCATGATGCCAGCCTGGTATGCCATTTGTATGATCTTCTCAGTATTTTGGAGGGAGAGAGGGGTGCTTGGGAGGACGTTCTGAAATGGCTTTGATGTTGGAAAGAAAATTAACCCAAACCACAGAACAAACAGTATGGAAGACCAGGGAAAAAAGCAGAGTAGGCTAACTTCAGGCTTAAATGCAAAACCCAGGTGTGATGCTCTGTCATGCCTCCTTGCACATGATCGTGGACTTTCTTAGTCATGGAGACTATTCTTAAAGTATCACATACTGGCACTTTGCAACTGTGATGCACACCCAAAATCTTTCCCTGATGTGGTTAAACAATCAGGCATGTCCGTAACCCTGCAGCCCTTCCGCACGGCTGGGGAAGGTCCATGCCGACCACCCAGCCTGGCCAGCAGCACTTGAAACGGAGTCCTCCCCCCCATCCTCAGTTACGTTTACCAGCGAAGTGATATATTTATAATCAAGATAGAACTGTTTTTCTGTAATCCAAGCTAACTGGCATGAACACCAATGGGGACCAGATTTTGTTGAGGTAGGAGGTTTCAGGATGAGCTCTCAGCTGGTGAGAAAAATCTCCTGGATCTCCTCCTTTGTAAGAAAACTTGCACATCTGCAGAAATCAAGTCATACCTTTGGGATCTTGTATGGCCTCCCAAATAATACAGTTTCTCAGAAGGAAACTACACTAAGTTACAATGATTAGGCAACCAAATCAGAAATTTTTCAAAAGGAGATTTTGACATGGTTATTTAAACTTTGTTTTTCATTTATTAAGAAAGGTGTTCAGTGGCTTTACGTTTTGTAGAAAGCAAATATTCCATCTTTGTTTCTTTTACTCAAATGGTGAAATGACATGTGGCAGTTATAAAGATTAATTTGCGCTACATCTCACTGCTCTCGGCTGCTCCTCGGGGAGGAGCGAGGGGGGAGAGGGATGCAGTGTGGGAAAACATCCTGAAACATTTCAGTGAATTAATTAACGATGGAATGCTAAAACGTAATTAAGAAACCATCAGCTGCAAATCTCATTTGTACTAATACTTACTTCTAGTATATTAAGAGATCTCAAATTAGTGGTGCCATTCAGGATCACGCCCATAGTGTGCCCTCTCATTTAGTGACCCAGTTTTAGGATGCTGGTCCAGCCTACTACCAGGTCCTGTTGCTCTAAACTCTGACCTGCCCCTCGCAAGGCTCATCTCGCACAACTGGGATTAGGTGCAGAAAAAACAAACTTAATTATTGCTAAGCTGGGTGGATATTGAATTTTCAAGCTGCGGATGCTGAAATGAGAATAAGGCACTTTTCAGAGCACGGACCCATCTGCTGTCAAGCTCTTGGGAGGTCAACTTGACATCACAGCTGAACGGTACCCAAAACCATACCCAGGGCAGGGACACCGCATCCTGGCCATGCAGCCCCAAGCCGCAGTGAGAAGGAAAAGGGTTTCTTCCCACTCATTGCAAGGGGGTTGGACTAGCTGACATTTAAAGGCCCCTTCCAACCCGAACCATCCTACGATTCTATGATTCTTTTATATATGGGTACACATAGCCACAGGGTCTGGATGTCTGCAGGCAGTGACCTGGTGATCCAAACCCAGCATCATCCTGGACCCTGCTCGCACCTTACAGAGAACTCTGATTTTGGCACGTCCAATGTCCCTCCTGACTTACACCAGAATATGCAAACAAGAATCAACTTCAGCGACACAAATTCAAACCAGGGAATGGAGGGACACACAGGGTTACGGGCACATGCTTTACACAGGGTTCAGCAAATCCAGAAATCCCTTTGCAACACTAAAAAGCCTTTCACTGCTTCTTCTGCTCCCCACTGCTGCATTGCAACACTCCCTCAGGTACTGATGCTTTATATCATGTATTCCTGTCTTGCACTCGCTGGATTAACCTGCTTCCTTTGTTAAACACTAGACAGATTGTTGACAATCTGTATTAAATTTCTGAAAGTACCTCTTTTGTATCAAAAGTCTTTGGCTTACTAACACAGAAAACATTTTAAAAAATCCTCTTCGGTAAATCTTAAATCTCATCAGGAAGACCAGAAGTATTTACTACTCCCGGTTTCAGCATTCAGTTCCTCCGGTGGCGGTCTCAAATCTCCCAAGCCTTTTCAGTCTCATTCTCCTTCTTTCCAAGCATTGTAATTCCTTGCCTTCGCTCTCCTCTCTCTCCATTCTCAATGCCGGGGAGAGGAAAGCAAAACAACGCAGCGGCTGCTTTTGCAAGAAAATGTTCCAACAGCTTAGGCCAAATGCTCCAGAGGTTCCTCTACAACATTAATGCAGTGTGGTTCATTTGGAGGAGCATTATTCATCGTTTGGAGGTGACGACTCACCTCAAACCCCTCAGAGGCTGGGGAGCCCCTGGCAGGAGATTCACAGCTGCTCTGTGGACGACGCCTCTGTCGTGCAGCTTGCAGGGGAAGTTGTCTGCCCATTTGCATAAGATATCTGCAAAATTAGGGTCTGAGGTTCTTGGTAATAAGTATACGTAAGTGGAAACAGCTGCAGACAGATATATTAATAGAAGCCGACACTTGCTTCTTTTTCGGATAACAAATAATAGCTGAGAATCACGTACACACCCCTGGTCTGGCGTAAGCAGCACCCAGGACAGGGGAGCAGAGGACAACTAGAAATGATGAACGCTTCAGGCCAGCGCACTATGGGAAGAAGATTCATGATTAAACTCTCTTTTTGAGCACAGAGCGTCACTGAGCAATCAATGGGAAATCCATCCCTCCTCACGTGAGATTATCTACACGCTCACTCAGCACCCACCACCCACCCCTTCACACAGGCACACGCAGCCACGCACATCCCCGGCTGGGGTCCCTGTGGCACGCCTGGCTCCATGG
Organism: Fregata magnificens; assembly: GCA_013389945.1. Classification (NCBI taxonomy): domain Eukaryota; kingdom Metazoa; phylum Chordata; class Aves; order Suliformes; family Fregatidae; genus Fregata; species Fregata magnificens. The sequence goes on along the minus strand of WAAD01036695.1, from coordinate 272,445 downwards.
CCCCAGCAACACTTTGGAGGTCAATAATGTATCTGATTAAAACTCTGATGCAAAAAATTATTGGTGGAACTTTTTGATACAAGGAACAGAAATGCTGATTTATGCCTTTAAATAAAAATAAATGTGAAGTCTAAGACAGCCTTAAGCACGTATTCTAGTCACCAGCTTTTTTCCAGTAAATAAACCGACAAAATGCTGCTGAATTTGAAGTGTTCCAATTGGTCGCATGGAAATGGACAAAATAAGCATCAAATTTAAAAGCGTATTGAAATTGGACGTGACCTTCAGCCCTGCCTGTACCAGCAGCGCTTGGCCAAGACACACAAACTGACATCTTGCACTCAAAAGGTACTCAAAACACGGGTGCAAATACAGAGGAAAATACCACACCACTACATCCACGCTCCTGCTGGGAATGAATGAAAGTACTTGAGGCACTTCTTGACACCCAACTTCAAATCCGTGACCTACATGAGCGATGCAGGAGATAGGTTGCAGACATGTCTGAATGCACACATGAATCACAGCAATTGAGTCAATGAAATAAAAATGTTGCCTTTTTACGATCAGAAGCCATGGTTAGTTAGGAACTGTTGATTTCACTTCAATAAGAATTACATGGGGTTTAATTGAAATATTCATGCCTAAGTGGTCAAATGTTAATATTTTAGTAATCTTTACTTACGTTCCTACTTCCTCTGTGCTTTTTCAAGTCCACACGACTAACCATTTGGCCTCTTATTTTTTCTATTACTTATCCTAAACACAAGTTGTTCTGAAAGATCACCAGTAATTCACATAAAATATAGAGCTGTTACTTTTCTTTTCTTAAAAGAAGCATAATAATTGCAAACTGCAACTACTGGAGCTGAAAATAACTCTCCAGACAGTTGCACATGCAGAATTAGATTAAAATGAGCTCATTTTTTTAAATGACCTGATAATTTGTAGGAAAAAAAAAATAAGTATCTAACTATTTTCATCAGTAGAGAACGCTACAGCCCTTAAAGCAATGGAGAAGTGCCTTACTGCATGTAGATGAGGCAAACACGACCTAGAGCAGCCAGATGAACTCAACAGAACTAGAGGTCTGTAGACCATGTTGAAATAACCATAACTATTGTCCTGTAAAGAAACAACAGAGGGGCAGAGAGTGAGGCAGCTTGTACCACTTAGTGAAGAAGAGATTCTAGACAACCTGACACAAAATGTTAGGAGTAAAGGATAGTACTTGAGGTTGCAAGCCGAGATCAGTCGCTTGTTCTCTCTCATCTTGCAAGAGCCTTGCAAACACCACAGCAGCTCATGCGTGGCAGGAGCAGAAGACTGAAAAGTTTTCAGACCAATGGTTTTCTCTGACCAGGAGAGCAAATGCGACCGAGATTTGAATTTGTTGGACAACTCCTTCAAATTTCCCTTCAGTAGCATCCTCAGAGCTCCTGCAGGTGCCATGAGAAATATCTGGTCAGCTGAAGGATAGAGCCCTCGCTTGTACAGCCTGTGTAAAGCATGAACAAGATTGGACAGGACCGCCGTTGTGTATATGAATGTCCTGACTACAGGAAAAGTATCAGATCACTCAGACCTCAGAAGACCTAGCTGAGACATAGCAGTGACTAGGAAGGCAGTTTTATGAGTCATTAACAACTTGACTGTTCTGTAGTGCCTGGGAAACCACAACACTATTTTGAGTAAATCTCCTAAAAGTACTTTGAACCAGGCTGGTGAGAAGAAGCCCTTACTTTACTGAGCCAAGAAGCACTTCCTGACTTCTGGGAGACAATTTAAAAGCCAAATCCAGAATGAGAAGACATCCAGAATGTTAAAACCTCAGTTTCCAGGGATTACTGTAATGAATTACCACTGCAGCCAGGTACGACTGCTTGCAATAATTAATTCTGACTAGTTTTCTGGTTAACCTGTAGTATTGACAATATTACTAAAATCCCCTTGAGTAGGCTTTGCAGGTTTATAAATATATCCAATTATCATGTATTTCATGAGATTTAATTTAAATCTAGCAAAAAATATTCCCAAGTGAGCCATCTATTATTCATAACTTAAGATGAATTCAGCCTCCATATCACAACTTTTCCTCCTCCTCCTTTTTCAGACCCATTGCTTCTACATAAATTAAATCATTCACTACAAACATCCAAGTCAGATTTCCTTTTAGAAAGCCATATTTTAGAGAAAGCAATTACATTTGGTCATTGATATATCACCCAAGCTTTCAAAGTCCCCCAAAATGGAAGAGGGATTCTGATGTTAATTTGAACAAATTTCACACTTTGATAATAGCTTGCTGTAGAAAAGAGGCTGCAATATCAAATGAGAAAATGGAGATCATCATCTGATGTAACGCAATTCTTTCAAGACACAGTGATGAGAGGTTTGGGGCTGTATATTGAACAGGGCTGAGCTACAGATGGTGCCAATTGCCACCACTCCCCATGACTGGAATGAATTGTGACAGTTTGTGTCAGCAGAATTTCCCACCTGAATCATGAGCAACACATTGCTCAAACTCTGAAGCACCCAGGTACGTCAGGGTGAACGGGCATAGCTCAGAGGTCTTCTGCTGACATTCAGGATCCTCCATGCACTGACCTTGGAGGTTTTATTAAAGGTGCAGCAACTCAAGAAGCCTTTGTTCTTCTACAGAAATTCATATTTCACTTTACAGTAGTAGCTCTTTTAGAGAAAACTGCAATGTGTACAAATAACTTACAAGCAGCGTTGTTACAGTACATTCGTTGCAATACTGTGAATTAAACTGTAGCACTACAGGAAAACACAACCACATTTAATTGAGTTAGGGAAGGATGATTTATCAGCTAGCTTACAGGATACGCACATCCAAATGAAGAGGAAAACATGACTCATTCGAGAAGCTGCACAAAGCAGAAAATGCTGTTGATCTATAGCCTACAGGCTGATTACATTAAATACATACTTTGCTGCACATATTTTGGGATGAAGAGACCTATCATAGACACAGGCTGCTTATCTGCAATCAGGCCAGAGGCAGGAGGAGGTGGTGTGAACCAGCAGCCCCGCGTATCCCGAAGATCTGGCCTCACCTATGGAGGGGAGAGGGACAAGGAGCAAAAAAGTGTTAGTTTTCAGTTAAATCCCGCAATACACCCCTGTCTTCCTCCCGAGAGCTTTTCTTTCTCTTTTCCCTCTTCATTTGTTTGTGCTTTGTAGAGACATTTCTCATTTTGCTGTTTCTGTGCCTTCTGTGACCTTGTTGTGGCTGCCTACACAGCCTCCACGGAGACTGCAGCACTTTTAATTTCCTTACATTTGACTGTGGGTTTTCTTGACTGAAGATCCCGCCTGGCTCAAACACCAGCCCAAGGCAAGCTAATTAACCCCAGCGCCCCTGGCTTTGTCTCTCTGATAATGCTCACCTAAGCTATGGGAGACGGGCGGGTTGAGAGGATTTATTATTGTTATTATTAATTAAACATTGCTACAAATGCCTGGCCCTTGAGGAAAAGAATCACTGTTGCATTCCTGCAGCCTGTGGTCACTCTGAATTTCATGCAAATACATGGGGGAGGAAAGGGGGAAGAAAGGCAGGGGGCAGCCACTGCTGCCCCCCAAGACCGCGGTGGGTTCAGCAGGACAAACCCTGCGGTGGGGCTGAGCGAGACGATTCACCCACAGGAGATGGGGCAAATCAACACCTTGCTATTAAATTGTACTACAGTCTGTTTACTAATTCATTTTTCTGAGCTGGGAATAATTCTCTCCCTTCCAGATTTCCAAATTCTTTGCTCCAAAGGTCCATGTCAAATTCTCCGTTGCGCCTCTGCAACAGAAGACTTCTTGTGGCTCCCTGCTCGGCCGTCCCACCATCACGAGGGCCCCACGTAGCCCCTGTGTGGACATGCAGAGCAAGGTACCATTTGAAAAGTTTGTAGCCTCCACATATATGTACACAAAAGCCAGCAAGGAACAACTGTATAAGCAGGAGGAGTCCCTGCGGGTGTAGTATGTGGGTTCCTGCCTCAACATCCTCCAGCCCTGCCGCAGCTGGGAGAGGGGACAGGAGGAATACCCATCAGAAGCGGTCACGTGAAATATCGCCACCGAGCTGTCGCAGTGTTGCTTTCCCGCCTGGCTCGCTCCCACACAGGCTCTACCCGGGGTGCTGGACCCCTGCGGCTCCATCCCACCGGTGCCCCAGCAGACACGTATCCAGGCACATGTGGGCAGCTGAGGGTTGTTCAACGCAGGAAAACCACATTTCTAACAACCTAACACAGTGGCTCTTCTTTTAGTTGACTATTTAAACCCAATATAGGTTTTTAAACATTAACAGCTGAAGCAATGCAAGGTGTCTCAGATGAATGTCTGCATGGGGACAGATCTTATTCCGCAACCCGCAGTGTCCAGACCACGACGTGCTGCTCTCGGTAGACTTCAGTATTCTGGGATTTGCATGGGACATCACTGTCAACAGAGATACACTATCACAGTGCACCGCAGCCAGGTTTCACTGGCTCAGATATAACCCAGACAAGTTCTGTTTTAAAATGTAAGAGTGGGGATACATGGATTTCATTAACATTAAATCACAAGTCAATTAAATAAAGGCAGAAACTATGTGCTTTTTGATGATCTGAAATCAGAGGCAATGATTCATTCTCAGGACTCTAAGTGAGGATGTTTAATGACATGATGGAAAACGAAGCCTTTTTGTACCAGGAGTTGAAACATTGCATTCTTTAGCAGTAGTTACTGAATAATTAACCTGCACTCCTGTTATTACCTAAGACTACTTGCCATTAACTCCAATAAAAGAGATCATATGAGGCATGGATGTGAAGAATAACAATGAAAAAAATGTACCGCTTAGAGACCATGTTACCGGTACAATACTCAAATTTCTGTCTGAGCCTAATACAGGATACGTAGTTTAAATCATTTAAGATAAACAGACAAAATTTTTTTGTTGCTTATTTCAGCTTCAGAGCTGAAGTTTGCCAAGAAACTTCATAACCGAGAAGTTTGACATGCTAGTGCCACCGTTAAAAATCATCTAAAACTGGTGGCCTTCCACTTTTTGACCATTAAGTTCAACTCATTTGCACCACACTTGACCCGAGACATTTTTTTATATGCTGCCAAGATTACAACCTTTTCATGGAAAGGAAAGCAAGAGCTAGGCGGAGAATGTCAAAGCAGTTAGTGATCATCGTTGACATACTGTAATAATGGCCCGCTGGAAGCAATCTCCTACGGTCTGCAATGCACAAAATACACTTTAGTAGCTCGCTGGAACAAGGGTGTCCTCTTTTTTTCATAAACAAAGGATTATTTTAAAATTATGCATGAGAGGACTTTGACTCATCTGGCCTTTTATCCACCAGAGCCTACAAGCCATCACAAGGAGAAGTCTTTTTGTCTTTGGATTCATTAATCTTTACTTGCTTGATTAAAAATAATTGAAAATCTTTGTGTCCTATTTATGCATTGCCTCAGTTTCTGACAGTTTCAGGCTAAGACTTGGAGTTCAGTACTACAGAACCATCTGAGAGTCAAACATTTTTAGACGTTTGCAGACTAAAGTCAGTTATTATATAGAAACATACCCGTGATTATTCAAAATAAAAATTAACAAATCCCATCAGTAATTATACTTCTACTTGAAAATTTATGCCAGGTATACCTATTGTATTGTGTCATTCTGTGCAGTTAAGTGACCTTCAGTATTGCTGTTTAAGGTGGCCTGATAATTATTTGATTATTATTTCATGCAGATTCAGAGTTACCTTTCCTAAAATAGCTGATTTTCAATTTCACCCTTATTTGCACACTGCATGAAACGATGACATTTTGGAGCTCTCCAGAGTCTTTTACACTGCCTGGCACAATTATATGTTGTTATCCAACTCCTTTTTCTTCTTAATTTATTTGCTAAATCATTCTTTGTTATTACCACAGCTGAATAGGTACATCACCTAAATGCATGCTATTTCATGCAACACAACGTGAGGAAGCGGATAGCAAAATCGCCCGGTTGCAGCAGACTCCTGGCCATTGCCTCTTTCCAACAGCAGCTACAGGAGGGGGAAAACAAAAGCGTTTGTGTAGAAGCAACAAAACACCTTGAAATAATCAAGGCTGGGAACCGACCAGCACGGATGCACAAACACACGGACACACTCAGTTCACACCCTTTCCTCTCAGAGAAGTGCCCACGACCTGGAGCATAACAATTTACATCAGTTCTCAAACTTGGAGCTTTTTTTTAGAAATCTTTGATTAGCTGTCTGTCCAGACCTCTCTTGTTTGCCACAGAGCCTTCAAACACTCTTCTCACTGGACAAGATGAATACACTACTAAAGAAATCTATCTGAGTTTTAATAATTTGAACACCTCCATGAGATCCTCTGGTAAAAATCACATTTACCGTGCATGTTAGGCTGCTGCACCTGACAGAGATTCAATAAGCATACAAATTCTCAAATTCTTATGTCCATATTTTTTCAGACTTCTGTCACTTCTTATCATTTGTAATGTAAATAAAAGCTTTTCTCCTGTAATCCAGACATTTCTCCTTATGGGTTTATTCTCCGACGCCTCTCATCTGCATTCACGGCATTATCATTATCAAGGCCAAGTGCCGGGTCCTGCACTTGGGTCACAACCACCCCATGCAACGCTACAGGCTTGGGGAAGAGTGGCTGGAGAGCTGCCCGGCAGAAAAGGACCTGGGGGTGCTGGTCGACAGCCGGCTGAACATGAGCCGGCAGTGTGCCCAGGTGGNCTGAGAGAACTGGGGCTGTTTAGTCTGGAGAAGAGGAGGCTGAGGGGAGACCTTATCGCTCTCTACAACTACCTGAAGGGAGGTTGTAGTGAAGCGGGTGCTGGACTCTTCTCCCAAGTAACGAGCGATAGGACAAGAGGAAATGGCCTCGAGTTGCGTCAGGGGAGGTTTAGATTGGACATCAGGAAGAATTTCTTTACCGAAAGAGTGGTTAGGCATTGGAACAGGCTGCCCAGAGAGGTGGTGGAGTCGTCAACCCTGGAGGCGTTCAAAAAAGGTGTAGACGTGGCACTGCAGGGCCTGGTTTAGGAGTCATGGTGGTGTTAGTTGATGGTTGGACTTGATGATCTTAGAGGTCTTTTCCAACCTTAATGATTCTATGATTCTATGATCATTTTCCATGCAGGAGAGTGGTGCATCTCTGCAGAAGACTCCAGAGCCGCTTTGGGGGCAGATGCACAGTCTTTGTATCAAGCTCCTTGGAGTTGTCCTTACGGAAATCACCGCATTGAAAGTTCAGGATCCACAAAATTTTAACTAAGTAAAAGAGAAAACACAGTAAAATAAATCTTTCTCCTCCCATAACACTCAGACCCACATGCAAAACTTCCCTGCAAAACTACTGATCCTGCCTCTGAAAGTCAGCGGTGCCAAGTGCTGGGCAGGTTCTGGGTAGTGTTGGGAGCGATTGAAGCTGAAGCTGGAGCAGGACTTGGAGAAGCTCAGTACCTCAGTGAGACTCCAACGAGCAAGGCACTTAAGCACGCTATTACTACAAATAAAGTGCCCGCTGCTTTGTCAGCAAGACTGAAATTGGTTCACCAAGAAGGCTGGCACTATAACCTCTATGTGGATGGGGAAACAAATGCTCAGAGAGGTAGATGTAACCTGCCAAAAATTACCTGGCAAGACCATGGGAGAGCAGGGAAATCCCCGCCTCTGCTTTGATGCTCTAGCTTATCACCAAATTTTCTCAAAAGCCCTGAAATCTCATTTTTGAGAGAGCTAGCTAGGTAAAACCAAGGCTCACGTTTGCTTTTGATAATTTTGAGAATATTACTCTTGAAGAAGCACCAAATAAGGGTAAGAGAAAAAGCCTACTGTAAAGACTACATAGACACCTCCAGTGTTAAAAGGTCTGGAAAACTGCAGAAAGAAAAAACAATGCAGGAGGTACGCAGTACTGCTCTTGATAATACCCTTTCCTGAACATGATAATCCAAACAAAATGAAGCAAATGCCAATAGGCCCATCGAACAACACAGTGCAGATCTTCAGCAGTCAAAGCACTTAAACACCATAACATCTGTTTATGGAAAAGAAAGCCTTACCTTTCTACTCTGAAAAAACCAAAAGGATTAAGCGAGAGGCTGGGCGTCTCTGACAATGCGAACAAAACCTGACTTTTCTGTTCAAGGTCCCCAGAACTCAAAAGGAACGTCTAATTAGGAAGTTACATCTTTTTCTCTAGGTTATTAGTATTTGCATTTGAATGAGAATACAAAACCAAGTAAAAGCTTCAAGGTCAACAATCTTCTTACAGAAGCAAAAGCCCATGAGAGGAATTTAAGCAATTATTCTTAGCCAAAGGAGCAGTCAGTTCAAATAAATGTATCAAAGCTTCCAAATTATCAGCAATAAAATCTGATGTCATCTAATAACAACAATGATGACAATAATTACTAGGACAATGATTTAAAGCTCAGCATTTTCGCAGTGACTGATTTAACAAGTACAGGTTACTTATTTATGCCTTTCCAGACTGAAAAAGCGTTTGTCTGGGTTTGTTTATTGTCTAAGATTAGACTTCTGGAAGACAAAGAACAGCTTCTAGAAATTATCACACAAAGTTCCGGCAGGAAGAGATGCTGACAAAGGTACAGTTTTAATAGGCAGAAAGTTTACGGATGTCAATCTGTATTTACAAAGAAAATGGAAGAAATAAGAGCAGAGGAGTAGCAAACTTGTGGAAAGCAAAGTCAGACTTTAGAAACCAGCTTTGTTTTCAGACCAAAAACCATCCAAGTGGATTTCTCACGTGGAAATCATTCAAATCCTCTCTCTGTGTCTCTCAGGCAGCAATATCTCCTCTGCCTTAGAGGCGAGAGCAGGGAAGCCTATTTACACGTGAGTAATACTAAAAAATATCTCTTACACCAAAGGAAATTCAGTGCTACAGCCCTTTTGTGGTTCTGAATGCCCAAGCAAAATTCTTTAGGGGAAACAGAGGAGGAACCGTGGCTTCAAACACAGCTTGGTTCTCCCAGCTGTGAGCGTTCCCGGAGGACAGGACACTTCCTGGGATAATTTCAGCATCTGAGAGCTGGATGCAGAGGAGAGAAGCACCATGCCATCTGCCCGCGGCACCCGCACGGCCCCGCAGTGCCCGGCCAGCTCGGGCGCTTCAATACAGCTGGGTTATAGCTACACGGTCATTTAAGGCAACAGCAATAAAATGCAACATCCCCCATACGTTTGCTGGCTCCAAACGGCAGCTTCAGGGGAATACGCAGAGCCCTGACTCTGTCCCCTGGCACCAGCCAGCTGCGTGGCACAGGAGCCGCGGCAGCAGGCATGGGGCTGTCGTGGGAGCAGCAAACGCTCTTTCTTTTGACAGATCAGCTGCTAACGCCCTGACCCCCTTATTAAGTTTTACTTCCAATATGGACAAGAAGTCTTTGAGATGTGGTCTAAGGCAGCAAGTCCATGCCTTGAGGGCAGCAGGCATTGCAGCGAGCCTGCAATAGTCTCAAAATCACACCCAGGAAATTGGTTTTCTCTGTTTTAATTTCAGCCACTCTTTAAACAAACCTCACTCAACAAATGTGGAGTCAAAAATGCTTTCCTTTTTTTTTTAAGCATGAGAAATAAAACACATTAAAAGCTGCAGAAATTACCTCTTACTATGGAGAAGTGCAGATCAAAGGCAGAATATTACTTTAGACCGATCCCGAAAGGTCAGCTTTTTGAAAAATCTGGGAAACACCATGCCCTCTGTATTAACCTGTAACCCGCCAAAGCTTCTGGCACAAACCAGTGTTGTGTTACCCATTAGTCTTTCTCAAGTACATTACCACCAACCTTTTGCAGTCAAACGATGAATTCACCAACTGTTAACTTCGCTTGCCTCATCCACAGAAGAGGCACGCTACGCAGGGGAGCATGTGTTCGGCGTTCCTCCAACTGTTCGGGGAAGGGGGAGGATGTAGGCAGCTCTTATGTAAGGTCCTAAAATATAAACCAAAATCGCCTTAAGTTAATGAAGCCATCCCATTCACTTCAATAGGTTCTGGATGAGAGGTTTCCCCCCCCCAAGTAATTTAAAATAGCAAAAGGAATGAATGATACTGCATTTGTCGTTTCTTTCAAGTCTGTGCACAGTGAGTCATGCCGAAGCTCCTAAAAGCTAGCTCCAATGCCATTTAATTATTATGAATTTCCAACTGTCTGCTTCACCCATTTTTAAGCAGGCTAACTAAAGCAAAACATAATGCACGTGCACACACTCCTCCCTACCCTGCCTCAGTCTCACGACACGTGATGTAAATTGACACAGCGAACAAAAATACGAGGGTCCATAACAAGAGCAGGAGAAAGTCTCTGTGATTAGTAGGAGCTCTTAGGGGAGTTTTGCCCTGTGTGCTACTGTTGCCAGCGTGTCACATCACCGGGAGAAAAACTTACTTCTCCACATACACAAGCACACTGCGATTTGCTGCTGAGGACCAGATCCTGCATATTGCCCTTTACCAACTCCATAAAGTACACCAACCGTTCCTTTGTACCGATCATTTGTTTTCCATAGAACAAAAAGTTCAAAATGTGCTCTCTGAGATTTGAGCTGAACTTGCAGACTCCTGTACTCCTAAGGGGTTCATAATAACACGAACGTCTCGTTCATGCCAACAGAGAGATTCATTTCTATGAATAATATGCACATCATAACAATTTGCAGGACAAGACCTAACCCAGCCAATTTTTCAAAATATAAAGACTGCAAAATGGAGCACAGCTCTACCAGGAGATGTCAGTTCTCTCGTCTAAATCAGGACTGGATTCAACCTGTACCGATGTGGGAAGTGATCCCATTTTATGATTCACTAACTAAAGGTTTATTTTTCCCCAGGAAAGCTGGAGTACTGTATGACCTGCGATATCCACAGAGACAGACTTCTCTAACAAATTCTGTATAACTATTTGATACATTTTTTATATAAATCCACAACATGCATCTGATTGCAGGAATGAACAAATCAGCGTACAGCCTGGGCATTTTCAAAGTGTCAGGCTGACACCTATATATATATATAGACACATATATATATATTCAGTATGATGGCTGGACATCTACAGTTATTTTTCTGGCCAAGGAACTTAATAATCTTCAATTCCTGTATAGGTACCAAAATAAGGTACTGGACAAAAAGAAGCTCCGAACTTGCCACTCGTCTTTTGTATTTCAGTTGGGGGAAAAAAAAAAAAAATTCATCTCTGTGTTTACATTTGTAAAATACTTGTGAGATGCTTGAAGTCAATGGAGCCTGCAGGTCGCCCAGCATTTTTGCAGATCGGGCCATGGTGTTGTACGTGAGAGACCGAATGAGTCATACGGTAACAGTACACATGGCCATAATTACTATAAAGGAAGGAAATTAATCTGTCATTGGGGAATTAATGCAGCGAACATTCTTTCACAAGAGCTATAAGCAATGTTCCTGTATCAAAGCCTGTAGTTACGTTTGATATTAATAAAACGCGTGCTGTCACCTAGTAGTTAGTCTGAACAGCAATTTACCCTTCGCTCGTGGCCTTGAGCAGCCTCTCGTGGGTCCCGGCACCAGGGAAGGGATGAGGACCGAGGGCAGAGCTCGGGTCCTCCTCTGCTCCAGGCAGTTCCAAGGCTGCTTCCACACATGTGAGTAAATGCAGAAAAATGAGAAATTCCTTAATTACCATTAGTGGGATGTGAATGTGCAGGGAAAACACTAGCTAAGGGGAGCTGCCCCGGAGCAGAGTGACCTGATGGGGCTCGCAAGCATGCGACATACCTGGCAGCTCACGGCAGTGTGGGATTGCCCTCACCAGCATTTGCTGGTGGCTCCCGAAGCTTTTGGGGCTTACACAGGGTACCCTGTGCAAATCGCCTCCAGGTGGGAAGCAGGTACGTTGCATTTTGTGACCAGAGCTGGCAGCACGGCTGAGACAGCAGCAGGAAGGCACCTGCACCACCGCTGCAGGAAGGCATGGCCAGGGACCAGCCTTCCCTGACCTGCGGCTGAGCTGGAATAACACCGGTGGATTTTACCTACCTGGGGCAGGTAAAATGCCATTAGATTTATTTCATTCCATGGCAGGGTTATTTCAGCAGGAAACAGGAGCAGAGTAGTGATGCTCTGTAACAGCTGGGTTACGAGACGGCCGTTCTGGCATGGGAATTTATCCTGAATTCCACTGCAGAGGCACACAGCAACACGTGTTCCTGAAGGATAACAGACATAGGGAATTTAAAATAAAAAGTTAAACATTGTTATTACTAAAAAAAGGTAAAAAAGCCAGCAGAAACTGAGAAGTATGGCTATGAATGTCTGTAACAGTAAAAGAGGATTTTATAGCCAGTTTTGCTCAAGCCCAAGACATGTTTTACATAGAGCCCTTACTCACAAAGCCACACCAGACATCTTTGTAGGAAAACAAAATCCAGTAGAATTTCTTGCAGCACACAGCCTTAATGCAGTAAGTCTATGTGACTATCAACTCCAGAGATTTCTCAAAGCAGTTACTGGTAGTGATGAAAAGTGATCTTCTAAGTTATGTCAAAACAAAACCACAGTTCAAGCAGTTTGTGTAAGAACCGGTGCTGATGACAGCAACGAGTCTGGCTGTGGCCAACACACTGTTGTCAAACACTGAATTGAATCAAGACATTTATTGACACCAGATCAGTATGTTTGCCTCAACTGCGAACAAATATTTGGCATGTCCTGAAAACAAGCTGGCTGCAGCTTGGCAAAACCGCACGGTTTCTGCACAGAGAAGTTCTTCTGCTTCCTTCAAAAGGGGTTTTCTCAGCGAGCATGTTTTTGAGTCGTTTGACTGCACAACCCAGGCCAGCTGTCAGGATCACACCACTCGTCTGCGTGACGTTATTCTTTGAGCAAACACTCCTACTGATGAATACATGTCTGCTTTTCTGAAGAACCACAGGAGAAGTTCTCATCATCGACTGCTAAACTACAACTCTGCCGCTGATGCCCTTAGAAGCGCAGGTGGCTGCCAGGAGAGCAGGCAGCTTCCAACCAGCGACGAGTGACGGTCGTTCCTCTATCGGGAAACACTGGTTAAGCCATTCCTGGTTGATACGGCAGGCGGCAGAGGCCCACTTTTCTGTAAAAACAAGCTATTTAGTGGCAATGTATGGATGAAATGTTTGTGATTGCTAATGAAGCAGAGCAGCTGCACTGAGCATGTTGTATGTGCTACGTTCAAAACCTCACGCCAAAACTTTCTCAGTTTTGTTGTATATTCGATATTTGGTCACTGACACGCATGAAGAAACTCAGTATTTCTGAGCCATTTCCACACAGTCATTATTTCAAGGCTCAGTGTTTCTAAACAAACGCTGGCCACCAGGGAACAGAAATTAAATTCAAACCCCTGTTTCCCAGTCCTCAAGAAATGACCAGACCAACCTGGCACTCCTGCTCTGCTTCAGCAGAGGGTCTTCAGCAGCTCTTTTCCCACCTAACACCAGAGACAACACCTCAGCCCTCATTTCAGCTCATTCACATGAATTTCAGAACACTTCGGTGAGGACATTTTCCTCATTTGATCCAAATAGGATACGACACCGATGTTTTTCAAAGAGATTTCAAAAGAGCTTTCCACAGCCAGGCTGTCTGGGATGTGAAGTGGAGCACTTGCAGTGCCAAAAGTCCTCCGAGTCAGCTCTTCTGTTCGCCGCAGTCTTCGCCCCTCTGGCTTTGCGGAGAAGCACTCGCATGTATTTTATATAATGTTTTTTGTCCTGCTCACAGTTTCCACTGACAGAGAGCACGCTTGGGAGGTTTCCTCCATCTTGCTCGTCAGCAGACGCCCACCTTGTACCCACCTCACAGAGAATACCATGCCACCACCTCCGTTGTGAGCACGTGCCCTATTTCACCCATATCTTCTATTACCACCTCGAGGCACCATTTTCATCTCAACAGTATTTCTGCAGTTCCTTGCCCCATTTTTGGTCTGAGGGAGCCACATACTCAGACACGTGCTCCCTGGGCTTCGGCTGGCCATCAGTAACCTCATTAAGCAAGACACCTGGTGGCTCCATCTGGCAGCAAACACCCTTCTACACCCGTTTCTTAACGGATGGAAATTCATTATTCCTACAAGCGCTCTGGCAAACTGTGGCTTTAGACATGAATCATATGATACATTTCAAATTGGTATTTAAAATATAAATGACCGTAGCAGGTATGGCTCAGCAGAGCTGTAGGTCCAGCAGCAGAGACACCAGTCTTGCCGGTATTTCCTGATCCAGGGGACCTCTGCAGGGAAGACTAAGGGCACAGCCCTGATTCCTCCTGGGAAGAAAAGTACCCATTTTAACAGAGGCCATTGCATTCTGTAGTTAATAATTTGTCTGAGGCTTAGCCGGCATTATTTGGGAAGCAGAAAATGTGCATAAATGCGCATCAGAGCTGGTCTTGCAAAGGGGGACAGACACCAGGGCAAAGCCCCCGTGGCCAGGAGGAAGAGAGCAGCTCACGTTGTGCACTTCTGTGCCAATGTGCATATCGGTCTCCCGAGTCGCTTTCCGAGCATGGACTGACTGCAGACTAAGAAATTATTAACTTCTTACATTTAGAAGATACCATTGACATTAATCCCAGAGTACATTTTCAATGCCCTTGGCACAACACATCCAGGAGAGTCAGTAAAAGTGGTGTCAGTCACTTTTGCAACCCAGCCGGCATCTGGGAGCCGCTCTTCCCTGGGCATCATGGCACAAGCAGGGCTGCGGGCACACCCGCAGAGCATCCTCGTGCGCTGGGAGGGCCGTGAGCGCCCTGTCCTGTATCCCTGTGCTCTGGAGGAGATGTGACCCTCGTCGCTAAATAACCTGTCATCCGTGACACGGGGACTTCTTCATTTTTGGCACTCATTTCTTTTCTTTCTTAATACTTTTTTGCTTCTCCATAGATTAGGATTTTTCTGAATGCTCAAATTACTACTCATTAAAATGAAAAATTTATTTTCCATTTGGCAGCATTACAATGAATAAAACATCACTGGGATATTATTCTGCTTGGGGCTATAGGTGCAGACCTTCAGAAACGAGGACGGAAGACCTTGAGTGGTGTTGAGGACTGAAAAAAAGACAGTGACTTCCAATGTTGCTCAGCCTGGAGGAGACCAGGGGAAATTTTCCATTGCTGAATATTCACAGTACAGGCGTTTCTGAGCTAATCATTTGGTTTCAGAATTTTTGCACGCTGACTGCCAAAAATAAGTTACTATGAAAATGGGTTGCTGTATATGTATGAGCTGGCATAACACTGCACATTTTGGAGGTCAGTGCAAAAAGGGAGAACATGAGCAGCCAGCCCAGACGAGGCGTTGGCCCAACATCAACCTCTGCTTACGGGAGGCATCCAGCACATGGAAAGGAGGTGCAGGAATCTCACAGCAGATGAGGAGGGCAGGGGGTTATCCATCCATTTAAGAGGTCTCGCCTTCATTTTTTGCAGACTGGTTGAACTACAGAGCTCAATATCCTCTCTGAAATATTTATTACTCTAGGTTTTCATACCGCATAATTGCAACCCTTTTTTAGAGTCCTGCATCTTAGGATCTCAGTGTGGTAGGAAATTCAGCTATTTGATCACAGGCTGTTTCTAATTAACGTGGCATTCTGATATTCTCCATGTGATCAGGGTCTCAGGTCCATATTGGAAAAAGCTCAATCTGTTCACTTTAAATATAGCTTTGGTAGTGACTTTCCTATTGCCAATTCAAATAGGCACACACAATTGCTTTTGCAATTCAAGACAATGTACACAGAAGTTCACGCTCTGCTCCTGGCTGTTTGCCATATTTCCCTACAGCTAATAACATTCTGTCTAGAAACAACCAAGCCGATAATTTGCACCCATCAACCTCGTGTAACATAATGTGCCAGCTATTTAGTACTGGAAAATTTATCACTCAACAAGAGTCAAGGATCTTGTACCAAGCAATACTCCCACTTTCCAATTCCTGTCATTTCACTTGCTCTACACAATTTGCCAAAACATCTCACTCCCTAGTCTGTCTGCAGATTTAAGACCGGCATTTATATGTATTAGACTGGTCACAGAAAGCCAACTATAAATTTATCTATAAAAGCTAGCCACGCAATGTGTAACAGAATACTCAAATGTGAGTAATATGTACAAATGAATATAAATATTGAACTTGGACACCAGAGCAATTAGACACTGTCACATTAACAACACCATCTCCTCCATGCACAGGAGAGAAGGAAAGGGGAGGGTTTTCTTCCTGTATGGAACTCTGGCCATTTGTCATATGAGTGGTGCAGATGACCAGTAATGAAATGTGGGAAATTCATCATCATAATGAATGACCATGAAAGCAATTCCTTTTCATAAAATGTTATAATTGCAGTAATTAAATACCTGGTTGTTTAGTTGCTGACCATTGCAGTTGCACGTAATCCATCACAGTGTACAGTGGTAACAGCACATTAAACACATCCTCAGCTATAAAATTGAGTAGCCTGAGCATGGCTGTGAGTTGCCACCCTAACTGATCAAACCGTAATCTCTCCAGGAAAATCTGAGGTGGTGACAAAAGCTGTGGCCTGAGTGCCCCAGCGTTTAAGAGCAGAAAAAGTGACTGCAAAGAACTTTTAAAAATTTGCGGGGAGAGGAGTCAGGGCCACTCACAGCCATGTGCTGAGCATCTGCCAAGGACCAGTGACTTCCAGGGGAGAGGGAGTCAGTTCTGCAGCTCTTCTGGCCCACTGCCGGAGCTGTGGTGGGCACGCTGAGCTTGGGGATTGGTGCTAGGAAGTCCAAATTCACGTTACGCTTCCTAGCCATGCATGGCAAGGGGAGGTGCCAGCCCTCTGGCGCGCCAGGATTACATCCAGGGGGCCCACATCCTCCCAGGGACAGCAGCCAAGCCAGGGCAGTGAGAGGGGCTGTCGGGGAGGCTGCAGCAGGCGCGGGCTTGTTCGCAGGAGCCCCAGTGGCAACAGGATGGTGGTGTGCTTCAGTAGCTCCAGTAGCTCTCTCCATAAGGACAGGCCACGTTTATGTCCTTCACATACGCTACATAAGTCCTCGGTTGGGCTCTGCCCATGGCATGCACAGAGCTGCCTCCGGAGGCGGCTGCACAAGCAGGGGCTGCCACTGGGAGCTAAAGGACACCCTGCCTTGCGTGATTGCAAACACAGCCTAAATAACAAATAATAAACTTTACCATTATAATAGAGGACTAATAGGTTTGCCCTAATGGATAGCACATTTCTGTGCTGCTCTGTATCAATACAGATGTATTGCTCCAGGCAATATGAGCAATTAAGCTGTAATGAGCTGCTTCCTCTGCACACACAAACCTGATCCTGAATTTCCTAAATTAAACTGTAATGAATGATCCAAACCAAGACGGGTCAACAGGGGACAGCACGGGGCTCTGTTGGGCTTAAATCCACTTGTGCTTTTTCCTTTACTTCTGAGGGACACTGGGATGGGCAGAGGGACTCTGGGGTAAGTGAGAAGAAGAGCTGAGGGATGTGCGTTAGTGGTATGTCCAAACCACACCTCTGTCCCCACGCACAGCGCTGGAGAGCGTGGCACCAAGGGCAGGGTGCTGCCACCGCACACGGGCCGCCGGGCCGGGGACCGCTGCTCACAGCCCCAGCCCCTCCTTTCCTGCATCCCCACCTGCACCACTGCAGACGCAGCAGTCTTCAGCGTGGGAAAGCACAAGAGAGTTCAGTAAATGATTTTCCTTCAGGTAATGGAAAGAAGGTCAGTGGTTTTTCTGTCTTACAGAGCTGCTTTTTTATATTTCTACAAATATTTGAATCCTCTGTTTTCCATCCTTCCTGGACAGGGGAACCTGGTCATGCAACCAGCTGCTGCTACAGCTGCCATCTCCTTTGCAGCCATGAAACTGAGCTTCACAGCTCATTCTTTGCCCTAATCTTACATACTGCTTCCATCTCTAAGAGAATCTTGCATTTATTCTGATGAAAGGATTAATTTGGCAGAGAGGTTTTAAATATCCCAGGCTCATACACATCTGGTTTATCTTCTGCAGTACATCATTTCCCCTCAACAGGAGTTCAACCCAAAGAAATATCCAAGGGGTAGACAGTAAAAAAGTAGGGATGAGAAGAAGGTTGGATAAAAGCACACACAATACAGTCACATGATCGCCAGGAATAAGAAAAGAATTGGTCATTGCAGACAAGTAAGGTTAACGCAGCAAGACACTGTATAATTAAAACAGTTGTCCTTATGCAAAATTCAGCAGATATTCCCAAATGTCAATGCCAGACAAATTGCACCATCTGGTCAGCGAGATAAAGTCTTTTAACAAGAACTTTGTAGACTGAAGGTTCTCATCCATAAAAACAGGTCATGTTGGTACACTATGATTTTCCAAATCGAGGGCAATCTACTCTTCCTCCTCTCTCCTACTTCGTCCTAACTTTAAAAAGCACACACGGTGCATCCCCAAAGTGATACTGTCCAAAAAAAAAAAGGATCTGATCTTAACTGTCTCCTTTCTTACAGTGATAATTCCCTATTTTGCCTGATTCCAGATGCCAACATTATTGTTGAAAGACCATTTGTCCTGTTAGGAAGCCATCTAAATAATAAATATAATAAATATATAACAAATATATTCTATAATAAATATATATGGTATATCTTAATATATACACTTTAATAATATATTATTATATGCTACTATAAAATAATTGTATATTATATGAATATAATATAATATAATAAATAATTAAAATATATGTTGCTTTACAAGACGCAACAATGTCTAAACTACCCGTGTAATTTTGACCAGAACATTTTTGATCTGTTTGGAGATTCCGGTGTCTTGAAGGCCTTATTTGTTATGCCCATCCAAAACTATTCTCTGAACTGCCTTTGACTAACACAAACAATTTTTCTGATTCTCAACAAAAGTGCTCTGCATGGGGTTGCTGCCTGCGGAGGCAGCTGAGGCTCAATCCTGCTGCACAGGACCCAGCCCTGTTTCTCTGAGGTTGCGGCAGGGTTTTGTCCCGCTGCCTCGCAAGCAGTGTCTGACATTTGCACATGCCCTCAATAGCATCATGATTTCCAAAATAGACTTCAGGGTGCCTCCTGCACTTCTGGAGAAGAGCTGGCGACTTCTGCTTAGGAAACGTTTTACCCTTTTGTATTTTTGCCGTTGGTTTAGCAAGAGGCAAGTCGAACTGTCGGAACCACTGGGTGCAGACCTGCACCTTCTCATTAGACATTACCCCTTGGACACGGTGGGTCTGGCCATCTGCTGCACCGTGCCCTCTGCAGAGCCACCACACGTGTGAAAGGCAAATAAAACTGCCTTCCACAGCCTGATAACACCATAAGACAACTTTGCTCAGCCCTCAGGACACAAGCATGCGGGAGGCAGACCACAGGCACGTGAGGGATTTTTCCAAGCCCACCTTAGCCCTTCTTAGGTTGAACAGCATTATTAGAGGGGACCTCTGCATGCCCAGAGGTGCTGGGCACTCCCAGACCGCCAGCAGCGGGGTCTGAAGCCCTTTTGGCACCACCCGTGTAACTGCACATGAATTTCTCATGCCATGTCTGCAAAACGAGCCCAGGAACCACAGGTATCCCCTCCCGTAAGACCTGATAAATGAGCCGTTTCAGAAAAAGGCAGAGGTAATCTTTCCATTTGTGTCAACACAGCTAGAGCAGCCGTTGATGCAAAAACCTACTGGCCTTCCCACATCAAACATCTGTAAATTGGCCATTATTTTGGCATGCCTAGACATAGCTTATAAAAGTCTGCCAATTAGTGGAAAGCATGAAGCCTTTACCTGACGTGCTGATAATGCCAGAGTATCTCAAGACAGTTGCTCATAAGTGGTTAAATCTTCAAAATTCTTTTTGAAGAGACGATGAACTAACGCTACGTAATAATCTCAAAGGCTGAACGTCAGGAGCACTGCAACAAAAAAACCAGCTTTGTATGGGGGGGGAAGTTCTCCTCTGTCAGTATGGGTTCAGAAATCTAACAGTTTTAATTACTGTTTTATACATAGTATTAATTCCCTTGATTGTGCTGTGAAATCAAAACACCTACTGAAGACCTTTTTCCCCTCTAAAAAAAGCCCTCAAAGTAAATAAATATTCATACACATCTGCCCATTTGAAATGAAAGGAGAATGAATCAATAATTTTCATAGCTTAGTAACCTCCCGCCAAGTGCCCTGTTATTTGAGATTTTTATGTGGCGTTTGCCTTTATGAAATTCTATTTAATACAAGTTTAGAAGTCAGACAAGCATGGTACACTAAATCAAAGCTGTTTTCTGGGCTACATCACATAGCAAAATATCCATCTGTTCTCTTCCCACCACATTGCAAGCTGGTATTTTAACATTCATAGTAGAAAGTTATTTTCAGATATCCAGAGTACAGCTACAGCAGTGCTGTATCCGTTAAGACACCTGTATATATCCTCATTTCTCTATGCTGAACAAGTTACTACGTGTTGGAGGCCAGCCCTGTACACGACACTGCATTTGTTACCCCATTAGAGTTACAATGGGAAAGACAATCAGATGATGAACTTAGAGATCTGCTTCACATAATGTCAGAGATCTCATTTTTACTGATGCGCCTCAAGATTTAGGGTGCAGAGAAGTGATATTTAAAGAGGCATTTGAAAAGAGAGGGGAGGCTGCAGGTGGTGCTCGTATTTCCAGGCGCTGGAAGGATGACAGACTACGGTGCATCGGGAGAGCGTAACCGCCCCTGGAGAGGCTCCGGGAGGACGTGAGCATATTTAAAGATGAATTTGTAGTGTAAATCTAACCGTTCTTTGTCGCGCACGATCTTGTAATGGAAACATGCACACAGTACTGGGGATGAGAAGGAATAATCAGAAAGGTAAATGCCACTTGTGGCTTTTTTTTTTCTACTCTTGACATTTGCAGTAGCTCGTGTTCTTTCTCCAACTCAAACGTCCTGTTAGGGCAGGAGAAGCGGCTGGATATTCTGTGTGTCCAAACTGCCAGGAATTCAGGGGGAATGGAGGTGGGGGGGGTCACTGCAGATGAGCAAAACATTAAGGAAGCAAAGGACAAATCCCACAGAATCAGCAGGACCTGCAGATTCCCAGGGGAAGCCAACTCCACGGTACCACGTGTGCCAGATGTCCTGGCAACCCACCACTGCAAAACCTTGCTGCAAAATCAGTGACCCTGCCAGCATCCCCAATTCTAAGACAGGGTGATGATTTCAGGCAGTCACCAGTGAGCAGAATAATAAACGTAAAACCCAGGGCTTTACCAAGCAGAAACTCCATCTTGACCCTAAGTTTGTAATCAGATGCATTGGAGAAAGTCAGTAGTTTCATGGTCAGGTTTATGAAAGCAATGGTATGGGGGATACATATGCATATTTTTAATATATAGATATATTCACACACATATATCTCTCAAGAAAAGGAAAATCAGTCTCATTCAGAACCAGATGCCCGACATATAAATTTATTAAGATGAACGAAGCTACCTCATTCACCCTTCATGCCTGGAGGTTGAAAACTCAGGTAATCTTACTTCTCCCTGGCATCGAAGCGCTCTGTTTCTCCCCGCTAAGTTCTCAACAATAATTCACATCTCTGTGTCGCATTGATCAAACCGGTCCTTGAGATCCTATTCTTTTGTCTACATCTTCTCTTATAATCAGCTCCTAAGACCATGGGGAGGTAAGGCTTCTGGCAGAAAAAACTGTTTATTGTACTGACCTCTTCGATCAATAGGTAGAGTTCGGTATAAAATCAGTTTTATCATACGAATATAATGACTTGCAAGACAACAAAAGGGCATTTCAATTTTTTATCAAAACCTTTAGTGAGAGCATAATCCCCCAAGGTGAACTTCTTCTGGGACAACCCAAGTAGCCAGGAGTGAATAAGCATCTTACAACTTTGGTATTAACCGAGAATTGATTCACGAATCAGCAGGGACCATTTAAAGGAGCCGGCCATTTCTTGTCCCTGACTATGGAGAGCAGTGGCTGGCATGAACCTGTGCAGCGAGTAAATTAAGTCAGGGGCCAGCCCCGTTTTAAGAGGAGTTCAGATCGAGTGGTGCGCAGAGAGCTGCGGCTCCGTCGGTGCCATCAGCCCTCTCCAGCATCTCTGCTCTCCCTGCCAAAAAAAGTTGTGTGAAAGAGTTCTGCGTGGATTTACAGCACATCCAAAAAGTAAACAAATCCGTGGAAGCTCACCACAGCAGGAGAGGAGTAAGCAGTCCCTCCGCGGAGCGAGCCAGGTGCCGGAGCTCCACCGCAGAGCAGGAGCTGTGCAGGGCGCGGGTGCCTGCGACACGGGGCCAGTGCCGGGCCGGCGGTGAGGACAGGGTGCTGCCAAAGCAGCAAAGCCGAGAAGGTGCAATTGGGACGCAGGAGACCTTTGATTTGCACCTCCTTCGTGTTAAGCTGGCAAAACCGTAAGCAGCGCTGGCGAAATGCACAGGGAGCTGGATGAAGATGGGTGTGATCTGATGGGCGTTAGTGCAGGCGACGTTTCAGTCTGCGTGCAAAACCTTTTAGGCAAACTCAGAAACACTCTGGATTTTCTAAATAACAGTGTTATCAACTATACCTCCACTGGGCCGCATGTTCTGAAATCTGTCACTTGAGCCTAATGAAGTAGACATTAATTAGATCACAGTAGTGTCTGACTGTGTACTAGACTCTAAAAATAGGATAGCAACCTTCCATTTTTTCCCACAGTACTGCATGAAACCCGTCTCCCAACATTCACCAGGTACACAAATTCCCAGCGAAATCATCGAATCGCTTCCATCGACTTCTATGGAAACCAAACTAAATACATACCAGACACAATTGTACTGGGCATTTAATAATCCACTACACATAGAAGTTTGTATAAGTTAAAACATACATTTTAAATCACTCATTGAATTAATGAGTACTCAGTATCTATTAACAGTTCCCTAGCTGTACTCAGCATAAGGAGAGAAAGCAGATCACCGAGAGAAAGGCATAGCATGGAGGAGAGGCAGGGAAGGCAGCCACGGGCCACAAGTGCCCTACATTGTGATACCTACGCACCATTAAGCTCTGTGCCGGCACAGTAAGTATTTTGAACTGTAAAACATAGGTATAGAAAAGGCTCGTATTACATTAGCAAGTCACGATCCTTTTGCTGACCTAAGTACATTTTGCACAGCATTTCCCTTCCACGGGGAGATGGCACAGGCTGGGGCTGGACCAGCCCCAGGACAGGACTGGTCTGTGATGCTTTTTTACTCTGGGAGATATTAGGCAATTATTCAGAGGCGGGTACAGTGTCATGGTCCACAAACACGGTGCTGTTCTGCGCAGCAATAATGATACTTTTAAAAAATGGGGCAACCTTGAAAGTATCCAAAACTGCACATCTTCTATCACGTTGGCTGCTATTACAGTAAATTGAAAAGAACAAAAGAAAGCATCCGAAGCACTTCTGCTGCCAACGTCCCCTGATACTGCCATCCCTGCGCAAGGGAGCTGAAGACAAATTCCCCAACAACAAAACTTGGAGCCGTTTTTCTGCAGAGCTTCCCAGGCTAAGGAGAGAATCATTGTAAGAGGGGAGAAGAATCGACTTGTGCATTTAACCAAACGTTAATCTCTGAGCTCCCACCAAGCCACATGAAGTCTCTCATTCGTATCCAATGAACCACCACGCTTCACCAACAAAACCCACAAGTTGAGAGCGTTATCTCATCAGAAACACACCGATTAACGCATCAGGACCCAGCTCCTGACAGCTGATCCTCCACATCACGCAGGAGAGCAATGCTTTCTCTTTGCTGCTTTGTAGCACACAGCAGACGCTTCCTCACTATTTAAAAGTTGTTCAAAATTAACACTTCTGACCCGAGACCCACCAGACGGAGGTTTCTAGCTGGAGAGGGGCTGTGTGTACTGAGGCGCTGAATTCTCCCAAACACTGGAAA
Organism: Fregata magnificens; assembly: GCA_013389945.1. Taxonomy (NCBI): domain Eukaryota; kingdom Metazoa; phylum Chordata; class Aves; order Suliformes; family Fregatidae; genus Fregata; species Fregata magnificens. Next base: position 248,398 of record WAAD01036695.1, on the reverse strand, counting down.
ACTCTTTTGTCTGTCTGAGACTTAATTACCTTCCATTTTGATGCATCATGATTATATGAACAGAAATGCACAGACCTAGCTATGTAAGGTTTTAAAAAGCGACAAATTTGAAGGCAAAAGGAGCCTTTTAATAATGTTTCTAAGCACAGCGTGGCTGAGATTCCAGGCTGTTGTAAGAAAGCGAGGATCCTCTTTTGGCAGAGGGCTGTAAAGGACATCATGTCAGACAGTATTTTGTCGTCTTCGTACCCGTCAGCCTTCTAAAATCAGCGAGAGCAGATGATATGGAAAGCAGATATGAAGCGAGGGCTCGCTGGATGGTCTGTAGGTGGAGGGGGTGGAAAGAGGCCACAGAGTATTTGGACCACCCCTGGGGGTTTTGGGCCCCGAGGGTTTTCTCTGGTTAGATGGTGCTGGGTGTGCTGGTGCTCAGAGCAGCTGGTGGTGTAGGGAGGGAGCACGCTGCCTCTCATCCCCACCGCCTCCTGTGCCCCGAGCGGTTTCCAAGTCTCGCCCACTCAGGGGCATAATTATGATGACTTTGGAAATCATTCCTCTCTGCCCGTCTCCATGCATAATTTCAAATAAGCCTCCCAGGCAACCAGCAAGAAGAGCTCCACAGAAAACAGTGGCAAGCTTTGAAGTTCAAGCCTCTGTTCTGTTTCCAGAAAGATTTTGATTTAATGATAGATGCATACCCTGCCAGGAAAGAAATTTCATAATGGAAAGCAAATTTTCTTGGTATAAATATAAGCCGACTGCGGAGCTGCAGTGTAGAGCAGTCCCCAGAGAACAGGCAGGACTTTGGGTCGAGCCCAGGTAAGCTCAAGCCTGGGCTCAGCCACCCCCTCAGGCTGCGCCCTGGGGCTAGAGAGTTTACTTCTGTCTCATTTTCTATAGCTATAAAGGTAGTAGAGATAGTAATAATCTGAGCACGGTTGTGAACCGAAATGTTTGTCTAAGTTGTGCGAAACACAGGTTGATGCCCGCAGTTGTGCAGCGGTCAGCCTGACCTGGAAGCGTTAACTTGCCCCAGTTTTATTCCTTTCTGAGGACTGCATATGTACGGCTCAGTTATTCAGAATGTGGAATGCCTGTAAGATGTCAGCAAATCATTTAATGGTTATTATAAGTGACTTTTTATTACTGCTTCAGTAACTATAAATTCCATTTGGTAACATCAATTATATTAATATAAGTACCCTCAGTTTACTCATTATAATTAAAGCAGCTCCTAAACAACTAACTTAAGAAGAAAATGCCTTTCTTATCCCAAGTAAAGCAGAGCTTGTTTTTTGCCTCTCCCTAGGCATTCAGTCACTTTATTAAGCCATAACAAAGTACACAAGGCTAATTACAAAAGCAGTAGTTCTGAGAGGCACAGCTTTCCTCTAATTTAAAACACACTGAGCAATCAGAGTGAACAGAGACTGCCTTTTGTAAAGGCATTCTGCAGCCTCCACCAGGTAGATCTCAACAGAAGGGGTTAAATGGGTGATTTGGGTAGTCATTGGCCACTGGTGGCTTTAACTGGGAACGGGGTTCGACCCCATGATTATTTAGATCACGTTTATGTTAAGAGAGCCTTTCCATTCCCTTTCTAGGGGACAGTTTGGGACCATTATCTTTTTTTAAAGAGCTATTATGAAGGAAACAAAAAGCGCTGGTGGCAGTTGCAATGTCCAAACCAAGTGAGGGTTAGCCAGGCTTTGGGGACATTTTTCACATCTGTCATTAATTCTTCGGCTCATCTCAGCCTTGCTTCACCCTACCCTGGGGCTGAAACTGGGTTTATCAACTTTTTTTTTTTAAACTGCTTTTGCAGAGGTGAGACCGCCAGTTCATTTTACCTCTGAAGCCAGATTGGAATTGCAGAATCCAGAGACAAAAGGCTGGTGCTCCACGCTCAGTGCACAGTACCCTCTCAAAAAGACTTACAGTCCCTTCTCCCACACACACACAAACACCTTTTTCACACTCTGACTTTCTGGTTCGGCTATTCTTGCCTCTTATCCGGGTTTCCAAAACCTTCACCCTACCCAAAGTCCCAGGGCCCACAGGCTTGCTGAGGAGCTACTCACAGATTACGGGGCAACTGAACATGAACAAAGCCAAGAAAATGAAGCTGGATCTTTCCTTCCGCTTGCATGGATTTTGGTGTTCTTAGAGCAAATCCCCAGATGATGCAGGGAAAAAAAATAATATCAGTATTCCTCACCTGAGCATGGGTACCTCTTAATTTTAACAGCGATTGAAGGTGAAGCTGTGTGTCATATCATTGCTATATAAAGGAATTTTTTAATATATACTCTCATAGCACTTGTGCAGAGCCCAATAGCTGGGACAGCCAGGAAAACGGCAACGCAGGGACAAACGCCTCTGCACAAGGACCTGCACGCCGAGGCACGTAGCTGGCAAGCAGCACCAGGCAGAAGCACCGTCCTCAGTGTCCAGCAGAGCCCTGCCGACCCCTCCGTACCCCTCACTATTGCCTCTCCCTTCATAAGCTCCCCAGCCTTTTCTTGAAGACTTCGAGAAACAGAGATCTCACCAGGTTTATTGCAACGACGGGCCCGCGTCGCCGGTTGGGCTGTGCGCCTGCTTTCCTGTTCGCGCTGCTCTGGTTCCCATCACAACGTTGATTTCTGTCACGGGGATAGACCAGCATCGGATCTTCACATTCAGCTTTAATCACCTTTGACCAGCTGAGAACAGAAAGCTCCCTTAATCCATTTGGGGGGAAATAGCCTAAAAACCTGAGAAACTACTGCAAATGGGCATCACCCAGCTGGTTTACATGAGCTGCCAGAAACTGGCTGGGAAGGAAACTCCTCTCCCAATTCCCCCCTTTTTCCCCCATGGACAATTGTGTGCAGCTGTAATTGCATCTGAGATGTGCCAGTGTAAAACCCACTTCCCTTATCTTTAAAGATGTATCTTCCAGTTCACGCTTGCGGTGCAGATATTTATCTTAAATAACATCAGCAAAATGAACCCACCATGACTTTTATTTTTCAGACACAATATTCTTGTCAGCAGTAGAGAGCTTAAGTCTTCTTTCCTTTCACACCTATTAGGTTGGAACAAGCTTTAAAAGCATAAATAACCTTCCCCATAGCATAATGAAAGACCTTATTATAGCCTGGGATTAATTTCTCTAATCTATTTACAAGCAAAAAGGTCAAACTCAAATTTGACGCTGAGGAAGGGAGGCAGGACTCATTATCTCCAGAAAGACTCAAGAAAATGGATGAGCATAAACATCTGATAGTTTTGGAACTTGAAGCCGTGTCCTAGCTTCTAATTAAAAATTATCCGGCAAAGCACTGATTCGCAAATGCCATTAGCTACAAGAAAAATGAAATTCCTAATTACTAATCAAAAATGTTTTGATCTCAACAATTTATTTATTTTAAAAAGTCTTCTTAACCCCTCAAAATGCGTTCTATTCCTTTTCCTTCTCTGTGTAAAAACTCGGCATTATCCTTTCATCACCGAAGGATCAGTAGGACACCACCGCACACAGAGCACAGCCTTTCCCAGGCATTGCATGAAGGGGCTCTCACAAACCTCACCTCACCGCCCACGCATCCCATCTAATTCCCCTCTTGCTGAAGTGCAGCTGTGGGCACCGCAGGCGCCACAGGCAAAGCCGCTTTAGCAGCCGGCCCTGCCAAGGCGGTACGAGCCCCGCTCGTCGGGCGATGCTCCAGCGCGGCCGCTTGGACAGACAGCCCGGGCACAGGGGCAGAGGGAGGGGATGCTGCTACATGGACGCTGCACACAAGCTGCCTTAGGTGAGTACCCAGAAAGGGCATTTTTGCAGAACAAATCTCACTCCGGAGATTTGGGAAAGGGCTCAGTTTCTGCCTCCACGTGCCGCGCACGGCCCAGCTGTTCCTGAGGCTGTGCCTCCCTCTCCAGGCAGCCCAGGAGCTGTAATTGCTGCCGGTTGTCGTCTCATCAAACCTTGCCCCAGGCAGAAGTTAATTGACGTGGGCTTAAGGTAGCCGGCAATATCTGCTGGACAGCCCGCACGACGGCTGTGAGCGCTGCTCGTTTCTGTCGTGGGTAACGATGCAGACAGCCTGCCAAACGGCTCTGATGGAAATCATCTCATGGAGCATGAGAGGTGTCATGCTGAGCTCCAGCTCAGGCTGCGAAGCTGCAGAATACAAAATACAAGACCACCACCGGCGTTTTTGTAACTGGGTATTTTTGTCCTGTGCTCACGATGGCTTTGCTCAAGTCTTTGAGATTTCACCTTGCGATGTCTCAATCGACCGCATTCCCACATCGTGTGCCCCAGCCCATGCTCTCCGGAGGGTGCAGAGCAGAGGCACAGCGCCCTCCCTCACCCTCCAGCAGCCCTCCCGAGGCTGGGGCATGAATCCTGCCAACACACCCCCACACACACCTGAATATCAGAATTCCTTCTATGTTTGCCATCCCGAAGAACTCCAAGTGCCCCTGTAATGGGGATGTCAGTGCTCCCTTTCCCCTCCCATCTGACAGGGATCTCACTCAGGGACACCCACGGGGCTTTTCCCACTCATTTATCTGAACTTTGCTTGTAGGACTTTACTCCTAATGGCATTTTTGCGAGGAAGCCCAGCAGGGACTAGCATTTCTAGCTGCACGGCCTTGGGGCAAGCTCAGACCCCGCCGGGTCTCTGCCCCCGGACAGGGTGAGCAGAGCTGCCACCGCCGAGCGTGCCCATGGCAAAGCAATCCTAACTCCTTCCTGGTCGTGTCTGGAGAGAAGTGCTCTGCAAACATGCCAGTGAATAAACTACTAAATAAATTTAGTACCTACTAAACAGGTACTAAAATATTCTATGAACAGGAAAAAAAAAATTTTCATAGATATTACTCATTTTCCTCAACTGCTGGTTAATAATATTGAATTTTGTCCTGCATGCAGTCTTCACTGCTACCTAAGAATAACGCACATTCTTAAAGACATGAGAGCGCTTGACACTTTGCCCACTAATAGCCAAGGGCTGTAATATAACAACTCTGGGACAATCCAGCAACCAAAGAAACCAAACCCCCCTTGTAATAACCACCCTCCCAAAGAGCACTCAGCGGTACGTTCACAGCCAGAGCGGGGCTGCACCACGTGATATGAGTATTTGCATTAATACTCCTTGAGTAGCTGACTACACTCCTTGGACATCAGAGGGAGTCAATGTATAGAGACCGTATGTATTTATTCAGTGTGTTAACTGTGTTTGTATCTGTTTATTGCATTTGTGTGCATACTTAATGTATTTATTTAACTCTATGAAAAATGTGCCAGGAGATTTTTCAGTTTGTATCCATCTTCACCAAATGTAAATAAAACCAACCTCACTAAGAGCCCTGCATAGACCACTGTTTCCATTCGTACTGAAGACCGATGCCGACAAAATTGATATTATCTTATTTCTGCCACAAGAATGATGTGGAATTATGTTGCCTAACAAGGCAAGAAATAAATGTAGTAGGAAAACAGCGCTCCCAGAGTCAGCAGTACAGCCTGTGCAGAGCCCAAGACACCATTGTATACAATTCCTACCATAAGAAATATGCAATATGCCACTTATTTTTATGAGATATTTCTTACCGGTGTCAGGCAGAAGGATGTGGCTACTGGGAGCATGGAGGATGCAAGTGCCTCTCATAGTAAGCTGCATTCTGCGAGCAGTCTAGGGAATCATGCATTAATATAAACCAGTTGCTTTTTATATTCTCCTTTTTAATACAAAGAATCATTTTTTATGCATTTGAACAGCTGATTTTTTAAAAAGATGGGAGAGGATGGCTGGTTCTCAACTGCCTTTTGCCTGAGAAGTTGAAATAAGGACCATGAAGTAAGATATCCTACAGCTCCAGTTGTAAGAGCTTCTTTGCTCTGTCACTCAGGGGAAATCAATACCACCCTCAGCTGGAAAGTGCAGCCCATACCCAGCAAATTGCTCATCTCCCCAGTTTCTTCCTAAATCCACATTGCTGCAGATACTGAGCATTTGAGGGGAGCTGAACCACACAGAATAGTCTAAAATGCACTAGTCTACTAAAAGACAAGCAAAACCATAAAACATCCATTGTATAGACTATGGATATGTGCTTGCACAGGATGTCTCTTATTCCCAGAGAATTTAAGTACCTGGAGAAAGAAATGAGGAGTTCAGTAATTAGTCCTCTCACAATCACGTCGGGTTTTATTCCAAATAGCTCTTGCAATTCCTCAATGCCAAAGAAAGGAGGAGGGGGGAAAAAAAAAAAAAAGAAAACCAGGTATCGCGAGGACTTTTATGCCCCAGACTAAATAAACACGCAGGATTATAGACACTGCCTGAACTGAACAGGTTTCCTGCCTGGGGCAGGGAAGGAAAGGAAGGTGAAAAAACTTTCCTACAGCACATCCAATGGCATAAATCCGAGCAGCTTTTAGGTACAATCTGTTTTTTCAGGCACCGCACATCTCTGGAGTATTGAGTCTGGCCCCACCGCTACTTTGCTGGGCATATAAATGGGACTATCGAACTACTCAGCCAGTTTTCTGGATTTACTACAGAAAGGGTACTTTTGAAAACTTCATCCCTGCTGTGGGCATAATCAAGGGATAATTAGGACTTAGTGAAGCCTACAACCTTTCTGCTCTCGCTCTTTCTCTGCTTTTCATGAAAGGGAGAAGATAAGAGCTTGCACAGCATGCCAAACTCTTCCTTTATTTTTGTTATCACATTGCTAACTACTTTGTGGTTTCCAAATCAGGCTACAGAAAAAGGCTCCCTTTCCACCTCCTCCCCACACCCTTCCCAGAGCACAGTAAAGCTCCACAGCAGATTTCTTATGATTATCACTCTCTCACTTTCTAACGTGATTATCAGTAAATGGCTCTGAGTAACTATTTGAAAGCATTTTCAAAATTTGCTTTTAAATAAGATTTATAAAGCCCATAACATTCCTTTCCAAAATCCAGGCATCCATTTATGAAAACAAGTCACTTCTGAAATAGCCTGTTATCACTATTTATGTCTTCATTTTTTGACTTCACAGCTCGTTTTTTGACTTCTCTCCCATGCCAGCCAAGAGAACCAAGCCCAGCAAGCGGGGCCAAATGCTGTGGGACCGAAGAAAGCAAGAGGACCCAAAACTTCAGCCCTGAGCGTGTTCATCAGCTTAGCGGGGCATCGTTACATCTGAGCAAATATACCTTTCCTCTCTGTTGGGCTTACTAGCTCCGCTCGGTGACTGAACATACATGCTGGTGATTAAAGAAGTGGTATTGGGGTGCAGGGGTGGCCAGGAGTTGGGAACACCCCAGACATGAAACTCCAAGGACTGCAGCCCAGCCACGGGCAGGCGCACATGCGGCAGCGTGCAGGAGCACAGAGGCATCCTGGAGCAAAGGCAGAGCTATTACCCAAGCAGATTGTGTCGCTTTACACGTGTCCTTTCCAGCCATCCTCTCAGCTATTCCAGGCTGTTAGGATGGCTCAGAGGGTGTTTAAACAGTTTGGCTGGGTCCTCTGGATAATTACAATGAGCTACAGCCTACCAAAACCCCCTACAAAATGTGATTTTACTCATGCTGACTTATCTGACTGCAGCACTCATTCTGTCTCCTGGGAATATTTACAAGCAGCAGGGACTTCTTGCCAAAACAGGGGAAAAAAAGAAAAAAAAAGAAGCCAGTCGTCACTGTTCGCTTGCCTTTCCATACACCTGCCTACCTGACATCTCCTACAGCCTGGGGAAAAACCACTCCAAGTCACAGCAGTGCGCCCTGCAGCAACACATCTGCCATTTATACCAATTAATTTACTGTAAAGAGCCTTTTGGGCTGCAAATACTGAATGTAAAGTGACTATAAATGTGAATTATTAGCTTTTTATAAGCCTGAGCTCTCTGTATCTGCAAGTCACTTCTCTGACAGCCGCTGCCGCTGGCAGATCAGTACACAGGTCAGGGAGGGTTTGCGTTCACTTTGCCCCCCCCCCCGCCCTGCTTATCCCCACCCCTTTGTGGCAGGGCTGGATTTTCGCTCTGGTTTGCCTGAGATGGCTGCTCCATCTGCCAGCTCCGGAGATGGGATTGCCTCCTTCCCCTTGGAGGAGAGGATCAGGGCCGGCTGCTCGCCGCCAGCCGCAGGGCTCAGCCCGCTGCAAGGCACCAGCTGCAGCATCTCCTCAGCCCGGAAGAAATATGCATCTTCCTCCCACCACAGTAATAAAACAAACTTTTAAAATCCTCCTGGGTGGGTGGTTATGCTGCGGGAATGGGGGTCTGGAGGCACTAGGAGCAGCGTGATCCCCTGCGGGGATGCGATTTCATGAGAGCTTCGCCCCCACCCAGGCACCGCTGCTTTGAGAGGAAATTGTTTTTATGAAACAATCACTCGACTTACATTAAGAAACATATCAGCGGGCTCTGCTACTGCTTAAGATGATTTGGACTTGAGCTTTTCCACCGTGTGCCACCTGCTTTTAGCCAGGGACTAAGAAGGGGCAAGAAAATGTGAAAAAGGTGCAGAATGCTGCACAGTCACCTCTTACAGCAGAACTGAAACGGGGAGCGACTTAGCTGGGCAGGACCAAGAAATGGCAGAAAGATCTTTCTGCGGTGGCAGGAAACACCAAAGGACACATACGACGCCACAGGACCGGTAAGCAGCACATCCTGTGCGATGGTGTAACCCATTATTAGTAGCAGTATTTGTATTTTTCTAGAAGCAAATGTAGACGTGACATAGAGCTGGGGACAAGGATGGCATTGTACTAAGTACAACACCATCATTAATGGATTTGGCTGGCAAGGCACTGAAAAACAATTCATCAACAATCCCTAATACCATCATCCTTGGCCAGCTATAATGTCTATATTACTACAGCATAAAGAGCAATCCCATAGATGCGTGATATATGAAGTACAAAATGTGTTTTCCTAAACATCTGCGAGGCTGGCAAGCAACAAATTAACTTGTTGTAATTAAGTCTGATAACGCGATGGTTTGAGCATGACCTTTGTAAAAAGGGCAAAAGAAGTTTACCATCATTCGTTAATGTTAATAAAGCCGTTGAGCTCTACTAAATAGGTGTCCATCAACGGTACATTGCCAAATTGCTACACAGGTAGTCTTAATTAGTGTCTAGCAGGGCAGGTCATGCTGCACGTGGCCTATATAGCGAAGAAGAGTTCAGTTTTAAGCATTAAGAATTGTACTGATATCAGAGACAAGATGAGAGCTTCACCGGTTTGTCACCCAAATCCAGATGGAAACGGCTGGGGTAACCCTCCACAAACACCCCCAGGACAAATCCGAAGAAGATGAGGGGAGAGCTGGAGCTCAGAGGAATGGGAAGTAACTGTGGGAGAGGAACAGCCCGGGGTTTTATGGAGGTGGCACCATCCATCAAGTGACCAAGCACAGCCAGCACCGACCCTGGGCAAACAGAGCTGCTCAGATTCAACAGGAAAAGCCTTTGCAGGAATTCTTCACATTTGCCTTTTTTAAAAACAGATGGGACATTGTTTAAGCGTGTCACAGAGCATTTTAAGAAGAGGACAGAAATTACCTGGACCTCTCCTATTTGCTACCCGTTGTGGAAGGTGCCGTGGCTTCGGTAGGGACGCTGCACGCCAGCTGGGGACCGAGACCCACGAGGAGTGGGCAGACAACCCAGCGACACGTTACACCTGTGGGAGCCATAAGACCACCCAAAAATGGTCTGAAACACCTGAAATTATGCCAGCAAGGCACCACTTCACCACAAAGCTGGGTCTTGATGCTCCTCACTGCCCTTCTCTGCCAAGCCCGTAGCACAACACTTGCCAGCACGGCAAGAAAAACAGACGGTATTAAAAAAGGCCATCCCAAAGTGTTGCTTCAGAGCTCGGTTCCTCATTTTTGGGGCCCAGGGCTGCTGGCAGGTTCAGCACCAGAAGACTGAACTTTCCATTTTGCATGCGGAGCCCAGCCAGCAACCATGGATTGCGAAAAATCAGGCACCAACGAGAGCCACCACAGACTGGTTTAATTAATGGCAATGTCCTCCCTACACTAGTCAATTTTGTGGGACCAAGGTGTGACTTAAATCACGTTTAATGGGTGAATAACTAAGGAGAACTACAAAGCTATTAAAAAAACCCCTTAGCCTTGCCCGCTGCACCCCGGTGCCGCAGAATTACGATCCGCAGCGAGCACACCATGCCGGGGAAGGGAAAGGTGTGTTGTGAAACAACAAAAAGGAGCACGTTAAATCATGCCTGTGCTGCGGAGGGGTGCAGTGGGTTTGTAAAGCCTAATTTCTTAAAAAGTAACTTTGGCTGATAGAGCAGACACACGGCCGCATGTCTCTGACAGGAAAGCTCTCCACCATGAACTCCCCGTCAGAGTGATCGAATATTTGTTACTCACTATTACTCTCATTTTCCTGTGGCATTTCAGCACAGGGCCATGGCTATAAACAATAGCGGGGTTTTATGGCCAAACTTCAGAGCACTCTCACCTTCTCTACTGCTAAATTTTTTATTTTTTTACTGGAGAGGGAAGGAGATGAAGGTGGTGGCATTTACAACACAAACACAGCACTAAATTCACCTGAGAAATGCACCAGCCGGGATGCTGGGCAGGAGTCGCAAGTGCTTTAAAGTAAGAATGAGGCAATAAAAACAGAAAAAAAAAAAAAAATTTTGCTTAAAATGAGAAGACAGACCTTCTCTAGAAATTGAAGAGGTTCACATCCTCAGGGGTAAAACAAAAACAACTTTTAAAAGGGTGCTTTGATGTATAAACCTAAAATATATCTAAATTATTTTTAATTGTTAAAATTATAAATATATTTTACTGTGTTCATGTAAACAACACCTTACCCTAGAGCATCCCTTGGAGGCCTAGGCTAGCTAACTTCTATCTTCCTCTATTTTAGAGCGGTAACAAGCACCTGCTTTCTAATTTCCACAGCAGAAACATGACTGAGACAGAGAAACTTGCAGCTGCCCAGGGAGCACCGGAGCGGCTCGAGCTCCCAGCTGCCTCCCTGGGGCCGAGCCCCAGCACCTTCAGCACAAGGTCCCCGCTCCCGCAGGGCTGGGGTGCGCGGGGGGTGCAGACCCTTCTTTCTAATTTAAAAGCAAACCAGGCTTTGGCTGGTTTTCTCAACCCCCTTCCCACCACTGCGGGAATGCCCAATTCCCGTGCCGTACCAAACAGGAGGTAAGGAGCCCGCTTGCTTTTTGCCTTGGAAAAAACCAAAGAGAACATTGCAGATTTTAAATATTTTTTTTGTGGTTTGGCCGTGCAGGCTTTCCCCACCCCCGCGCCCGGGGACCTACAGGCGAGGGGGTCTCAGCACAGGCAGCTTCGCAGCTGCACCTCCACAGGAGGATGCTCGACTGCATCACTCGACATTTAATGGTGCTACGCACAGCACCACTGCCATAACCAGAACAGTCCCCGCCGAAGCATGCAGCAAACTCCTCACTTCACTGGCTTTCATTACAGCAAATTTCCAGCGACAACCCAGACCCCCAAACCACCTCATCTTCGAAACAGCCAGAGGCTAAGAGGTAAAATACAAACATTATCAAGAGAGTTTGGTATTAGCAGTCTAACATCGTTCTAGAGCTAAGTGCTAGGGAAGAAATTCAATGAGCCATCTGCAGAAAGAATAGGTGTTACACACCCCTAACAGGCATGGCCAATAAATATATTTATCAGTTTAGAAATGCTAAATGAGTCTATGAGTGTGTTCCATTTCGTTTCTCTCAGAGAATATTTCTCCAGATAAATATAAGGAGGTTGAAAGCTTTTCACCTTTGCAGCTTTTTAGGAATCTAGATTTTTAGAAAAAAAAATAAAAAATAAAAATCCAAGGGTCTCTGCAGGGTTTTTTTTCTAAGGCTCGCTCACTGTAGGAACATGCACATACAACCCTTTCCTTTCCTTTGCTTTCAAGTTCATGAAACATCTCCTGAACAAGCTTGTTCATGATTATTAGGATCCCAAATAATTTATGAAAAGTGGGCTGTAGCCATACACCCTAGTACAGACAAGATATCTCCCAGTTCTTACTGAGACCTACCCTCAGGCACAGCCCCTATCCTGGCAAAGAAACGCTGTTAAGATAACTATAGGTTTATCATACTCATCCCCAAATTCCCACCTGCCCTTTCTCTGCTGGGCTGGCCAGGGTGACCACGGTGTCCCTGAGGTCAAGGCCACCAGCAGCTCCAGCAGCGCCGTGCGTGGCACTGGGTATCCGATTTCACAGCCGGCTTTCTGCCGGATTGGCACTAACGCTTACTTTGCCCTTACGTCAGGAATGAAAGCAGCAGGTATTTTATGGCTTGTGGAGGTTAGATGCTGCAGACATGGGACCGTGTCTCCTCCTGCCCTGCAAGGGAGCTGGGGAAGGGGAGGGATCGTAGGGACAGCGCAGACAGGCTCAGTGCCGCAGGGCTGGAAGGCGTGAAACCAAAACCACGGTCGTGTCTAGAATATGCATGAGCTACACACTCTTATAGAAAAGAAGTTGTGAAGGGAAAACATCCCATGTCTGATATCACACAGACACCATCACATTTAAGCCTCTGCCTCACCTCAGCTTTAAACCTCCTTTCGAGCATCCTCAGTGGAAAGGAAGATTAGCTGTTTTTAGGCTGGCAGAGATAATACATATCCTTTCTATTTATTAAGGCTCAGTAACAGTTTGAACCACAATGGCTTTTATTCATAAAGTGATTTTCCTTTCAGGTCTGTCAGGTAGATGGCTGCGTCAGTGATCCAACCTGCTCTCACCGAGTGAAGGACAAGGGCTGATTGCTCATCCCCAATCTTTTGGCAGATGCATCAAGTATTTATTGTAAAAGACAGTGAGAAGGGCACCTTTTAAAAAAAGCGGTTTATTTTTTAACTACTTTAAAGCAGTTTTACCCCAGAAAGAATTGTTTAAACACAAAGGGCATAAAAGTAATCCTATTTATATCCGTTTTGCCTTCGGGAAATGATTCCTAGGACATTGGCCTTGTATTGGGGATAGAAAACTCCCAGGACCCACGCATACACAAGCATATTTCCTCATCCCTTTAATTGTACTTTCCTTCCTAAAATTGCAGTGTGAATGCTAGACAAGTGCTTGGTCCTGCGTTGAACCGGCTTTGTAATCCCCAGCACCCAATAGGTCAAATGGATTGTCTGGGGTGTCTTTATTCTCAGCCTTATAAATGATTGATTCAGTTCATCCCCAATACAGCAGAGAAAACTCAAGTTTCGCTTGTATGATATTCATAAATGATGCATCAATGCAATTCGTGATTCATTTCTACATGCTTTTTGCATACCTATCCATCACGTCAAGCATTGCCGGGCATGGAAGCCGCACAGCCTCCCCAGGGGAGTCCCCCGGGTACCTCCAAAGGTCGGGCAGCTGTAAATCAGGCAGATGTTTTGCCCTGGGAGCTCGCTAGTTCGTGCAGAGCCGCACCACAGAGCTCTGAGCACAGGAGCGAGGCGAAGGTATGATTTTCAAAGGAATCTGAGCAAGTCGTACATCCAAGCAGGTTTCCCATACTCGCCCTCCCTAAGTTCCCAGCCCAGGTGCTTAGACCCGGCTGCCCGAAGCTGTCACCCATCGCTGCCGGCGGCCCACGACATACAAACCTTGCCAGACCAGGTGTTTGGAGCTACCGTGCAACAGCTATGATGATAGCTGTCGCGTACATGATTTCACTTTTCACATTGGTAGTGGATGAAGGGTAATGATTTAAATCTGCACCAAGCTTTCTCCTCTCTCTTGTTACCTTCCTAGGGAATCAAAGGACAAGATTCATGTGGTGAAAGTCTGCGTTTCCACCTTGAATTCATTCGCTTCTGCAACCAGTTGCCACTTTATATGCAAAGCTAGACAAAACACGGCACAAAAGGAAAAACCAGTAAACACTAAATTGCGCTCACAATTCAAAGGCTGCGAGAGAAAAGGGCATGGTCCTACGACGAGGCACACGTCCAAACCTCTTTCAGAAACGCATTCGTTTAGGTGAGTTAAACCATCTACAATTGATGTTAGTAAATCAGCCATGTTCTTGAAGTTACTTAGGCACCAGGGTTTTGAAAATTATCCTAGCTTAACTGAGATATTTTGGCAAAATTGTATAATAGAGAGGGGCAGACCCCTCCCCAGCTGAGAGGGGAAGCCTGTGTCCCACCAGCACACCCCAGCTATGGCTGGTGGTGGTTGTTATGGGCTGGACTGTGTGAATGCACTACCCACATCACCAGGAACCACTCACCAGAGTCTGATGAGGCTGGTTTTACTAAATCATCAGTTTTACCGAAGTCTGCAGTTTGGCACTATCATTAGTGAGCTCTGCTCTGAACCGCTGCTGTGGAGAGCCAGGGTCAGCCGGACCCCGGCAGATGCTGGACCAGGAGTCGCTCCGGGAGGGAATGGATGCTTCCAACTCCTCACACCACAACCAGGACTTTGTATGCTCAGTGCTTTTTGAAACACGGACCCAAATAATCCATTTCTGCAGAAAAGATAGGCCTACATAATTATCTGTCCTTTGCATTGCCAGGCAATGTATATTAAAATGTTTGAAAAGACAATACTGCAATAAGTCCAGTTTTGATTTATTTTTTGCCTTCTGGAAAGCGTAAAAAATAGAAGTGAATAGAATAACCAATAAGATAAGAATTCTCGTCTTCTTTCTTTTAAATTGAAGTTTACCTAAGTTACACAAATGCAGCCTTTTAGCAACACCTTTTACACTTCAAACGATTTCTGTGTTTACACTAAAACCTTGATCAGTGGGATTTATTATTTAACTAATTCCATTTGCAGGGACAAACCAGAGATACAGCAGTCTTCATTTTAGCGAGTTTTTCTTTATCATATGTTTTCCTTTTGGCAGGCAGCGGAAGGGAAACCATCAGTCACCGAGCCCTACAGTTCATTTTATGAAACTAGCAGAGTTTTGACTGAGCATGGACTTGTAACACGCTCTTCCCCGCATCCCACCCTGAGAAACACAATTGCCAAAATTACCGGGCATGCAACGTCCACCGCGCTCACAGCACACAACTTGGCTAACTCAGTGGGGAAGCGCATCCAGCCTGTGCAGCAGTTTGGGCTTTAAAATTCATGTGGAATAACCAGAGCTTACACGTGATGCACCGTTAGCCACCGCGCCAAAACAGTCCACAGCTTCACAGAAATAGCATTCGAAACCGCCTGTCTCTCTCCCTTGCAGATCAACGGGAACATCCCGATCCTTGGAAAAATAAGTAGCATTTAAAAAGGGATCTTTAGAAAAAATGCACTTGAATAAACCGTGGTGTTAGGAGTTTATCCATGTGTGTCGGAATGGAGGTGCCAGTCGGATAACAGGGCAAACCCCTCTGGGTCTGCAAGTCCTTGCAGATGCGCATTAGAGAAGCAGTGAAGATAAATTCATACAGACTGCGCTTGTGCTCTGTGTACCCCAGTGTGGGGAAGCAAGTCTGTCTCACCTGCTTTATGCCCAGTGTAATTAGCACTGTACAGTTTTGCTGTAATTATATATTTGAGGAAATAAGCCAGTTATGGAGTTGCTTCTTGCTTATGCCAAGCTTTCTTTGTATGGATGCTTTTGTGCTGACACGATGGTATAAACACATAACAATTCTTATTAAAAAAAGAGCAAAACCTACATAAACCAGAACTTAACAGGGGTGAGTCAACATAGCTCAGCTTAGTGCAATTAACCTTACTCCACCTGCCAACATTACTGTTAACCACCAAATGACCTGTTAACCACAAAACCACCCATTAACCCACTTTCTCAAGCAGGTTTTCAAAAATATCTGAGGGAATGAAGCACTGAAGTTTCCGGAGTCTCAAGTCACCCCTATGCTCCTCACCCCATTGCTGGATCACCCAAGAATGATTTGTCATGAATTGTTACCTTGGCCAGAATTTACCTCTTGGGAAAGTGTCTTCAGGCAGGATTTGCCCATGGAAATGTTGTGCACGTGCAGAAGTCCTGCACAACGGTCCCCAGGAGGTGGGTTGGCACTCATTCCCGTAGTCATTAACAAATGTTTCCCTTGTCCTTGAGATCTTTCCATTAAATACACCCCTGTCTCCTGCAGAAAGCAAGCTTGACCTTTTCTATAGAATTAAGAGCCAATTTATTGCATATTTTAAATTCATAATGAGATCAAAACGGATAATGCTGAGATGACCTGGAGATCAGCCCAAGACATGAGAGATAATTGTTTCCTTAATTGTGACGCCTGAATTAAATTACTTTTGCACTCTGTGTACTCAGATGATATGTAAAATGGAGGTCTCAGCAGCCCCGGGTCATTAATACTCCACTGGCAGCTCTTGCAGGAGGAGGGAAGTTAACCTCTCAGCTGCAGTTCAGGCGATTACATCCCTGCGTGTCTATGCTCCTCGCCGGTTTGCAGACACATACCATAGCCTTCAGCTTCTGCTCCCAACAGCCGCCCACCGGTGCAGTCACTTGTGCCAGAGCCACCAAATCCCAGCCAGGGACAGCTGCGTTTCATACTCCGTCCCTAGTAGTTAAATTTAAGCCAGACTTGGCTTAGGCAGGGGGGTAAAAAAAAAAAAAAACCCCATACATCCAGTGAGAGGTATTCAGGGAAGGACCAGAGGCTGCACACCCCACCCATCTTTGCTTATGAAAGACAATTTTTAACCTAATTTGAGAGTAGCATCTAAAGCCATTCTTTTTTGCTTAGAAAACAAACATTTTTCTTAAAAACAGCCAACTGCTCTGTATCAGGAAAAATAAGCCACATTGCTTGCAGGGAAAGTTTTGTTCAATGATACAGATAGCTCCCAGAGAAACCTATGAATTAGGGCTTATCTAGCACCCGCAGGCACAGGGACAGGTGCTTACTTGATGTAAAACCAGAGACATCAGGCTTTACAAAAACGGTTTACTTTACGAAGACTTGATAAATTATTGTCTAAGGTTTTAATGAGTGGGAAATCGATAGTTAGAGGCTGGCTGGGTGCTTATAAATAGATGCTACTAGGTAAGCAGGCATCCTGCCTGCTGGTGCCCTCACGTCCCTCTGTAGCATATAGCTTACTTGGTAATGTGTTTATAACACTTACGGATTGTTTATTAAGCACTTGCAGTCATGTTTTGTAACTCTACTGTTTGCCCAGTGAGAGTTTAATATACAAATAGGGAGTTATTTACTAATCAAGCATAGACAGGTCATACTGGCTCGAACACCGTTTCCTGGGATATGGGGCTCCAGCTCCGGAGATCACAGTCACTGCGCTTCACTCCATCGTTTGAGAGCTGCATCTTAGAATCATAGAATTGTTTAGATTGGAGAAGTCCTTTAAGATCATCAGGTCCAACCATTAACCTAGCACTGCCAAGCCCACCACTAAACCATGTCCCCAAGCACCACATCTACACGTCTTCTGAATACCTCCAGGGATGGCGACTCAACCACTTCCCTTGATCTTTTGCAGATATCCTCTTGCCAAACTGTAGGGAAAAACTAGAATTATTACACAGAATTGCCAGTATAAGGCTCCAGCTAACCACGATCATTTGGTTTTGAAACACAGGTTAAAATTTCAAAATATACCAGGAGATTTTGACTTGAGACCCCTGAAGAGTCCCTGATTGCCAGAAGCAGACACAAAGCCAAGATGTTCCTATTCATTAGACAGGTTTGGAAAATGCTGACCCGTGTTAATAGCACACAAGGACAGACAGGTCTCACTACACTGCTCTGAAACTGCAGCGAGTTGGAGTCACAGACATTTTGTGGTATAGTCATAGAGGCCTCTGGTTTCCTTTCCAAGCCCAAGAGCAAGTGCTGCAAGCAGCACGATGCTCCTGAAAGCATCGCTGGGTCCATCCCACTATCCCAACTGCACCGAGTGATGCCTGAAGACTCCGGTGCCAGCGAGAGCCTCGGTGATGGAGAGGGCTCCCTGGCAAGCTCACGCTGCCAGCTCCCGGCTCGCGGGGGAGAACAGGCAGGTCAGGGGTACAGCCAGGCAAATAGACACGGCTGTACAAAGCCACACGTACCACAAAGCTTTCCATGCTCAGTCCTGGTTGACAACTGCGTGGTGCTTCTCAGCTGCTGTGCTTGAAGGAAAAACTTTTGTTTTCCCAAAATCCACATTTTCAAAGACAATGCTACACAATTTCTCCTGTTTCTTCCATAATACCAGTATATTTGTAATTTAAAAAATAATTAATTAACCAACAAATTTCTACCAAAAACCCACCAGGTTCAGATCCACACAAAATGGCTCCAGCGGGCAGATCAACTACCCTGCTACTTCCGCAGGGACAGGTAGAGTCCCACCATGAACCTGGCAGCATAATTCTCCCCTGGCCTCAGCTAAAAAGTTGGATTTCCCACTGTCGTTACCCCAGGCGTCTCTGGGCATGCTGACTAATTTAGACATATAAATTCTACTGCACCTCAAGAACAAGTCATTATTTACAGGGGGAAAAATTAAATTAGATTGAAGCTCCCCCCAAAACCAGAGTTTATCACTATATCCATTTCTTATGAGCAAAGCAAGCATCTCATCAAAAGCTGCTTGCATTTGCAGGTCATCATTTGAGTACAGGCTCTAGAATGGAAATCCCTCCCTCCCATGGGTGACTCCAAATCTTCTGTCTCTTGCCCTTTCCTTGTTTAATCACTCTGCTTCCTCATTTGTCCTTCTGCACGTCCCCAGTCGTTTGCAGGACAGGCATCTCACGCACTTGCACTTGTACAGCACCCGGCACAGGGAGGTCTCAATTCTGCTTGGGACTGTAAGTGCCACTGTGGTGTAAGGAATAGCGTGGCGTTTTTTCACCCATAAATAATCTATCAATGGCCATTTGCCAGCTGACGGTAGCAAAGCGGTATTTTGAAACCATTCATACTACATGATTAGCTAATACTTGTTGAGCCAGCAGTGTAAAAATTAGATGAATCGGCTTCATATGGAAGTCAACCCTCTAATCAATGTGCTTTAGTTCATGCAGTTCATATTGAATTCATAAGTACCACAATAACTGGTGAAGATTATGGCTCTGTACCTGACAGCTCACAACAGCTTTACAGTAATAGAGCTGGGGTTTGAATAACCTTTTAAAAATAGCCCACTGCTATCCGCCTTAAAGAGGGAAGTAGCTGCAAGCAGGTCATTATTTCTAATCTCATACCTGTTGATCATTTGCACAAGAGCAGATACGTAGCAATGAACTATTTGTCCTGGAAGAAATATCCTCTCCCTGTTGGGTGGAACGGGATCACACTCACCCCAGCAGCACTTCCTTCACACCACGTGCTCTCCAGAGACTTGTCATAAATCCCTGGTGATATGTATCACTTGGCTTCTTCCAAAAACTCGGCTTTCATTACCAAACATCCCAAGAGTTAAACAGCCACCCCAGAGACCTATGGTCTCCACTTTGGCTGCGGAGAGCCACAGCTGGACCAGCCCAAGAGTTACTGCAGAGCTTTGAACAACATTAAAACCTTCTGGACCTCATCCCAGTTGGGTCCATTAAGAGCTTCCTTTAGTTACAGAGTACAGAACAGCATCCTCACTAGGTACCTGGTGGTGACTTCTCTGAGACCCAAAGGGGATGTCAGTCCTGAAGCAATTTCTTTGCAGAGGGAGTAGGAGCATCCCTTTTTCTTCTAGGACAGAAACGCTTATTTCCTTAACCCACCCGCACTTCCCCTGTACGGCAAGAAAGCAACACGCTGGCCAGCTTTAATGTTCATTTTGACAAGAGCCTGCTTCTGCTCAAAATCTCTTTCAATGGGGGTTGCGGGATCAACACAAGACTCCTTGGACAAGAATCCCAACTGCAGGAAAACAATCAGCGTTGCTGCCAAGTCCTACCTTGCCTTCGGCATTAAAGCAAAGACAAGACGTGCGTGTCGTGCCAATCCTGAGGCTGCCAAGGAGTGTCTGCAGCCACTGTGTCATTCCACATCGGTGACGGGGACACCGGCCACCACCGTCACTGGCAGCGAGGGGCAGGAAAGCATTTCTTGCGGTCAGCTTCTTGTCCACAGCCCTCAGCACAGGTTGCTGTGTGCTGGATAAAGACATTGATATGCTCATTACACTGCTTTTTATACATTATTTATAAGTGGTTAAGAATTTAGAGCTGTTCTAAACATAGGCAAATGTGAATAGCATTCATGTTAAATAGTTTGTAATAGCTATCAAGTGGTTACGGCTTTTACTATAAATAGCTCACGGATTTGCTGAGTTCTCTAACCTGCAAAAACAATTGATCATTTCATAAACACATTAGTGTGAAGTGCAGCAGCAAGTTATTAACCTGAATATGAAAATGTATTTAAACCTTATAAGAAGGCCCAATTAAAGATAGAGAAGACATAACAACATGTAGCTGTATTTTCAGTATAGGTGATTCAAAGAAGAAAGAATCAAAAGATAACATTAAAATGAATAACATATTAGCAACCTCTTGCATATACCAGATTCCAAGCTCACACTGGTAGGCTGCCAAATTAAATCTACTGAACTGCATCAATTTACACCTTTGCAAGGGGTTTGGCCCCAGACAGATGCAAATAACTTCACACGCTCGTTCTCATGGCAATTGGAGCGCTCGGGTAGATGAATGAGCTGTGTGGGAAGTTATAAGGTCAGGCAGAGCCTCAGGTGGGAGCCGAGATGAATCTTCCAGGCGGGAAGAGCTACAGGGGGCTGATAGCCGGGGGGAAGCTGGTTGTTTAAGTGGCTACGGACAGGAATGCGAGTACAATAACGGGGTAAAAGGACCGGTTCATCTTTCCTTATACAACAGCACCTCGGTAGGGAAAGGAATTTTTTTTTTTTTTTTAATGGAAAATATAGCCATAAAGGCTCCATTTGAGGTACCAGTGTTCCCAGCCCCGCTGGCAGAGCACGGGGCAGCATGCTGTCAGAGGCGATGCAGCTGCGGCACCAAAAGGCCGGTGGAAATGCCAGCTTGGGCAACATGAAAGAGAAACTCGTTTCATCTGCCCCCTGCAGCTGGGCTCACCCAGCACAACTCCTCCTTGGGAGGCAGACACAGCCTCACATCGTCCTTGTGTCCGTGGCATTGCTGCCCGACGGACCGGGGATGGAGTGAGTCCAGTAACACCGGAGCAACCGGCTGGGAGCACGGGTTTAGCAGGAGAAGCAAGACCCGAGGCTGGCATCAATCAGCACTGCTTCATGGAAGCCAACAGAGCTAATCCTTGTCACCTGCTGAATATTTGTCCCTCTAAACGTGCCCGTATAAGTGTGTGTGTGCGTGTGAGCACTGACAGCTCCACCTCTGCCGTGCACACTCACTGTCTGCCAGTCACACCTTATGCTTTACAAATGCATTGAACAGATATGCAAGCTGCAAGCAAAAATTATGTAAGCTGTCCTTTTTCTACTCAGAATTGCATTTTTATTCATTTTCTCTAGCCAAAAGATACATTTTTATACACACAGTGGTGGGAGCACACACAGATGTGCGTGTTACACATTCCCACCCACATGAACTAATGAGAAACCATTCAGATGGAAACAACGAGATTGTATCTTATAGCTAACTGGGTAAATGGCATGGTGTGCTGAAACCTGGAATAATAAACCTGGAAGCAAGGTACAAAGAAGGATGAATATCAAGTAGATTAAAGGGTTTGCTGGAGGCTGATCGGAAAAAAAAAAAACCACTCAGAGACTTACCATCAAAAAATCCCCAAAGCCTCTAGCTAGAAGTCCATCTTCAGTAGAGGGAGATGAAATCAAAGCAGAAAACAAGGTTGGTGGTTGTAAAGAGTGGAGAAATCTGTTATAAATCAGATAAAGATGCTGAGGTCCCCAAGAGGACGCTCTCTGGTAGCGTTCACCTACCGCAAGGAGGAAATAACTGCTTTGGAGGAGGTCGATGCAGAGCTCTCAAAAGCCCATTCAACAATAGAAACCGCATTAAAATGTGAAGCACCATCAGTCCAGGTGAGTCCAGATTTCATTTGCACAACCAGGATTCAGAAGAGGGAAGACACAGGTCACTCCAGGAAATGAAGCACAAGGTTGCCGGAGCGAGCAGCACCCGTCCCAGTGCTCCCATCCGGCCCCCTCCTGCCGACGTGCTCAGTGCACCCGTTGGAAAAGTCCACCCCAGCGGGTAGTTTTACGACCATCTGTGTTATGTTAGTGCTGGAGAACTGCAGCTGGGACCTGGGTCTGCCTGGTGGAGCCCCACAGTCCTCCCGCAGCATTGTTTCTCATCAACTGCATGTGAACCCCCAAAAAAGTGTATTTTCCTTAAGCCGCATTTCATGGACCCTGCAAAAACAAGCAGTGGACCTGCTGAGTAGTTCACCTCACCGTAACCTCCCGCACTGGTCAACAAAATGCAGTTTCAGTCTTTAGCCCTCTCTCCTACATATAATATGTGTAAAAGACACGTAAAAATTAAAAATAATCCCTAAATCTGAAAGCAGATGTGCAACTTCATTCGGGGAGCAGTTAGGCACGCACATCGGCAGTAACATCATCTAATTTTGGTCCATCTGCATTTGCTACGTCAAGAGAAAAATTATCTTTTTCAACAGATTTGAGTATTTTATTCCCAGCGTACTTCCCTGACCACAAGCTCCTGTCCCCGTGCATTCACTTTAAACAAGTCTTTTGACTCCACAGAGGAGCAACTCCAGCCAAGTCTTCTAAGACATGAGCTTCTTCATTGATCTCACTGCATTATAAATAATTTCCACAGAAACTGGAAATATTCCCTAAACCAACAGAGGCTTCCTCATTTCCAGCAATTATCTTAAGGTCTGATTTGCATTTTAAATGTCACCTGTATAAATTAAAACTGTTTACTGCTAACATTGTCATTATTCGCAGTCATCTGGCAATAGCCAGCTACAGACTTTTTTTGTTTCCTCTGGAAAGCTCGACTGCAAGTACGTCCCCCGAAACGCTTGCTGGGGCTGTCTCCTCCAGACACCGGTGCCTGGCCCTTTCTGCAGGCAGTTAAGCTAGAAACCGTGCCATTTTTTCCTTTGCTAATTCTGGCAACACAACTATTTCAGGATATCGCGTGGGATCCATTTTTAAGCCGTTGCTGCAGATTACACAGCTGATCTTCACTACTGAAAGGACGTACAGGTAACGACAGTCTCCGGTATTTTCAGGCACTGGTTTGGATTCTCCTACAGTCATTTTTTAGGTTATAAAGAAATTTTTTTCTTATACTAAACTTTCATGATAAACAGAAAGTCTTCTCCCCATTTGAAAAGTTTGAAAACCACTTAAATAAGTAAGTCAGGTAACCAAATGGTTGTGCCCCAAAGGACAACTGTCAAACTGGTTGGCTCCCAGTTCAAACTGGAAGACCTCTACCGATTTACAGCGCACACAGGTTAGGTAAATCCTGAATTATGCTCCGTTTCCTTGCCGGCGAGGCTTCTGCACCCTGGTTCAGCCACCAGGTTTGGCTCACAGACAACGCTGCTTCTAATTTCAAACACTAAAACCAGCGAAAGGCAAATGTTCACTGAAATCTGCCGTGCTCAGGCCAATATTCTGTAAATTTTAGGTGTGGGAAAACAAAGCCCAACCATGTATTCCTGTATCACAGGGATAAAAATAAGCAATGGCGATGATTTGCAGTTATACGCCATCTTTTCATCCTCTGACCTGAAAAGGGTTTATAAAAACGAGAATGCATCTGGTCTAATCCAGCCTGATGGCAGAGATGGGGTCAAGGCCTTTCATTTAAACTTGTGCAATACCCTCAGACCTCGGGTATAAATCAAAGCACGTTTCACCTGCGGCCTCAAACCCTTACCGCTGAGGAACATCTCCCCCACATTTTACTAACAGCAAAGTCCCCTGAAGATAAGAGAAGCTGGAAGTGCAGGTCCTGACCACCTGCGAAGACCCTCTGACTATTGGTTGGTAATCGCGTTCCCTCTGTTTTTTAGGATATCATTGTAGCAACCTGCAACATTTTTCTTCAATTATTATTCCGTTTTTTCCACCCTTCAGACAAATTCTGACAGTTTTACCTGTCTGCACCCAGGACTGAAAACTGAACAGGAGCTGCTGAAATCACAATTCCTTCCTGGAACTTTAAAACTGGGAGGAGAAAGACACTTTCCGTAAATACTCACAACCAAAGCTTTCTGTTTAAAAAAAAAAAAAAAAAAAGCAGAAACACTGAAGATCTTGGAGACCTTCCCATGAGGTCTAAGACCCACCTTGGCATCCAGGGCTGTGCACATGTGCATCGGAGACAAAATGTTCCCCCTCTTGTTTCTAAAAAACAACGGCTATGCTTTTCATCTTTCTTCTCAGACGCAGCATAAGCGGGTATCAGAGCCCCACAAGGTTACTAGCTGATGTCCTTCAGCGTAATTGTTCAGGAAAATTATTATTCTAAGGAAGTTTATGAAATTATTATTTTGCCCAACTTTCCAGTTCAGCTTAGAGATCAATCTAGGTGAACTAATTTCATCTCCCTAATGATTAAATGCTTCTTATTAATATAACCCTGAGAAGGCAAGTTCAAGAAGCCTGGGTTTTTTTATTCCCTGGAATAATTAGATCTTGAGAATGATTTGGTACCTCCTTGGCTTTCTCCACATTTGTTATTTCTTAAAAAAGCTTTCCTGCGCCTTCTGTTGCCATCTGTCCTAATAGGCAAACCAGCATTTTAACTCTGGGTTTACAGAGTAAATAAACTAGAGAAGCAATGAAGAGCCAGGCTCAGAGAGCTGAAGTGATTTACACCAGTACCACTCAGCAGGGCCAGGATAGTCAGAAACACACCCCGTTCTTTAACAGCACATTTGAAAATATCGAAGTCGAGGTTGTTTTCTTCACCATGTAAGACATCAAGAGAAACAGATTTTGCCATGCAGAAGACAACTTTCAATAGATATGACCTTGCAGCACAGCACCTGCTGATTTTCCAGTGGTGCTGGCGAAGCAGGGCAGAGCACGGTGGGCTCTCAGAAGATGACTTCCAACCTCCTGCATCCCTGGTGCTGACTCGCGACCAAGCGGTGAGAAAAGTTGTTAAACCCCTTGATGTTTTCAGAAGTTAGGGAAATTAAATACACGTGAGATTACTAAAATTAATGAAGATCCTGTAACGAGCTTGAGGCTCTGGGGCCCCATGCAGAGGAGACACCTCTCCACCTACGGACACTCTGCACACCGGCACCAGGGAGATGGCCTCGTGGACCCAGCGCCTACAAAACACACAGGGACTGCTTTTGTCGGTATTGGAGGGCTTCACGCAAAGCCCTAACTTCAAAGCATAACCTATCTCAGGCTTTTGTTCCCCTTTTCCTAAAGCTTACGCTGTAATTTTGCACCACAAAGTCTCTGAATTTTCCTTCACGGAGGATGTTTTTAACTGGTGGTGACAGGGGATTCTGCTGGGGCTGGAAGATAGCATTTAAGGTCTGATTGGACTCAATTCTTCAATATCTGTATACAAAAATGCCACCTGAAGAGGAATACTCCACTTGTCATTGATGAGTCCCTGCAGACAGACCAACACTCGGTCAGCAACACTTGAAAACATTGCTCTAGGGCTTGGACCTCCAGCACTGCCCAGCCTACGGTGCCCTGTACAAGCCCGGTAACTGAAGCATGACCTTCGCATTAAATACAGCCCAAGGTGGCGGCTGAAAACAAAGTGCTTTTGTTTTAACCCTTCATTAGCCTGCTAGCACCGAGCCTTGACTATTCCCATTAAGGCAGAGAGCAAAGGAAGGGCAAGGACAGCAAGGAAACTTTGCAGAGTGGTGCTGCTGGTCTCTGCTATGTTTAAAAACCATCACATTTTAGGGGTTTTTTTTTAAGCTATTAGAACCGATACAGAAGTTATTAATTATGTCTTTGTTTCCTTTGAGGGCTCTCAGCTCAATTAATTTGTACAAAGCACTGAGGTTCCAGTTCAGTCTTAATGACAAGGTCTCCCTTCACATACCGCCAATTCCAGCCAGCACTTAATTTTAATGATAGTTAAATGAGGAAATGACAGTTATATACTGCACACGCTCTGCTTAGGAAGCCCAGTGTGAAATTTCCGCTGTGATTTACAGCACTGTATATCTTATCTTTCAGACATGAAGCTATGGTGGTGTATAAGTTAATTGCAGTGATTTCTCTCAGGAAATATTGCCGAGGCCCTGGTGGGAGCCACTTTGTTTCACTGCCATTCACACGGTGACATCCCACATCCCAAGTCCAGCTTTGTGCTGACCTATAGTCCCAGGATTACTTAATACCTTCAGCCTGCAGGAAACGCGACTGACAGTTCAGGAGTTGTTCTTGCAGTAGTTCTGGGATTAAATCTATGTATAGAGATAGGGGAATAGCAGTGCAGAAATCCCATCTTTCATGTGAATCGCCACATTTCTTCATGGTCTTTAATGGAAGAGAACGTTAGCGTACATCGGTCATCATGGTCTCAACCATGTTTTGGGGTTTTACACATGACTAGGACAAAACCAGAAGACTAAAACAAAAAACAATATCAGATATTTATTTATGCTCAATGAAAAAAACTTTTGAAGTCAATATTATGCAAAGTTCACTGTTCCTTTAGGCAAAAGGAAGATACCCTTTCAATATCTTCTGAGCTAAATATATCAGACCATTTCTGTCATCTCACAGCACCTGCTCTGCTGGGATTTGCAGCACACTGCAGGGCCGCCGTGACCTCCCCACGAGCACCACGCACAGCCCACACCAGCCAAAGCGCTGCAGCCCTACTGCAACGGCAGCAAGAAATCAAACTCACACCTTTGAGCGGGACGCAGCACTGCATTGTGTCCTGTACACAAAGCATGCCAGCAAGGCTAATGCCTTTCATGTTTATTTTTAAAGCAAAAGTTATTATTTGCTTTGAAGTCGCACCCAGGAGTTCAGCTCCCTTCCCCTCCAGCGCTCAGGCTGCACCAGGCAATGCGATGCTCTGGCCATAGTAGGGAAAGCTGCTCCCTACAAGTACACTTACGGGCTTACACGGCACCATGTTTCCCGAACAGCTGCCTTTGCACAGCAATGCAAAAGTTTATAAAAATGGCTTTATTTATTTAATTAATTTAAAGCAAGAAGCAGCATATTTAACTCCTCTGAGAAACAGGAGCCTCCCAGATGATCGGTTGGAGCTGCAGCCTGCGCGCTGCTCAGAGCCAAGGCAGCTCCAGCCCATGTGTTAGGGCACTGTGGCTGCAGACACGCCGGGGCGTGGGGCGGTGGGTGACAGCGGGGTGACGGCGGGGCAGTGCACAGCACTGCACTGCCTGGGGACACCCAGCAGCAGCACTGCCGTGGGGGCAGCCTCTGCGGGAAAAACCACTGAAGCTCCTTTTCCCCCTTCTCTCTTTCCTTTTTTTCCCCCTCTTTTCTTCTGAGAAATTTTCATTTTTCAAAGCTTTTGTAAATCTGGGTTCAGAAGCTCTTTACGGACCCCACTCAGGGCTTGCAGTGAAGCTAATTAGGATTGCATTCATTGAGTTCAACCGTATAATTCCTACAAACCAGGATTCCCACAAACTGCAAGAATCCAGGCTTAGAGTAGCCTTATCAATCACTGCCTTACAGATAAAACATCATTTTACATTATCCCCCACACATCAACTGTATTGACTTCCAACCCCAGGATTACCTCTCCTTCCTCAGGTCCCAACAACTCTCCCAATTTCCAGGTCAGTTACTGAGCCCCGCAGCCGCAGGAGCCAGGGCTTTTGGAGGGGATCCCTCCACTGACCTGGCTGCTCCAGCAGACCAGGGCACTCCTGTTTCCGCAACAGGAGCTCACCCCAAACTGCAGCCAAACCGGAGGTGAATACTGCTCTGTTTCAGTATAATGTGCCCTAATACGTTTCTGTTTAATTTACCTTTCATTTTTACTGTTATTACAAGGCAATGCAACTTTCATAACCATGCATTCATTATCATTTGAGTTATCCCTCCAGGAAATTACGCTGGAGAATCTGAGAACCAAAGATAAATTACACATTGTAATTATAGCGGCAAGCTCGCTGCTACAACAGCCTGGAAGTTGCAACAGGGAAGCTAAAAAAACAGGCACAGGTTAATGCTGCTCGTAGCCAAAGAAAGTAAGATCAGACCCCAAAGCCTCACTACTAGGAAAACAGAAATGACAATGTGACTGTGGTTCAACAGGAGTCAGAGCACCGCACTGCGAAGGATTACAGTTTGTGTCTCTGTTCAAAAAGGATTTCACATAAACAGATTTAAAATTAAATTGCTGTCGAGTATTTACTCTGAAGGCCATTCTCATCTGTTTGTACATAACATCATTCAATGCAACGGAAACAAATTCCTAGTGATCCGGTTCTATGGTCTTTTTACAAGGTTTGAGTGAAATGTAACGGGTCACATTGACATTTTTTTAACATTCCTTTGGTTGTGGCGTGCCCACTAGTACCGAGACTAGCAGACCTCCTCCGAAACCAGCGCTTTCCCCATCAGCACCAGGAGTGTAAAAGCAACAGAAGTGCTTTTACTTGTAAAGAGGCGTAAGCTTATCCCTAAAGGCTCTTCACTTACCTCCCAAGAAAATAAACCGCTCCTGCTTTTAATCTGTAGTTGATATTCAGAATGCAAACGATAAGAATCAAAAGTAAGTGTGCAAAAACTGGTGCAATTCAGGAAGAAAAAGTGGCTGCAGATCTGGGAATTAAACCTCTTTCCAGGGACCAAGAGCTGCCAAAGCGGCCGGAGGAGCAGGAGGCCACCCAATCTCCCAGAGGTACCCGGGTTTCCGCAGACGCTCTTGATTCTTGCTTCTGCTCAAGGACAGTAGCTGGCAATAGAAAACAACCTTTTCTTTTTGACCGAGACAAGCATCAGTAAGAAGAACTCACGGCACAGACCTCAAAGTAGTGCTTAATCTAATAGCAAGGTTTAGAATAGCGTTTAAAAATCATAACCTCTAAATTAAAAAGGCAGGTATACACAACCTCCAGTATTGATTAAAACCCCACAGCTTTATCACCAGGTAATTGCTACACGATCGTTTTTTCGGCAGCACAAGCCTCAAACTTCCTGAATAGGAAATTTTAATTTCAGGGTACCGCTAATTTATTGTGCCTGTTATTGCTACATTACAAAAGTTAACACAATATCTCTACAGGCATGAAATTTTTCTTCTGGGCTTCGGCTCAATTCATTCCCCCATTTCCAAGTGACAAAACCTGCATTTTCTTATCCCTGCGGTGCAATTCTGCATTGATGCTGCTTTGCGCTCTCACCGCCTTCCCGACACACCTGAAAAAGTTGCTAAACATAAAGGGTTACAGGGAGCACCGCGCTCCTGCCCTTCTGAGCAAAGCTCCTCCAAACCCGTGCTCTGCCTTTGGGGTCCGACTGCGGATACACGACAGATGAAGAGGCTCGGGAGCGTTTCCACGTGCCCTAAGTTCGCACACACCCCTTGTACGAGATTCACAAGCTAAAAGCGGTGTTCAGCAGTCGACAACGCTGCAGCGGTGTCCTCAAGGGTAGAAACAGCAAAGAAAAATTCCTTCATCGTGCCAGAAATCCTTTACCTTTACAGATGCCCGTGCAGCGAAGGCACCAACGCTTCATTCTCCCAAGCAGTGACAACGGGCAGCAACTACCCAGTCTGGAATAAGTGGAGGAGACGAAATGATGGAAGGACCTTTCCCTCAGTGCAACCACGGGGCAAATTACAGTTTTCAGAAGCCTTAAGTGTGCATTTGTTTTTTTCTTTATTATTGTTCATTGTTACTTTCTGTCTTTTTTTTTTCCATTTCTTAATGAATCTGAGCTCCTTAGCAAAAACCGTAGGTTCTGTGATGACAACAATCTGAGAGCTGTAGCATTTCAGCATTACTATGGCATTTTTTATACTACAGAGCAGTTTACCCAGCAATACCATCTTTTGTTTTGAGGTTCTGTGATAACTGGCAACACAATTACAATAATTTATACAATGTTGAGGAGTTTAACTGTTATTTTACAGCCATTTATCTTTGTTTTAAAACTAAGAAGGATATCACCACAGATAATTACTCAGAAGTAAATGTCAAGCTGCCTAATGACTTGATTATTATTTTTTTATTTCCTACAATATTTTCCCTTTACACAGCCAAGCCCAGGACCCGGTAAAGTCAATAGCAAAAACACCTGCTGACAGCAAAGGGGGATGTAGTTTATAAAACTTTACGCACAGTGTCATCAAGGTTATTTTCCTGAGACCACGATATGACGAACTGTAGCACTAAAGGAAATCTTTTCTTGGTATTGCTTAGAAAAGTGATCTCCCTCTTGAAAGAACAGCGATAAATTACGCCGTATCCCCCTCTCAAAGCTACCTGAGCTCCAAGGTTTGAAGCATCTGCCTACGCCTGCACCGCTTTTGGTTTGTACCCGCCCTGCTGTCACTCGCTGCTGACCATTGGCGGAAGCCACAGGACAAGGAGGGATCCTGTGTCTCTGCGCAGTGATTAATGTTGTTGTTCCACTTATGGATTGCCATTAGAACTGTCTTTGACTTCTCCTGGGGCTGGAACACTACTTAGTCTCCTAATTTTCTCTCCTTTTTGTTGTTTGCATTGACCTCTTTTTTTTTTTTCATGTTGCATCCACTTACATCTTTTTAATTATCTTTTAAACAGAGATTAGTCTCCTCCTTTCTTCAAAACTAATTCAGCCGCAAGCTGTTGCGCCAGAAGTCAGCCAAACCACAGGCTTAACCTAAGGAGTCTGCCACAGCACTTACCTGCCCTGTCACCTGTGTCCCCCTCTGTCCCCAGGGAAAACAAGCTCCTGGTTTCAGACGGGAGCCAGCCTGCAGTCGGTCCCCAGCCGGCTCCGGTGCCCTCCCCGTGTGCCTGGCTGTGCCAGCAGCTGCCCGAGCTCATCTCCAAATCCCTCCACGCTTTAGAGCTACAACCATAAATGTTTTGACACAAGAGGGTGAAATACATAAAAACAGATCCTCTGGATTCTTTCAGTATTAAAGCCTCAAAACTGCTCCTGCAAAGAATTCGCTGAACTTTTATCACAGCAAATCCCAATGAAATCCCTGGCCCCAGGCAGGAGGAAGAAAAGGCTAAGGCAACACACTGGAAAAGAAAGCAGAGGCTTGTTTTACCCCCTCCCTCCCGTAACACGTGTGGCAGCACCACTCCATCCAGCACTAACCTGTTCAAAACCTGTAGTGACCAAAATAATTACGGACCTGAAAATATGGGGGCAGGGAGGGGATGGATGTATTCAGCCTGTGCAAATTCTTCAAAACTCTGTCTTTTTTTGTACAGCACCTTTGGGATGGAGGCAGGTGTAGTCCCCACCTGAGCCCACAGCCGCCCCAAGCCGGGTTGCCCAGGGTGCCTGGCCCCAGGGACGGGACCAGCTCTTCATTCACAGAGAAGATTTTTTTTTTTTTTTTTTACTATGAAAACTGGTATACAATATATCAGACTGGATTTTTTTTAATAGTAATACAAAATGCCTGGAACAAATTGATTTTGCTGCTCTTGCATTTATTATGCAGGAAGAGTTGTCCGTAATTAGATAATATTAGATTTCTTGGCTCACACAAAGCAATTCAGAAGTAAGACTCTCGTTATTGATGGGACAAACCATACAAAGAAACTGAGCAGAGTTTAATAACGCAGAAAAATATTAAGGGGAGAAAGGTTTTAATTCTTAATAAGTAGATCCATGGGTTTCATTAACCAGCATTCAAGATTTTTTTTTTAGGGTCGCTTTTATTACCTAATTAATTAAAGCCTGACCAATAAGATAGATTAATCTAATGGAATCGCATCTTGTATTAATAGCAATACTAATTAATCACCAAACTGAAACATTCCTCACTCGCTAAAGAGAAATCTTTCTGGTGTTAAGCTAGAGAGACCACCGAAAAAGAAAGGGAAAGGATGGGCTGAGCGCGTTTTTCTTCCCCAAAACGTGGTTTGGGGGGAGCTGGGAGGAGAAGGCAAAGCTGCGGCTCTGCCAGCGAGCAGGACGTGATGTGGGCCGCGACATGCGTTTGACATCACACCCCTGCCACTGCACAAAGGTCTGGCATCACCCACAGCAGATGAACACGGCCAGCTCAGCTGACAAAACTCAGACTTCTGGGTTTTACTGTTTTAGAGTCTCCAGGGCTTTTGTTATCAGCAAGGAAGCACAAACCTGCACACACACAAACGGGTGCGATGGCTCCTGCAGAGCACCGTCACATCTCGTCCAATTCCCCTTTGCATCCCAGTGGATCAGCCCTACAAAAGCCATTTGCTTGTTTTGCTAACAGGCAGGCAATCAAAATATAAATATGCATTCAGTTTGGGATCATCAGGATCACATTGCACCACAGGTCACCCATGAAATTGCTACTGTATATTTTTAGGGCCAGTGCATGTTAACAGACAAGGCCTATGTGTTTTTCTTTACCATTGTACTGATTACTAAATCGCTTCCTCGGTTCAAAGAGTTCTGGGGCTCATTTGTGTTGTGTCAGTGGCAAAACAAATTCAGGTGCAGTAATCCTCCAAACCTAATAATTATGTGTCAACAGAAGTGAAAGGCTACATTTTTCACATTATGAATAATACATTTTTAATAGCGTTTTCATTTCTGAAGTTTTAAATGTGTCATCTCAAACCCCTTTCCACGGTCCCATCCTTGCTTTGCCCCTGTGTGTTATGTCTTGGTGCAAACACATTCCCAGGATGAGGGCAGCCATGGATAAACCAAGACCGTACTGAAGCGCAGGGGACCCTATATTTTTTTTAAATCACTGTGATCTCCATTCATACATGAACTGCTGAACTTCAATGAATCTCACAATTAACATCAGACCTCCTTTCTTTCTCCTTATCGCACATTTTCAGCCAGCACCAGATGCTGAGATTTCAGGATGTTTTAAGATGAGAGCCATTTCAGGAGCTGAGGAGTCATTAACCTTATCAAAACATCCCCCATTAGGAGCTGCTTTACAGCAGCTGCAGAGCCACAAGACCCATTATGCCTGTGTTTGCAATTAAAGCGGGTTTTCAAGGATTCAGACAGCTGCAGTCCTGCTGCAGTGCCTGGGGCTGCCCCGATGTCCGAGGAGAACATCAGGTTCAGGTCCAATCCCTCCTGTATCACCAGCACCACTCGCTGCAGCCTCCATGGTCACGGTGAAGATCCCAGGCAGGTTGAGGCTGGCAGCACCTCGGGGGGCCGCCTGGTCCAACCCCCTACTCAAGCAGGGCCACCCAGACCTGGTTGCCCAGGACCATGCCCAGATCCTTCTGAGCATCCCCACAAATGGAGACTCCACAGCCTTTCTGGGCAACCTGCGCTAGAGGACGGGGAAGGTGCAAAGCACCCGTGGAGAGAACTGACCTAACTCATACCACTGATTTTTACTGGGAAGTATGGCCCCACAGGACCTCCCAGTTGCACACGCTGGATTTTAAATCTTCATTTGCAATATCCTCTCAGGAGCACGAGACGAGGAAAAGGGACATGCACTCACCCAAATTTTCTAATGAACAGGAGTTTTTCTCATCGATGGGTTGAGCACGAACAGAACGTTTCCAGCCCCCAGTCTGCTGGTGTTTGATCAAGGTGCCCCGTGTCCTGCTCCCACTGGGTGATCACAGGTACGAAGGGTTGTACCGAACAGGTATCATTCAAGGTTTCTTCTAGCTGAAGACTGGGATGCTGCTATTGTTTGAGCTTCACATGGGTTTGGCAGCTGCCGAGATCTGAGGAGAGGTTTTGGGAAGGCTGCCCTTCCAGCTCCCCTGCACACAGAGATGAAGAAGCTGAAAGCCAAGCTGTAATAGAAGCAGCAGAGAGAACCTTCCACCTCCTCCAAGGCACAACTGCTTCCGTGCCATAATTTAACTATTTTCAGGAATTTCACCCATTTTAAATGAAAAGCGTTAATTCCAGTGTCCTTAAGGAGCTTTTCTCTGGGGTTTTTGCAGGTCGGTGCCCACCGGCTCTGGCTGGTGGCTGCAGCAGCAGCAAGCAGTGATCAGCACCATCGCTCCCACACAGCCCAAGAAGAGTCCGGAGCTACCCCAGCTGAGCCGCAGGGGACAGGACAGGGACACTGCCACATGCCCTGCTCCGCAGGTGGCAATACCAAAGCCTCTTATTTCCAGCATGCCCCAGCCCGCCAGCCAGCATCTCCATCTGTCACTATCTGGGAGAGCAGCCGCCCAACCTCAGTGACCCAGCGAGCATAAAACTGCCGTCAAAGTGTCACTGGCTATTATTGCAGCTTTGCATAATATCATGCAACCTGCTCTGCCCTGGCAGGCAGCAAAGGACTTCAGCCTGTCAGTCTCCAATCATTGTGCAATCAGGTGCAAAATGCACTGGCTGGGGCTTATATAGTGGGAAAAGGGGCGGTGGGGGGGGGGGTGGAAGGCTAGGAAAAAAACCAACCCCAACTCTGTTGGATCCGATTTTTCTTTCACTGAATTATGGATTAATTATTCTTACTACACTCTGCAAAGTACCATGCTGCTTAATGACAGCACATTAAAATGGCAAAAAGCCTGTTGATGTGCATAAAATGCAGATTCAGGCTCTGTTGTGGTGTATCAGTGCTGCACTCAGCTACGGGTGTGGAAGCAAAAGGAAAGGAATAGTAATCATTTACAGGAAAAAAAAATCTGTAGCTACCACGTAATTCGTTTTTTCATTAAGCAGCATCCAAGAGCAAGGGGATATTTGTTCTATTAAAAATGCTTATTTAAAAACTCCTTTTAGAGTTAATTTTTCCTCCTGAAGGCTGCTTTAAAAATCGATCTCCTCTGTAAAAGAGGAGGAAAATGCAATTTTTTTCAAAACAGAGTTTAGTATTTCATCTAAAGTTAACGAAAGGCAGCTCCTTGACAAAACCATATAATGCCAGATTGCTAGCAGTACCATTGCATGATGAAGATAATTGATTCATGGTACTTTTCAAGAGCTATTAATGTTAAGAATTACGTATTCCACCAAATGAACATTATAAAAAATTAATAGTATGCAGATTGCCATTATTGCAAAAGCCTCTGGGCCTTACAGGGCAAGTAATTTCAATTATTCAAAAATATTAATAAATTTTTTTTTCATTTTTCTAATCTGTTTTTTTCATGTTTTTAGAGCACCTGCCTTGAGCGTGCAAACGCCGCTGCATTTTGTGATCTGCCTCTAAAAATGTGCAACAATGTCCTCCAAGGAGAGGTTTGCCAAGGGAGCCGTCAGTATGATCTCTGCTCTCCCCAACGGCAGGGCAGGTCGGTGGGGCGCTCCCACTAATTGCTCTTCGTGGAGACTGGAATACGGTGCTGAGCCGCAGCGCATTCAGGAAGCTTCCTTACACATATTTTTCATTTGAAATGGCGGGTGAAATCATTTGAGTTTAAGTATCCACTTGGTGAATGCCCACACTGAGGTTGCAGCACGGGCAGAGACTTCAGACCGATTTATGCTGCAAGGCTTGGCTGAGCCGCGTGGAGCTGCCTCTCTGGGCGGGGAGAGAGATGGACAGGGAGCGGGAAAGGTCTAAACCTCCTCCAGCTCCTTCCCTGACCTGGTAAATCCACACCTGATTTAAAGGCATGGACCGTGGCTGGTCCCAGCTCTCCCAGTTCACCCAGCCACTGCGGCAGCTCCTACCCCGGTTCTGTCACCCAGTGCCATCAGTAGTGTTCCTGCCTGTGACTTGCGCAGCTCGCAGGAGGTCAGTGCATCTTCACCAGTTATGGGCTGGGACATACAGGTACCTTTTTCACCCTTATTAGCACTACCTAAATAAAGAATGGTTTTACAGACTGTCATAGAGTTACTATTTTATGAATGAAACTTGCTGTCTCCTCCTGGAAAACGGGAGCAACCAACTCTCATCACTGGAACGCCAAGTTCTGCTAATGAGGCTAGAGCAGTTCTCCCAAGCTGTCGTCATCTATAGCCATGCAAAATTTAAGGCAACAGAAATTGCATTATATTTTGGAACAAAAACCAAAGACGCTTTTCAAAATAATCTTTCCAATCAAATGGCCTTCTCATTAGTATAAGTTAAGTGGGGGACCAATAAAGCAAAAGTAGTACAAAGGGGCTTTCAGCGAACACTTACTGGTCTCTTTTAGGTAAATAAACGATACGAGTGGTGATCAATGAAACAAAATTTCTCTCTAAAAGAAGTTTCAAGCAAGAACAAAGGTAGAAGTCTCTAGGACCTAGAAGAGATTATTTTTCCGCACCCGTGGGTGCAGCGAGCGATCGGTGTGGCTGGGACGGGCTGCTGGCAGCACAACACATCTTCGCCTTTCACACTCACCTTTCCTTAACACTTTGCAGCTCCCCCCAAAGGAGAAGCGGTGCTCTGCAAAGCTATAAAACCACGTCTTCCAACATTCTACCTTCAAAATATTACTGCTGTCTTGCTGCCATACAACAGACAGAAATCTTCAAACAGTGGCACAAGAGTGGTCTCTGGTGGAAGCAGATCAGATCTACAGCATTGCCACCAAATGCACAGGAACCCAAGCCAAAGACCTCTGTCCACAGCTACCAGAAGTCACTTCTTTTTAGCTGTAATAGTAGGTTAGCCTGATGCATTATACCTGAAAAAAAACGAGTTCTCACGCACACTTTTGGACTTTAGATCTTTTATCACATACGATCTTACTGTACTCAAATCTGTCAGAAAACCCAGAATGGGAAGAGTGGTTTTTCTGAGGTATTTTCTTAAATGTGGACTTAA
Source organism: Fregata magnificens (assembly GCA_013389945.1). Taxonomy (NCBI): domain Eukaryota; kingdom Metazoa; phylum Chordata; class Aves; order Suliformes; family Fregatidae; genus Fregata; species Fregata magnificens. The sequence goes on along the minus strand of WAAD01036695.1, from coordinate 211,621 downwards.
GAGAAACTGCAATCAAAACACTCAGTCCCACTTCAGCGCTGTAACTCATTGACCAACCGTCTGACAGCAGATAAGGAAGCAAGACAAGATAAGGAAAGACAGCAAATAGTAGCTCAGGGCAGTGACACCACTAGTAAATGTGCAGCCACAGTGAAAACATTAGAGCTCTGGTCCAGTCCCCAAAATCAGGATTTCAGCCCACTTATGCTTACTTCAGAATTGAGACTTAGAAGTCGGAATCCAGCAAAAGCAGCATTAGATGGCCAAAAATCTCATAATGCAAAAATTCAGAGGAACTTTAGAAACATTACAAAAATCCAATGACTCATGTTCAATAAACATTTCCTTGTAACTTGGAGTTTGATCAAGACAGACAACAGAAAGTGCCCTTGTCAGCTTCAACGGCCTTTGAATCAGGACTACAAAACAGAAAACAACAAGAAGACATAATGTCAATCAAAGAGAAAACAAATCCAGAAAAAAAAAAAAAAGGAAAGGAAAAAAATATTAAAGTGACAGTCAGATAGCTTGTTTCCACATTCCTCTGTTTTTAAACACAACATGAGCTGTTTCCCAGGGTACAGTTATCCATAGACTGGAAAGAGCCCAGCAAGGTTCTCGATGCAGAATTCCCACCTGCACTAGGTTCTTCGTGGACCAACTTCAAGAAAGTGGTATTAGGAAACACCAGCAAGTACGTCAGTACTTAACTCAGACTCAGCCACCTCCTCACAGGACCAACAGCGTGATGCCACCACACTTCATTTCTTCATTCCACATCAAATCACTCCTTTCAGTGCAGGCTGCCCCTCGAATCATTATGCAGGGAAAATGAAAGGGGGATGGGGGAGAAGAAGCAGCTTTTTGTTTTGGAAGTGGGGTGGGTTTTTTGTTTTCCAGCAGTAAGCAGCCATCCCTTGTTCTAATTAGATGAAAATCCAGCACACATAAGAAGGCATCTCACGTCTAGTAACCAAGGCAGATGACGCTGGCAAAAAAACCCTCACCAGAGAGTAATCCCTTCTCCAAATCATTAACTTATTTTGTGTGCTATTGCAAGGATATGGTTGAGAGGTCTCATTTCCCCCAGGGAAAATAAAAGCTATTTCTTGCACTCCTCAGTTATGCATTCCCGAGCTAACGGGGTCTAAGGCAAAGACACAGCCAAGTTATCCTTGGAGACAAAGAACTGTTAAGTTCTGGTTGAGGCAGTCTTTTCCTTCCTCCCCAAAATACCCAGCAGTATGCCCAACCTCTAAGAAAGTAGAGTAACATGGTATTTGCTGTAATAGACAGCAATGCTCTTAGCGATAGTTCATGACTAAGGCTGGCTCATAAAAAAAAAGTGAATTCCCAGCCTACCCTCTTTGGGGCACAAGGTCCGAGACTTGCATTCTCCACACAAAACAAGACTGCCATAGACACCTACAACAGAACTAGAGAACTGATTGGAGACTTTTGTTACTGAAGTCAGAGGTCTTGAGCTCTTCAGGTGGGCCAAGTCACAGAGAACTTGGATGAGAGCCACAAATCTTGAACACAGACTTCAGGCATGTTTTCCTCTACTCACCCCTATTCCCAGGTCACCCTCAACTGCTGAAGTTTTCCTGTCTGGTGAATGGCAAAGATCAGGTATACACACTCAAATTCATCTTCTCCCTGCGTTTGGGAGATCACCTGCAAGCTTCATGATGGCCTTACAAGAACTACACTATAAGAAAAACACACATAAAAGTAGTCAAATACACCATTTTTTTAATGCAGATTTGTAAAATTTAAGCTCAGTATTGAAAATTTAGGACATTTCATGAAAGAGCATTTGGTCCTCTTAAAAATTTCCCATCCCCAATTAAATACTCCATGGAAAAACAACAACTAAGGATACATTGCATTTTTAATTAGGAAAAATTTATATTGCACATTATACCAAGAAATACAAAAGTCTGTTTCAGCAAGTTATTCCAGCAGTGCTAACAATTTCATTTTGATATCGACTTATACAAAAGTTTTAATTTTAGTGCATAACATGTGCCCTGTCATTACAGGGTAAAAATGTATCAAAGCATTTTTAAAACACAGAGGGAGAAAAATTGGCTCCTTAAAGAATACAAAGCCTTTTACCACGTAGTCAGCACCAGTCTCCTTGCAGACAAAAACCGTTCCTATGGAAAGATGACTGTCAGATCACCTTGGCAACACAAATTTCAATGCAGTTTCTAACGATAAGCTGACCATATACTATTTGGCACTGTAACTAACCGTCCAAGTCACTAAGGGCTGAAAGGCTGCAATACCTGCCCATACCGTTCCCGCTCTACAGCTACCTCTCACTCTATTTCTGGCAATATACAAGAGGGAAAAGCACAGTGGCAGAACAGTTGTGCAACTTCATTATAGTAATGTAATTCTCTGAGGAAAACTCTGAAACAGATTTCTGTGCATAACACTTGGCTAGAACCCTTACCAGGGTTCAGGTGCTTCAGAAGGCACAAAACACTGAGAGGCAACTGCAAAGGTATATAATGCACATTCAGAGAGCTAAACTGCCGAGTCAGGGAAAAATCATTACCAGAAGCAGCCACCAACACACCCAGGGCAACGTCCGTCCTGGCATCTGCTACGCCATGATTTTAAATGGCCAGTTGTGGAATGCTGCGTTTGGCTCCCACACCACCAAGCACTTCTCATTTCAGAGCTACAATTAGAAGATCTGGCCCAGCAGCAGCATTTCAGAAAGCCCAGACATTTTTGCTTTCTGCCTCCCTCAGTTGGCAGAAAGCACTGCCTCTAGGCATCCTCTTGCACTTCTTTACATGTTTACAAACTGATGCATACCTGCGTGCCCAGGCAATGCTTGCTGGTAAAGAAGTTATACCTTGAACCTCTCCCAATACCTCTTTGGATCGTAACATCTTGAATTTAGGTTTTGCTTTGAAATAGGCAACTAAGACATTCCCGTAATAGGTCTGCAAAGCCAATCCTACAGGGGTTGGAATTGCCAGCTGCCCCAAGCATCAAGGCAACCGATTCTATTGCAGTGTTTTGGGAAATCTTAATGTATTTCCCTCTCCCCCCTCCAACCTCCCCGCCTTAAAACACATATGATAAGACTAAGAAGACAGTTTTTTTTTTTTTTTTTTTGCCTGAATACAAGATCCAACTATCATGGAATAGAAGATTCTACAACGAAGTCCCTGAGATGCATCTGTATACTAAAAGATTCAAACAATAACCTCTTCAGCGCTAACTTCATATTTATTAGAAATGTTTTGAGTTGCAACATATGGTTTATGAAAACCAATGTTGTTATAAGAAGGTGAAAATACAGCAGATCAAGTTTGCCCTTATATTTAAGCCTTAATTTAAAAATAATTAACCCAATAGTAACATTCAGCTACTTCAACTGTAGTCAAAAGTAAAAAGCATGTAAGCAATGGGGAGCCACTGCAAAAACCCAACTGTTACAAAGTTGTTTTGCCTTCAGTTTGTTTTCACCCCTCAACAGCCCTGCCTGAATTTAACTCCCTTCTTCCTGGAAGTTCATAGACAGTTACTCCTCACACATATCTGAGCTGTATTTCAAGATGGTGGGACGAAGCAACAGCATTTTTTCACCATTCCTCAGTGGAAACAAAAGGCACAGTTTACAGGTAGAGTATAGCACTACAGTCAGCATCGATAGCTGCTGCAGCCATGACCCTGTTATGATGGCATGTACCGAACTGTCTTGTGGCAGAGAGAAGGTAGCATACTGCAGGCTCGGACCTTTTACTAACTCCATCCCCAGGGTGATGCAGAGGCAGCCCCGTTACTAACTAAACTGACACTGCGAATAAAAATAAATCCAGCCCACAAGTATTCTTTGGGATGGGCACAGCAGCTGATATTCTTCCAGTATCTTTAAAAAAAAAAAAAAAAAAAAAATACC